>JAHRHZ010000051.1:2360508-2598601 GCA_024137785.1 Ginglymostoma cirratum
ACCTTTTATCTCTGATACAATTTTAACCCCACTGCGAAGCCTCTTCTTAGGATGTCTACCCTGAAGAAGTTACCCTCCTCCCTCCGGACAAACCTCAGGGCTCCCTATTTATTTCAGAACCCTCTTCCCCTCCCCCATTTCTGATGAAGGGTTTAGGCCCGAAACGTCAAGTTTTCCTGCTCCTATGATGCTGCTTGACCTACTGTGTTCATCCAGTCCCATGCTTGTTATCTCAGATTCTCCAGCATCTGCAGTACCTTTTATCTCTGATACAATTTTAACCCCACTGCGAAGCCTCTTCTTAGGATGTCTACCCTGAAGAAGTTACCCTCCTCCCTCCGGACAAACCTCAGGGCTCCCTATTTATTTCAGAACCCTCTTCCCCTCCCCCATTTCTGGTGAAGGGTTTAGGCCCGAAACGTCAAGTTTTCCTGCTCCTATGATGCTGCTTGACCTGCTGTGTTCATCCAGTCCCATGCTTGTTATCACTTAACCAGATGTTTATTTTGGTTCTGACTTGGATGTTGCTAAACAATTTAACTGTTTCAAACCAGATGTAGGTGGACTTCCCAGGGTGTGAACTCTCATGGATACCACCCTGTGAGTTCTCTTACTTAATTTTGGACTAGTCTTGAGTCTGCATACCGACAGCAATTACAATGGCTTGGCAACCCAGTAGACTTCAGCTAGTAGGTGCTTTTTAATGGTTACATCATTAGTCCCACATACCAAACAGTCTTTCAGCATCTCAATCAGGGTTAAACCAAAGTCACATGCCTTCGTCAATCATGTTAACCTAGTCAAAAATCCCGATATGGATTCCCTTGGTTCTTGAATTGCTGACTAAAATGGATAGTGTTTCAGAATTAGAGGAGGCTTGGGGTAGTAATACTCCATAACTGAATCTGTCACCTCTTGAAAGGTTTTACTATCTGGTGCCTCAGAAAGTAGGCTCCTGATAACTGAAAAAACTGCCAGGAGAATTATTTGTTGCTTTTCATCTGCACCCAATGCCCTTTTCCCAGGGTGAGAAAAGACACACATTCTTTCTAGGTACTTTCCAAAAAACGGACTTGTTGGTCTAATGTCAGTAGAAAAAATATTAGGCATGATGCCAGAAATGTTTACCCCAACGCAAAGATGACTGTTGCAAGTGAATTTCTTGAGGAGTGTGCTTTTCTCTCTTTCCACTGAAATAACTGCCCAGGGATGGGTATCTCATCTTTGACACTGATCCAACTCCCTCAGGCCTAGCTTTGAGTGAACAGAATGTCTGACTCTTGTTCTTGTCTCTCAGCCGAGTTTGATTGGGGCAGTTAATCTAATCTAGTCAAGGAATTCATATTCTATGAGGTCCATGTGGCTGACTTCATTACAGAATGAACTTGATAACTTAGCTTCCACAACTCCGTCGGGATATAGAATTACAGAATTCCAAAGATTCTCACCACCCTTTGGTGAAGAAGTTCCTTCCTCCTATCAGCCCTAAATTTTATTCTGTAACTCTATTCTGATTTCACAGTTCATAGCTAGGAAGCATTCTTTCAGTATCGACCCTGACTATTCTTTGAAGAATTTTGCAAGTTTTTACAGGGTTGGAATTTAAGAGAATTGGTGACCGATAATCCAAGCCCAGTCTGCTCACCCTCTCCTCAAAGGATGGTTCCAACATCTCGGGAATCAGTTTTGTGAACCTCTGACTGATCCTTGCAGTACCTCATTGATCACTGTTTTCCAATCTTAGAATGAAGCATTTATTCCTATTCTGTCATCTCTGCCTGTTAACCAATCATCAGTGCGTGCTAGTATATTATCCCCAACCCATGTGCTTTAATTTGCTTACCAAATGCTTGAATAGGACTTCAACAAAAGCCTTCTGAAAATCCAAATCTCCCACATCCACTAGTTCCCCTTTATCAACTCGGGTAGTAACATCTTTAGAAAAGTCTCATCAGGTTTGTCAAACATGCTTTCCTCCTAAATCCATGTTGACTCTCTGCGATCAGACAATAAATTTATAAGTATTCAGTAATCATGCTCTTTATAATAGACCTAATATTTTTTCTACTGACATTAGACCAACAAGTCTGTTTTCTTTCTCCTTCCTTTCATTGGGTTTACATTTGTAACCTTCCAATCTGCAATCAGCATTGCAGAATTAATGGAAATTTAAAAGATAATCACCAGCGCATCTAGATATGTAATCCTCTCTTTTAATACTTTAGGGTGAAGGTCATTGGGTCCTGGGGATTTGTCAACTTTCGATAATTTCAGTTTCTCTGGTTTGACTGTTACTAATTGCTCAGATTCCTTCCAATGAGACATTGAATACCAAACGTGTTGTTTCTGTCCCTGCAGCATGCTGTATAACAACTGATTCCATTCCCTTACCTGCTTTTGGTTAAAACAGATTGTTCCTAAGATTTACATCATCTTTGTTTTGCTGAGTTTCTAATCTCATTGTCTACCATAAAATCTGTCTGCTTCTACCTGTAAAGTTGGCCGTTCAGTATCAGGCTTAGCCAATCTGCAGAAACTCTTATCCTTTATTTTGTTATATATGAACAAGGAGCAAGAGTAGACCACTTGGCATTTAGACCCTGCTCCATCATTCAACAAAATCACGGCTGGGCTGATTTTCACTTCAACTCTACATTCCTGCATATCCCCAATCTTTCATCTCTTGGAAATCTATGCTTCTCTGCCTTTATAAATATTTAGTCTGTATCCACTGTCTTTTGAGGAAGTGAATTCCAAAGACACTCAACCCTTAGAGAAAACATGTTTCCTCATCGCTTCCAAATAGGTGCTCCTTTATTTTAAACTGACCCTGAATTCTATTACCCTGAGACCTTGGATTCAGTTGTGTGGAAAATTATAGAAAAAGTTAATGGTGGGGAGGGCTCAGCAAAGATTATTCAAGTTTCTAGAACAAGTAATAGGACAGAGTTGGGTTTCGGAAAGAGTCAGGAATCTAACTTCAGGCACAATAGATAAGGGGATAACTAAGAATGGGCAGGTGGTGGGGGGGCGTTCAACCAAGATTAAGGGTGTTGTACTTAAATGCATATAGCATACAAAACAAAGATGTAAAATGGCAGGTATGATTTTGTGGGTATTACAAGTGACGTGGCTGCAAGGGGTTAAGGACTAGGAACTGAATATCCAAGGATACTATCAAAATGACAGGCAGAATGGCAGGGGGTTAGGGTTCCCTCGTTAGTAAGAAATGAATTTAAATCAATCATGGTACGTGATGTAGAGTCGGAAGATATAGAATCTGTATGGATACAGTTGAAGAACTGTAAAGGGTAAAAAACTCTAATGGGAGTTATGCACAGGCCTCTGAGAAGTAATCAGGATGTGGGGAAGAAAATAAATCAGGAGATAGAGCAAGCATGTAAGAAGGGCTTCAAATGCAGGTAGACTGGGAAAGTTAGGTTGGTAGTGGATGTCAAGAAAGGAAAAGGAATTCATGGAATGTCTACAAGACGTTTTGGAGCAGCTTGTGTTACAGCCCATGAGGGACGGTGGAGAAGCAATGGCAGGAGTTTCTTTGGGTAGATTGAGAGCACAGCAGAAATTTTTCCCAAGGGAAAAAACTTCTTATCGGGCAGATGAAGCAACCATGGCTGATGAGGGAAGCAAGGGACAGCCTAAAGCATACAATGTGGTGAAAATTAGTGGCAAGCCTTTTTAAAAACTAGCAAAGGATAATGAAAAATATAATAAGGGGAAAGAAGATGACATATGAAAATAAGCTAGTTAGTAATATAAAAGAAAATTGCAAGATATTTTAGGTATCAAACAGGTAAGAGGGAGGCAAGAGTGGACTTTGGACCGCTAGAAAATGAGGCTGGAAGAAGTAGGAATGGTGAACAAAGAAATGGTCAAAGAACTGAACAGTACTTGTCATCAGTTTTTATAGTGGCAGATGCCAGCATACCAGAGCTTCATAAAAGTAAGGAGGAAGAGGGGAGTATAATGGCCATTACTAAGGAGGTGGTTTTGGGAAGCTGAAATATCTGAAGGTGTAATAAATTGCCTGGATCAGATGGACTACACCCCTGAAGGAAAAATTGCTGAGGAGATTTTGGAGGAAAAGGTGATCTTTCAGGCATCACTGGAGTTAGGAGGATAGCAGAAGACTGGAAATTGGCTAATATAACATTCCTGTTTAAGAAGGTAGGGAAGCAGAAGACAGGAAAACATAGGCTGGTTAGCCTGACCTTGGTAGTTGTTGAGATTTTACAGTCCATTTTGAAGGATGAGATTGTAGAGTATTTGGAAGTACATGGCAAGAAAGGACTAAGTTGGCTTGGCTTTATCAAGGTGAGGTCATGCTGGATAAATCTATTTGAATTCTTTGAGGTGGTATTGAGCAAGTTAGACTAAGAAGAGCCAATGGGTGTGATCTGTTTGGATTTCCAGAAGGCCTTTGACAAGGTGCCACACAGGAGGCTGTTAAGTGAGATGAGTCCATCTTGTAAAGGACAAGGCACTGGTATGGATAGAGGATTGGCTGCCTGGCAGAAGGCAGAGAGTAGGAATAAAGTCATCTTTATCAGGTGAGTTCCAGTGATCAACGGAGTTCCACGGGGGTCTGCGTTGGACTACAGCTATTCATGTTGTACATTAATGATCTGGGCGAGTGAACTGATGGCATTGTTGCCAAGTTGGCAAATAACATAGACAGGTGGAGGGAAGGGTAGTGTTGAGGATGCGTAGAGGCTGCAGAAGCACTTGGACAAGATAGGAGAGTGGGCAAAGAAATGACAGATGGAATACAATGTGTGAGGTTATGTACTTTGGTAGGAAGAGTAGAGGTGCAGGCTATTTTTTAAATGGGGAAAGGCTTCGGAAATCTGAAACACAATCGAACTTGGGAGTCCTACTTCAGATCTCTCAAGGCAGGTTCATTTGGCAAGTAGAAAGGCAAATCTAGTGTTAGCATTCATTTCAAGGGGGCTAGAATACAAGAGTAGAGTTGAACGGCTGAGGCTGTACAAGGCTGTAGTGAAACCACATTTGGAATATTGTGAGCCGTTTTGAGCCCCATATCTAAGGAAGAAAGGAAAATGTGCTGGTGTTGGAGTTGGTTTAGAGGAACGATCCTGGGAATGAAGGGGTTGTTGTATGAGGAGCAGTTGAGGACCTGGAGTCTAACCGATAGAGTTTAGAAGGCTGTTTGGGGGGTTGGGGGTGGGGGGGGTGGGCCATGAGTGGAATCTGAATGGAACTTTCATAATACTGAGAAGCATGGATAGAGTGGATGTGGAAAATATGTTTCTACTGATAGGAGAGACTAGGACCCAAGAGAACAGCCTCGGAAGGGATAACCCCTTAGGACTGAGATGAGGAGGAATTTCTTCAGCCGGAGGGTGGTTACACAGTGGAACACATTGCCACAGAGGGCTGTGGAGGCCCAGTCATTGAGTTTTTTAAAGATAAAGAAAGGTTCTTGATTGGTAATGGGTCAAGGGTTACAAGGAGAAGGCGGGAGAATGGGGTATATCCGCCATGATCGAATGACAGAACAGAGTCAATAGGATGAATGGCCTTAATGTCTAAACCTTCCCTGATCTGTGACTAATACTGTACGCAGTACTCCAGATACTATCTCACCAATTCCCTGTACAGCTGAATGTGATTGCATTCAAAATCCACCTCTTAGTGCACTTTTGGCTAGTCTCCCACATCAATGATTTTGGATTTGGAGGGGACATGGGCCATACTGGTAATGTTAATAGACTGGTAATCCAGAGACACAACTCAAGTTCAGCGGAAATAAAAAACGAAAAATGCTGGAGAAACTGAGTAGGTCTGGCAGCATTTGCAGTGAGAGAAACTGTTAACATTTTGAGTCTGATATGACTGTCTTTCAGTTCTGAAGGAGAGCCATAGCAGACTCAAAGCATTAACTCTGCTTCTCTCTCTGCAGATGCTGCTAGACCTGAGTTTCGCCAGTATTAATTGTTTTTATTTCAGATTTATAACATCCACAGTATTTTGGTTTTATAAAAGCCCTGGGGTCATGGGTTCACATTGCACCATGGCAGTTGGAGTTTAAAATTCATTTATTAAAATCAGGCATGTAAAGCCAACCTCAGTGGTTACCAAAAACTATCATTGTTGTTAAAAACCCCATTTTCTTCACTGACATCTTTTAGTAATCTAGACTCAATAATGCAGATGACTGTCAAATACCATTTGAAATAGCCTATCAAGCTATGTATTTCAAAGATCATTAAGGATGGGCTACAAATGCTGGTCTTGAGTGATGCCTATATTTCATGATTTAAAAAAAGTGTTTTGTAGGACTAACAATTTTACATTTATCTTGCACTTTTGTCAGTCCTTTAAGATCCTACCTCAAGTATTTTCCCAATTTTCAACTATTCCAATGTCTCTTGGTGTTAGCGTCATTCTTGTTTCTGTGTAAAAAGTTACAACATTTTATTGTTCATGCATTTCATGTGAACAGATGGACAACTAGGGGTTCAAGATATTTTAACATGTTCTGTGATCTGACTTAAGATAGTTATTTGCTATTATAAATATTCCTCATAATTTAAAGGAAAGATGACTTAGTGGTGCTAAAATACATAAGTTATTCAAACTGTTGAAAATTGATGCAGTATTTTTTAGCAGCGCGCTGACAAAGATTGAATTTAAGGTAATCAGATTTGCCAGGTTTTTGCTGATTCTAAGGATTATGATCGAATTGACCACAATGACAGGTTACAATTAACTGCCTTAAAAATGTTTGTATACAGAGCTCTTGGAATTACTTGGGTAATAGTTCTCAGAGAAAAGAATGGCAAAGAACATGTGAAGGAGCAAAGTAAGGCCTACTTCAATGAAACATCTACTACTTTATGCTGGAACAGTACAGTTTGGCCTTCTCTTTCTAGTCTGAAAGCACTCTGTGTGTATGGAGTTACACCATTGTTTTGTCCAAGTAAAACGCCTGCAATAAATGGGTGAGTTTACAAGAGAACATATGATGCAATGTAACTAAATTAATTTCTCGTGGCATCAATCTGTACATCATACTTAAACAAGTGCAGATGGTGGACAAGGTGTAGTTTTTTTTTGCCCTCCTTCCTGATACATTTTATAAAGCTCTTCTAATGAAGAGGAAGAATGAATATTGATCCCTTACTCCCAATTGATTCTAGGTAATATTGCAACTACTCCAGTATTTCTACTGTAGCCACACAGAATGGGTGCACCAGAGTAAATTTCATGCAAATTACTCTGTACTGAAGAGAATTCTTCTGGTCATGGGCACCAATAGCATTTGGCAGTCCTGCCATTGTTTACTTCAATCTTTCTGAACCAGCAACCATTGGTTCCAAACAAAAGAATAAAATAAGTTCTCCCCCCTCTCGAGTTCAAATATATATGATTTGTGTGTTTTTGGAGAGTTCGTTTTTGATCTTTTTCAAGGGTTCCTTTTCTTGTTCTCAATTACTAATTTCTTTATTGGCTGATACAGTCCATAATCAGACTTACTGGAAAGTAGAATTGGAAGAATTTATTGATGTCCTTAATTGTCATTGCTCGATCAAACTTATAGCAGGGGAAATATTAATTTCCTGGACAAATCAGTGCAAAACAAATATTTTTTAAAAAATAGCTGATAAACCATGCATTGACTGATGATGCTGCCATTTTCATTGCGTATGTACAATGCTGAAAATTTCAAATAGGAGCTTTTTACCCTTTTACTGCACTTTTGATTTCAGTCTCAGATTCATGTTTGATATTTAATGCAATGTTAATTTTGAACTAGTATGTATTGTTGGTGAAAGATAATTTCATTTTTTCACCACTGTCTAAAAGTTTCCTAATTTCACTGCACAATGATCTGGATCTGTTATTTTGGATGATGCCCTCTAAGCTTCCTTATATTAATCATTTAACTCCTAAGATTTAAATCATTGTAACAGCGACTACACTTCCAAAATGTTTCATTGACTGTAAAAGAGTTCCACGTGATCCAAAGTCGTCAAAAAGCAAAATGAAGATGCATTTGTTCTGTGTGTTTAATTTACTGTTACTGGTTCGTAGTATAACAAAATATTTTTTAATGTAAAGCTGTTCTGTATTATTTTATCTAATTGTTGGTGTTCAATGTGGCAGTATTCACTGCATCCTTCCTTATATATGAGTTCCTGAAATTCTGCAGTCTTAAGCTAGAGATTTCACATCCATATGCAGGGAAATCATTACCTTCACAATTTCCAATCGTCAGAGATCCCAGTTAGTTGAGCATTTATTGATTTGTTTTAACACTGATTACAAGCCCCTGCATAAGTGTTGCTAACCCTGTCACCTATGCATCTTGTGGGACTGTTCCTTGCACCCCTTCCTCCCGCGACTGCCAACCTTGCTTCTCAATCTTCTCGAGTTCTGACCCAGAGAAGACTTACTCACCACTTAGCTGCTAAAATCTCTGGCTCCTTCTCTCACTATGAGCCTAACAACAACAAATGTGGGAGGGAGCCAGCCAAGATTGGTAGAACAGCTCCTTGCTGACTCTTTCAAATCTAGTTAAAGGAGTTAGTTTTCTCTGCCTCATAGTTAAATTTTCTAGGGGATTTTAGGAGCAAATTCATTACCTGGTCTTCGGTGTCTTTTTTTATTTCTGCTCAATTTGTTGAAATACTTGGGATCCAAGTTTTTATTCTTGTGTTGGCTATGCAGAGATAGTGGGGGGGGAGCGGAAAATATCTTGGCGCCATGACCCTGACCTTTAAAAATGGTTACCTGTGCAGCCTATTTTCATGTGTAAGATTACAAAGGGTTCTTGATCAATTGCACCAGTGGGCCGAGGAGTTTAATTTAGACAAATGCAAGGTGTTGCATTTTAGTGAGACAAACAAGGGCAGGACTTCTACAGTTAATGGTAGAGCCCAGGGCACTGTTGTAGAACAGAGATCTTGGTGTTCATATACGTAGTTCATTAAAAGCTGTGTCACGGGTAGACGGAGTGGTAAAGATGATGTTTGGCACACTTGCCCTTATTGCTCCGACCATTAAGTTTAGGACTTGGGACGTCGTTTTGCAGTGTACAGACATTGATGAGGCCACCTTTGGAGTACGGTGTACAGTTCTGGTTGCCCTGTTATAGGAAGGATACTAGTAAATTGGAGAGGGTGCAAAAAAAGTTTACAAGGATATCACCGGAACTGGAGGGTTTGAGTTATAAGGAGAGGCTGGATAAGCTGGGACTTTTTTCACTGGAGCCTGGGAGGTTGAGGAGTGACGTTATGAAGGTGTATAAAATTCTGAGGAGCATAGAAAAGTCTTTTACCTAGGGTTGGGAAGTTCAAAACTAGAGGGCATAATTTTATGGTGAGAGGAGAGATTTAAAAGGGACCTGAGGGACAACTTCTTCAGAGGGTGGTTCGTATGTGGAATGAATTGCTGGAGGAAGTCGTAGATGCAGGTACAGTACAATGTTTAAAAGACATTTGGACAGGTACGTGAATAGTACATGAGTATATTTGGCTAGGTACATAAGTACGTGAATAGGAACGATTTAGAGAGACTTGGACAGATGCAGGCAAGTGGGGACTAGTTTAGTTTGGGAAACTTGGTCGGCATGGGCGTGTTGGACCGAAGGGTCTGTTTCCATAGGGTCTGTGACTCTTAAGTGAGGATGGGGGAGTGGTGGTGGACTATACGGGGGGCCCCCATGACTTGGGAAGCGTGAATGTGGTGGGTAGGGTGAAATATCTGTCTGGGAGTTCTGGCAATGTTTGAATTTTGAGGAAAATAAAGATTGAAATGTAAAACATCCTATCTGCTCCCACCCTCTAACTTGCCCTGCCTCATTTGTAGTAACCTAGGCATCCAACATCCTGTACCCACCTCATACCTACCATGGCAACTTGTGCTCTTATACCCATAGGCCCTCGTATTTCCATGATGCCTCAGTATCAACCCAAGCCAATCAGCACCTCTCTCCTCATCCTACATACACGCACCCACACACAGCCAATCCCTTTCTATGCCAACTCACCCAGTATCTACCATGTGCATATCTCAGCAGCACATACGACAGAAAATAAAATTGTTGATGATATCAATATTGGATAAAACACTGATACATAAAATATTCAATTAAGTATTTTGATGTTCCATATACTGATTTCACTTAACTGCTTAATCTTTTATACAAACAAATATTTCCATTCTCTAAGCATTGAAGCTATCTATCAAAATGCTGACTTGCACCTTTGTGAAAATGCCAATCTGGGAAATCTGTCATTCTATAATAGCTTTTGTCAATAGGCATTGCTGAAATAGCCAGTATTATTTTCCTAACAGCATTTTTTTTTGGCCAGTTCTTGTCAGCTTTGACAACTTTGTAGTTGATTTCTCCAGCATTCCTGTTTTTGTTCATGGTATTAATATGATCTAGTCAGACTGGAGTCAGTACAAGTCAAGGGGATAGGGCTTTATTGTAAAGAGACATTAGATTAATTGAGTCATAGACAAATGCAACTCAGAAACGGACCCTTCAGTCCAACTCATCCATGCAGACCAGCTGTCCTAAATTAACCCAGCCCCATTTGCCAGCATTTAGCCCATATGTCTCCAAATGCTTCGTAATCATATACATCTTTCCCATAGCAGGGAGACCAGAATTGAACACAGTATTCCAAAAGTGGCCTAACCAATGCCTTGTACAGCTACAATCTGACCTCCTAACTCCTATAACTCAATGTACTAATCGATAAAGGCAAGTGTACCAATCGCCACCTTCGCTACCTTGTTTCCCTGTGACTGCACTTTCAAGGAACTATGAAGTCTAAAGTCTCTTAGTTTGGCAACACTGCCTAGGACCTTACAATTAAGTGCATAAGTCCTGCCCTGATTTGCTCAACCAAAATGTAGCACCTCACATTTATCTGTATTAAACTCCGCCTGCCACTCCTTGGTCCATTTGATCAAGGTCCTGTTGTACTCTGGAGAGGAATTTGTGTGTACAAGAAAATTTTCTTATTCAATATGTGGAAGTACCTGCTGGAGAAGGAGCAAAACTTGACCGTTGTGCACCACCTTCACTGTCCACTATCCCACCAATTTTGGTGTCATCTGCAAATTTATTAACCATATCTCCTATATTCATATTCAAATTATTTATATAAATGACAAAAATCAATGGGTCCAACACTGATCTCTCCAGCACACCGCTGGTCACAGGCCTATAGTCTGAAAAGCAACCCTCCACCAGCACCCTCTGTCTCCTACCTTCTGGCCAATTTTGTATCCTATTGGCTAGTTTGCTCTGTTCGAGTGCCTTACTGACGTCCATAAAGACAATATTCACTGCTCTGCCTTCAATCCTCTTCATCACTTCTTCCAAAAACTTAATCAAGTTGGTGAGAGTTGATTACCCCCACACACAGCCATTTTGACTATCCATAATCAGTCCTTGCCTTTCCAAATACAAATGAATCCTGTCTCTCAGAATCCCATCTAACAAGTTGCCCACCACTGATGCTAGGCTCGCTTGTCTATAGTTCCCTGGCTTTTCCTTGCCACTTTCTTAAATAATGGCACCACGTTAACCAATCTTCAGTCTTCCACTACCTCACTCGTAGCTATCAATGATACAAATGTCTCAGCAAGGGGCCCAGCAATCATTTTCCTGGCTTCCCACAAATTCCTCGGGTACACCTGATCCCATCCCGGGGATTTATCCACCTTTTATATGTTTTAACATCACGTCCTATTTATAGATATTTTTCAAGGTATTGCTATTTACTTCTCCAAGTTCTGTCTTCCATATTTTCTCCATAGTAAACACTGATGCAAAATACTTATTTAGTATCTTGCGCATCTCCTGTTGCTCCACACATACGCGGCCTCTCTGTTTGTTGAGAGACCCTGTTCTCTTCCTAGTTACTCTTTTGTTCTTAATGTATTTGTACAAACCCTTTGTATTTTCTTAAACCCTATTTGCCAAAGCCATCTTAAGTCGCCATTTTGCCCTCCTGATTTCCCTCTTAAGTATACTCCTACTGCCCTTAAACTGCTCTAGCAATTCACTTGATCCCTGCTGTCTATAAGTGACTTGCGTTTCTTGTTTTCTTGACCAGAATCTCAATTTCTGTAGTCATCCAGCATTCCGTACATCTACCGGCCTTGTCCTTCATCCTAACAGGGACTCTTGTTATCTAATCTTTGAAGGCTTCCCATTTTCCAGCTGTCCCTTTACCTGCAAATATCCATCTCCAGACAACTTCTGAAAGTTCTTGCCTAATACTGTCAAGATTGGCCTTCCTCCAGTTTAGAATTCTAACTTTTAGATCAGCTCTATCCTTTTCCATAACTATTTTAAAACTAGTAGAATTACGATGACTTGCCCCAGACTGCTCCCCCACTGACGCCTCGGTCACTTGCCCAGCCATATTTCCCAAGTGTTGGTCACATTTTGCACCTTGTCTACTAGGTACATCCACATATTGAATCAGAAAATTTTCCTTTACACACTTAAAAAAATTTCTCTCCATCTAACACTATGGCAGTACCAGTCTGTTTGGAAAGTTTAAATCCCCTACCACTGCCACCCTGTAATTCTTGCAGATGACTGTGATCTCCTTACAAATTTGCTTCTCAATTTCCCACTGTCTATTGTACAATCCCAATTAGGTTTTCATCCCTTTGTTATTTCTCAGTTACACCCAGATAACTCTACTGGATGTACTCCCTGGAATATCCTCCCTAAGTGCAGCTGTAATGTTATCCCCAATCAAACATGCTGCTCCCTGTCTTCTCTTGCCCCCCTTTTCTATCTTTCCTATAACATCTATACCCTGGCACATTAAGCTGTCAGTCCTGTCCATCCCTGAGCTATGACTCTCTGTAATAGCCATAATATCCCAGTCCCATGTTCTCAGCCATGCCCCGAGTTCATCTGCTTAACCTGTCAGGCCACGTGCATTGAAATAAATGCAGTTTAATTTATCAGTCTTGTTCTCTTTTTTTTTTTTGGTCTGCCTGCCTTGAATATTTGACTTGCTCCTTTTCCCAACTGCATGAGCCTCAGACTGATCCCTCTTCTCGTTATCTCCCTGGGTCTCTTTCACCACCACGACCAATTTGGGGGGGGGGCCGCCCCCCACACACAAAAAAAAGGCTTGAATCGTCTCTGGAGTAGCTCTAACAAGTCTCCCTGCCAGTCCCCATCCTTCTTATACAGGTCATGTCTACCCCAGAAGAGATTCCAATGATCCAAAAATGTGTATCCTTCTCCCCGGCACCAGCTTCTCAGGCATGCATTCATCTGCTCTACCCTGCTATTTCTACCCTCACTAGCGCATGGCACCAGGAGTAATCCAGGTATCACTATATTACTAATCCTTGAGTACCTACTTTTTAACCTCGTGTCTAATTTCCTTTATTCTCCTCTTAGGTTGAGAAAAAGATGAGGTTCTATGTCCTTGGTTCCAATGTGTATGATGACCACCTGCTGGTCTCTCTCCCATTTGAGAATATTCTGCACCCTCTTCGAGGGTACCCTGGTACCCAGGAGGCAACACACAATTCTGATTCTCGTTGCCAGCCACAGAAATGTATACCAGTACCTCTGACTAGAGCTCCCTTTCACAATTGATCACTTGGAACCTGGTATACCTGTCATTACGGAGTCAGTTTTGGTGTGAGAAACTTGACTGTCAGTGTTACATTTCCCTGAGAGTCCATCACCCCTTACATTTTACAGAAGAGCATACTTGTTTAAGATGGGGATAGGATAGGCGGCTCCTGCATGACCTGCCCATCCTCCTGCTTTCCTAGAGGTAACCCATTCACCCACATAGCACAAAGGACGATGATCATGATTGTTGGAGGTCAGTCATCTTAGTTTCAGTGCAAAACAGCAAGATTTTAACAGGGTATTATCCTGATTGTACAATGTTCAGTACCATTTAAAATTCCACAGGTACTGAAGCAGTTTCTGTCCATATACAGCAATACCTGGACAGTACCCATGCTGGGCTGATAAGTGGCAAGTAACATTCATGTCTAGCAAGTACAATGATCATCTCAAACAATAATGAATCTCCTATATCCTTTTGACATTCAGCGGCATTACTTTTGCTGAATCTTTAATAATGTCCTGGGGTTTACCATTGACTAAAAATGAGTGGGACTCGTCATCCTCTCAAAGTTCCACAGAGTTCTGACTTGTAACGATACAGCTGTTCCTTTACTGTCACCGGGTCAAAACAAATTGATGGACAAAGTATTGCTCAGTCTTCTTGGAAGAAGACGCAAGTTGCATATAAGAAATATAGAGTAAAGTCTGGGCTAACAACAGTGAGTAAATTTAAGTTAAATAATATTAACAGAGAAAATGTTTTAGAGAAACATAAGTGACTGAAATCCAAGTTCCCAGGATCGATGACCAACATCCTAGGCTTTAAAAGATAGACCTGCATGGACAGTGAATGCGCTGGTTATGATTTTCCAAAATTCTCTAGATCCTGGAATGTCCCTGCAGATTGTGAATTAGCAAGTATAACATGACTATTCAAGAAAGAAAAGAGTGGTTAAAAAGTGGAGTGACAGGCAAGTATTGTTGCCATGTGACATTGGGAACTATTATGAGGAAGACTTAACAACCCACGTAGAGCAATGTACGATCAAAACAAATGCATGTAATTTTATGAAATAGAGGTTCTGTTTAACACATTTTTAAAATGTTTTTGAGGCTGTAACTAGTAGATAGGTAAAGGGAAACCTGTAGACGTGTACTTGGATTTCCAAAGGACATTTGATAAGATTCCACACAAAAGGTTAGTACACAAGATAATGACTTAAGAGTTGGGTATCATATATTAGAATAGATAGTGTTGGTTAATGGGCAAGAATCAGAGAATAGGTATAAATGGGGCACTTCCAAGTGGCAGTCTGTAACAAATGGGTGGATGGTGGCTCAGTGGTTAGCACTGCTGCTTCACAGCACCAGAGACCCAGGTTCGATTCCACCCTTGGGTGAGTGTGTGGAGTTTGCACATTCTCCCTGTGTATGCATGGGTTTCCTCTGGGTGCTCTGGTTTCCCCCCACAGTCCAAAGATGTGCAGGCTAGGTGGATTGGCAATGCTGAATTACCCTGTAGTGTATTGGGAGATGGGTCTGGGTGGGATGCTCTGAGGGTCGGTGTGGACGTGTTGGGCCAAAGGGCCTGTTTCCACACTGGGATTCTATGATTGATTCTATGAAAGATCAGTGTTGGGACCTTACTTTTCACAATCTATCTTGAAAGCTTGGATCGAGAGTGTTATTATATCTGTGTTTGCTGAATATAGAAAGCTAGATGGGAATGCAAGCTGTGATGAAGACTAGGTGATTCTAAGCTCTGGCATTCCTTTAAAACTTTCCTCGATGACACTCCTCAAAATCTATTTGACCGATCTGAAAATTTGGACGTTTTGTTTTTCAAACCAATTTGCATCAGCTTTCCACTTCAAACATACGGTAACTTTCTCCCAAGCATTTCCTTAAAACTAGGGAATCCTGTATTACCATGAGAATCTACTGGTTACCCATTGACTCTTTTTAGATGAATAAATGTAATCTTTATTTTCTAAGAGAAACACTAAATAAAATTGAACAATCTCTGAAACTGAGTCATGTCTTGTTACTAATTTCAAGTTCTTCTTTAAGACCTCGCCGGCGATCTCTACTTGCGGAGTATAGTCTGACAAATCTGGAAGAATTGAGTACGTGTGTAGGTGAAGACCAGCTTATCAAGCTGCAGTGCTTATACCCTGGCATGTTGTTGGGATGTTGGCAAGTGAGTTAATACAGAGTTTCAATTTAATTTTACGGTCTTGTCATGGAAAAAAAAGAACTATCAAGTTGTGGTTTGTGTCTGAGTAATTGGTCAAAGTGATAGAAATGGAGCGATACTCTGAGAGAATCCCTTGGTAGTCCCTCCTGTTTCACTGAGTTCTAACATGGCTGATAAGTCTGAAGAATGATCTATTCACTCCGCCAGAAGCAGGCAGTTGGTGCTTGAAGGGTTACATAAATTATTTGTTTAAAGGTTTATATACCTTCTTAAATTTGCCCTTGCATGTTCCCGTCAACCATCAGTCATCAGGTTGGTAACAAGCCGGGGTTCCCCATGCATCAGTGAACGTTTGACCATGTCAAGAATGTTTCGAGGAATTGTTAACATTTCTGTGGTAAAGCCCAACTGAGTAGAGCAGCTTAGGAAGCCTGGTGTCATCCATGTGATGACGTGTCCCAATGAGAGGAGCTGATTAGCACCTTGATACTGTGCAAATCGCCTTTGTGGAAACATACCTATGTGAATCTGAAATGTTAAATAATGTAAGGGATCATTTGTTTTCAAAAATAAACAAAACTAATTTTATTTTGCCCATTAGATCAATCTTTCATCTTGAGTCATTTAAGATACAGTAGTAACTCCTTTTGTAAATACTGCATTGATTTATATTTTTAAACATTTATTTATGGGATGTGGATGTCGCTGGTTGGGCCAGAATTTTATTGCCCATCCCTAATGTCCTTGAGAAGGTGGTGGTGAGCTACCTTCTTGCATCTCTGTAGTCCATGTGCTGTAAATAGACTTACAATTCCATTAGGAAGTGAATTCCAGGGTTTTGCTGCATTTACACTGCAGGATGTTTTCAAGAATGGATGATGAGTGGCTTGAAGAGGAACTTTCAGATGGTGTTCCAATGTATCTGCAGCCCTTATCCTTCTAGATGGTAGTGGTTGTGGGTTTAGATGGTGATATCTAAGGAACTTTGGTGAATTTGTGCATTGCATCTTGTAGATAGTGTACACTTAGCTAATTAGCGTCGATGATAGAGGGAATGAATGTTTGTGGATGTGGTGCCATTCAAGTGGACTGCTTTGTCTTGGATAGTGTCAAGCTTCTTGAATAGTGTTGAAGCTGCATTCACCCAGGCAAGTGGGGAGTATTCCATCACACTCCTGCCATGTAAATGGTGACCCACTTGGAGATCAGGAGCTGTTTTAGTTGCTAAAGGATTCTTTGCCTCTGATCTGCCCTTACAGCCACAGTATTTATTTTGTTGGTCCAGTTCACTTTCTGGTCAATGGTAATCCCCAAGATGTTGAAAATGGGGAATCCTATGATAACATCACTGAATATCAAAGTATGCTAATTAGATTCTCTCTCGTTGGAGATGGTTGTTGCTTGGCATTTTGGAATGAATGTTACTGACCACTTTGTTGCCCAGGCCTATTACTGTTCAGGTGTTACTGCGTTTGGACATAATGCTTCAGTATCTGAGAAGCTCTGTGAATGGTACGGAACATTATGCAATCATCAGTGAACATTCCAACTTTTGACTTAAATGGAGGAATGTTTTTGAAGCAGCTGATTACGATGAAAATTCTGCCTTGATGTCCTGGCTCTGAGGTGCAGCTATTCCAACAAATGCAATTATCTTCATGCTATCAGAGGTTTCTGTCTGATTCCCATTGCCTTTAGTTTCATTCAGGTTCCTTGATGCCAAATTTAGTCAAATGCTGCCTTGATGTCAATGATAGTCATACTCTTCTCACCCCTGGATTTCATCTTTTTTTTAAACCTTGTTTGAAGCAACACTAATGAGATCAGGAGCTGAGTGGACCTGGCAGTACACAAACTGACTGCTAGTGAATAGGTTATTGCTGAGCAAGTGCTGCTTGTTAGTACTGTTGATGATCTCTTCCCTCACTTCACTGGTTGAGAAAGACTGTTGGGGTGGACTGGTGTCCTGCTTTTCCTGCACAGAGTACAGCTGGGTGTTTTTTTCACATTGTTGGGTAGATGCGGTGGCAGTGTGGTAGCTGCAAGGGAACAGCTTAGCCAAGGGTGTGGCAAGTTCTAGAGCACGAGTCTTCAATGCTATTACTAGAATGTTGTTGAGGTCTACAACGTTTGCCGTATCCGGTGCCTTAAACTCATTCTGAATAGTGAATGAATTGAATATGATACTGGGACCTCTGGAGGACGACAAGATGGATCGATGTCATAAATGCTTCAGCCATGTCTTTTGCACTGATATTCTGGGCCACCTTATTATTGAAGCTGGGCATGTTTGTTGAGTCGTCACTGCCAGTGAATTATTTAATGGTCAACCACTATTCACAACAAAATGTGACAGGACTGCAGAGTAAATAATCAATTCTGTTGGCAGTGGAATTGATTCTCCCTATCACTTGCTGTTTATGCTATTTGGCATGTAAATAGCTCTGTACTGCAGTTTGACCAAGTTGACACCTCATTTTCGGTATGTATGGTGCTGATCCTGGTATGCCATTCTACATTCTTTAAACAAGGATTGATCGTCTGGCTTGATGGTAATTGAATATTAGCGGATATGCCAAACCATGCGGTTTTAGGTTGATTTGGACTACAATTCAGGCCTCAGTACCACATGAGTATCCAGTCTTTAGTTGCTAGCACCATAGTAGTGTCAAACAGCGCAATAGAGTGTATCCTCGATGTGATGATGAGGTTTTTTCCACAAGAACTGGTGCAGCAGTCTCCTAACCCTGGCTCAAGCCTCCATGATTAGCACTGCTGCTTCGTAGTGCCAAAGATCCGGATTTGATTGCACCCTCAGGCAACTGTCTGTGTGGAGTTTGCATGTTCTCCTTGTATCTGGTTGGCTTTCCCCTTGGTGCTCCTCCCACAGCCCAGAAATGTAAGTTAGGTGGATTGGCTGTGCTAAATTGCCCATAGTGTGCAGGCTAGGTGGATTGCCCATAGGAAATGCAGGGTTACAGGGATTGAATGGAGGAGTGGATCTTGGTGGAATGCTATTGAGAGGATTGGTGTGACTTGATGGACCAAATGGCCTGCTTCCACACTGTAGGGATTCTATGGTTCTAGATGATAGAGGACTTGGCAGGTCAACAGGACTGAGTTTTCCATTGTCTTGTCCAGTGCCTTGGGAGAGGCCAAATTGTCCATCTGGTTTCATTTCTTATTTTTTTGTTCTTTTTTCAGTGGTCTGATGCACCTGGATGGCTTGCTAGGCCATTGCAGAGGTAGAGTCAACCACACTGCTGATTTTGAAGTAACATGAAGGCCACAATGGATAAAAACAGCAGTTTTCCTTCTCAAAAGGACATTGAGGTTTTTACAACAATGGACAATGGTTTTTGGCCATAATTAGAGTTTTAATTCCAGATTTTCAAAAAATTCAAATTGCACTCTGTTGTAGTGGGATTCAGCTGTGTTGCTAGTTTCAACCTGTTCAGATAGAATCCCAGGCTAACAACAATGTGAACTAAGAATAGTGAGCAATACTAGGTTTAGGATAACATGACCTAGAAATAACAGAACACATAATTTGCAGGCTAATATAGTGAATAATTTGGCTAGCAGATTATTTAAAATATGAGAATAATGCAAATTCAGATGGGCTTTTAAAAATAGGTATTTTCATCTCATTGTAAGAGACATTTTCTTAATGTGTTAAATTACATAACCTGAAAAATTAGAAGAGTTGGTTATCTTTTTAAACATGTACATTTTGGTTTATTGTACTCGCACCTTTTTAAGTGTGATCAGTTCACTTTGGTGTTTACATAAATGACAAAGCAAGCTAGCCCATTTAGTCGAAATATGTTTACATAATGGCTGCACTTCCACAAAGTTGTTCAGCAATGGGGTTTATCCACATTCCTCAATCTTGGAAATATGATTGCAGTGATTTATCAACAAGGAAAAGATAAATCCTTGCCTGTTTAACAGCTAACACAAAGTTAGAGTTAAAGCTTGATTGTCAAAATATGTCAAGTAGCAAAGTGATTCTGCATTTTATTTGATTAATGTGTGCTGACAGTGTTGGCAGGGTAATCTTCTCTGTGAACACAAATCTTAAAAATAAAATATTGTGCTGTTTTTCACATCTCAATTTTTAAAAATATTCTTAGGAAGATGGAGAATTGGCTGTTATCATTGCAAACCTTCACTTCCATCAGCTCATTGAGAAGAGTACTTTAGGATCAGTCACCTGGTAAGAATTCTGCTTGCACAGTATGTAATATAAATGATAACCATAACCTCTAAATACTTGGTAACTGCAACTAAGTTGCCTTGGATTTATGGAAAAAATATTGTATTACTTTAGTTACATTGTGCTATTGTATAGTTACATTGTATCATAATCTGGTCAGGTGGGCAGGAAAATGGCGAATGAAATTCAATCCAGAGAAAGTAATGAGGTTGGGGAGGTGAGATAAGGCAAGAAAATGCATAATAGCTGGTAGGTTTCTGAAAAGTGTGCAGAAATAGAGGGACCTTGGAGTGAATGCCAATGCTGAAGACGGAAGAATAAGTAAATTACATGGTGAAGTGGACATACAGAGTACTTACTTTTATCGGCCAAGGCCAAGAGTGGGAGTTGTTAATAACTTTGTGTAAAAGTCCTAGGACACCTCATCAGGGTCCTGTAAGCAGTTCTGGCCACCGTATCATGGTAAAAATGTGATTGCACTAAAAATGGTACAAAAGAGACTTTACAGAGATGTCAAGAATGGCAGCATTTTTGTGGTTGCATCTTTGTAAATTAGCTATGAGAGATGTTTGGATAGGCTGCATTTGTTTTCTGTGCCAGTGGTATATGTTGACTCATGTCATGTGAAACGTTTTTGAAGTGTTAAATACAATGGATTTCCAAAGAGATTTTATGGGGAGGGAGTTTGTGGAGGCTTCAGGTGCATAGATCTTTAAAATGCCACAAAAAGGTGCAGAAAATAAATAAGAAAACAAATGGAATGATGGCCTTTAAACCTAGATGACTCGAGTATAAGGATGCAGACCTTTTGCTGCAGTTATACAAAACCTTGGTTACATCCCACTTGGAGTGCTGAGAGCAGATCTGGGCTCCACATCTTAGGGAGGATATATTAGCCTTGAGGCTGTACAAAATAGGTTTACAAAAATGATACCAGGAATTCGGGTTACATTATGAGGATTTAGAAGGCTAAAATATAATCTGATTGAAGCCTTCTAGACATTAACAGGAAAACATAGGGTAGGTAAAGATAAACTATTTCCACTGGAGATTCTAGAGCTAGGGGGCATATACTGAAAATTAGGGCCAGACTGTTGAGGAATGTTAGAAAATGTTTCTACATACCAAGGGATGGTAAGTGTTTGGAACTGTTTCCACAAATGGTGGTGAATGCTAGATCAGTTGTTAATTTTAAATCTGAGACTTTATATTAAGCAAATGTATCAAGGAATATGGGCAAAAGGCAGGTATGGAATTATGCTGCTGATGAGCCATGATCTCATTGAATGGCAGAACAGGCACAAGAAGATGAATGGTCTACTCCTGTTCCTATGCTCCTACATCAAAACTCTTATCAACCCACATCTGGTCAGTCAGGTATTCCACCTTCGAGAGAAACTCTGGAATGCAATGAGCCCTTCCAGCAGCACAATGGTTAGCACTTCTGCATCACAGCACCAGGGAACTGAGTTCAATTCCAGCCTTGCCCACTATATATCTGGAGCTCGCATGTTCAACCTGTGTCTGCATAGTCCTACCATAGTCCAAAGATGTGCTGATTAGGGGATTGGCCATGGTAAACGTGGGGTTAGCGATAGGTTGGGTGCCTGGGTCTGTGTGGGATGGTCTTCAGAGGGTTGGTGTGGACTTGATGGGCTGAATGGCATCTTTCCATACTGTAGGGATTCTAATATTCTCACCAAAAGATGACTATAGTAAAAGCTAAAGTTGCTATTGTCCTAGAAAACCGTAGAGCTCATTATCTAACCATTGTCACGATCAAAGTACTTCATTTCTTGCAAATTGCTTTGAGGCATGTGGCTTTCATGAAAAATGCTAAAAAAATTCAAGACAAACTATCTCTTGCAAAACAAAAACAAGATCTGAGGTGCATAAAACCAAGGGGTCCTAACTGAGAGGCAATAAAACAAAATTGCTTTCATTTGTAGGGAGATCAATCAACAGAGGATATTGATTAAAGATAATTGGTGGAGGTATCAGGAGTGTTGGGGAATTACTTTACCTGGAGGTTGTTGGGGTGTTTAATGGTCACTGCCTGAAAGTGTTTCAGAGGCAGAAACCGTCATCCTACTAAACAAATACTTGAATACGGTTCTTATTTTCTATTCACTGGTAGCATGTGGGCATTGCTGGCTAGGCCAGCAATTTTTCACCATCCCTAGGTGCCCTTGAGAAGGTGATTATGAGTTGTCGTCTTGAACCACTGCAATTCAAGTGTTGTAGTTAGATCCACAAAGCTCTAAGCAACGAAATTCCACAATTTTGCCCCAGCCACGTTGAAAGAAAGATGATAAATTTCCTAGTTGGGATGGTGAGTGGCTTGGAGGGGAACTTGCAAGTTGTGTCATTCCAATGTAATTGTTGCCCTTGTCCTTCTGGATGGAATTAGTCATGGATTTGAAAGATGCTATCTAAGGAGGAATCTGTATTGTAAATATTAAGTCTCCTCTTCTTTCTACATGAAAGATTGTAATCAAATTATCTTATCTAATTACTGAGTGTTACTGATATTCTTCTGTTTAAAAAGGCAGCAGTATGTTGATACAGTTCTACCATGTAATGAAACTTTTACAACCTTCAGGCTTCATTTGTTTAATTTATTTACCTTCTCTTTGTTTAATGTTTTGAAAATAAAAGCCAATATTCGTCACCACCTCACGAGCCATTGTTGGATGATATTGATCCAGAATATGGGCTGCATGGCTACCATTGCCACATTGCCTTACATAATGGAAAAAGTTCTTTCATGTCTGGTAGTTTCCATAACATCTTCTGTAGAAAAGGTAAGAAGGCTGCCATTTTAGTTTGTACTGCTGCTTTCTCTGTGTGAAAGAAATTTGCAGTATCAGTTATTGCACTTTACCTGTTTTCCCCCTTCATAGTGCAGACAAAATTTCCCTTGCTGCTATTTTTCTTGTTCTGGTGTCTGGTTGATTAGTGAATCTGCAAGTATTGGACTTGGAATTACTGATTCCACACCTTGATTATCCAACCTAACATCCTCCCTTTCTTCCTACTGTTGCTATATTATGCCTTCATTGTTAGGGCTGTAACCACCATCTTTCATACCTCCTCTAAAAAAGTTAATACACCTGGAACATTTTAATTCTCAAGTTTAGTTATGTTGCAACCACATTTCTCTAAATGGGTGTTGGATCAAATACGCCTGTGCAATTATTTGGACTTTTGCGAATACTTCCATATATTCATATATATTGCCTGCTATCGTTTTTATTTTTACCTTAGTCAATAACAAAATATCTCCCTTAAACTCTTTGCCCCTTCCTGACCCACTTTAATTTCTAGCCAAATTCTGTGCAGCCTTTGTGTTTTTCTTAACCCTTCTCTGAATGCTGCTATTGACATTCATGAGTTTGAAAAACATGTTGAATTTCCTAGATTTTCAAATTGCCTAGACAATGAAAAACAAACCAAAGAATTGCAGTTGATGGAAATCAAAAACAAATCGGAAATTGCTGAAAAACTCTGCAGGTCTGGCAGTATTTACAGAGAGAAGGCAGCGCTAATGTTTTTCATAGAATCCCTGCAGTGTGGAAACAGGTTCTTTGGCCCAACAACTCCATACTGACCCTTGGAGCATCCCACCCAGACCCATCCCCCTATAACCCACCTACTCTACAGACCCCTGAACACTACGGGCAATTTAGCATGGCCAATCTACCTAGCCTGCACATCTTTGGACTGTGGGAGGAAACCCGCGCAGACACTGGGAGAATGTGCAAACTCCACACAGACAGTTGCCCGAGGGTGGAATTGAACCCCGGTCTCTGGTGCTGTGAGGCAGCAGTGCTAGCCACCGTGCCGTTTTGGGTCCAGTGAGCCTCCAGAAGTTTTTACAGCAGTTTCTGATCTTGCCTAGACAATGAGCCTGTCTGTTTGATTTGTGTTTGCCCCACTGGCTCATCTCCTTTTGGACAGTATCAGTGTCTGTGTCCCACGAAGCAAATCTTTGCTTTCCAGGTCATTCATTCAAACACACAGTTAATCTGCTATCCTATTCCATGTTTACATCTGGATGAGTTAAAAATTACCACTGAGGTTTGCATTTTAATTTAGACCAAAGCCCCTCAAACTCTTTCTCAGAAGAACCACGTTCTAAATTCTGTCTATGTTATTGGTTCCTGTGTGAACAAGAACAACTGATTCTTCTACTTACTGTTTAAAAAAAATTGTAAATCAAACTGTTGGATAAGTTTCTAACTGCAATAAAAATAGAACCTATTTGAACTTGGCACCAAATTCAGATAGTCCTGCTGATTTTGAATTTTCCTCCACTTGTGAATCATGTGGTTTCACTACTGTTGGAAATGGTGCTGGGACATCTGAATCCAGATTCCCAATGCCATTTTTTTGATATGCTGCAGGATATGACTCCAGGAGAGTCCACGCCTAGATTTGTGTGACCTTTGGATCAGCAGATCTAATGCAGAGTCTGGGAGCAATTCTGAAATGCTGAGTGAAGCCAGTCAGTTGTGTATCAAAAAAGACCTCAGAATATTTTTTTTAAAAAATACTTCAATGTAATTCTGTTCTTGTGATGAGGATCAGGTGTCGTTTGCTGAGACAAACTGTTTTCTTGGTATCAAAAGTCAGGTTTTCTTTGCTTAGATATGTTCTGTATACCTAATTTGCATTTTGATTCTACCTATGTGATCAGTTGATTGTGGTATTGCGAATTCAATGTCCTCTCCCAATTTCAGAATTCATCCAGAATGGCTTTTTGCGAATAACAGTTATCAGTTCAAAGAAAGAATCCCAGCACAGCACTATCACTGGAAATCTCTATTTACCTTGGAATACAGAGGTCTTAGAAGGAAACATCCAGGTGTGAAAATTTGTGTTTTTGTCTTGATTTGTTTTTTGATTTCCAAGTGCTTTGACCTGAAGCTGTTCTTCCATCCTCCTCCTGTCATTGGGCCACCTATCTTCTGTCATTAAAATGTAAAGAGATTTGCTTGTATCCATCTATTTCTTTCTAGCTGCTTAATGGTATGAGACAGCAGTCTGGTGTTTCTGCTTTTAACCAGACAATGGGAGAGTATTTAATTTCCATTCAGTAGCATAGCTTTCCAATTGACATGGCTGAGGCTGACAAATCAGTAAAGTGTTAAATTATGTTCTTCCACTCGAACACATTTACTAATTCAATGATCTACAATGGGAGATAAGATTTGCTGTCTTACTCATCAATGTTTCCACATATCAGGGTCACTGGAGCAGTTGCCATATTTCAGTGATCAGTTGCCGATGCATTGTGGAAATATTACGTGATTGAAATTCACCGTTTTAGTTTCTTAAATAATAGTAAATGTTCTTTTCATCGTGCTATAGTTGTTTGGTGTTCAATTTATCTGAGTACAAAGGTGTTTTTTTTTTTTTCTTTCATTTGATTGTGAACTGAAATGAGAAAAGAAATGATTTAAAAGCCAAGGATTATTGAACGGTTGCTACATTTTTCAGAGCAAGTAACCTGACACTGATTGTAAGTGCTGCTTACATAGCTATTGGTTCAAGTAGCGTGGAAGGTCTAGTTGCAGATGAGCTGGAGCCAAGGGATATATGCAAAGTAGCTGATAGTAAAGTAGTTACCATGCCACAAATCAATGAGAGAGGCTTTCTGCCAGCTAACAACTGTGATTGGCTCAAAGGGAACTGAACAACTTAGGGGTGTGAATTTTTAGGCAGAAGCCATCAGAGCTCTATAGAGGAAGGAGCGGTTTTCTTGCTGTGCGGCAAAAATCACCTCCAGCCTGAAGATAGCCAGTTTATTTCCCATCAGTTGCCGTAAGCTGTGGTTTTAATAACCAGCAAGTCAGATATTTTAAAACTGTGAACTGTTCGCTCTGTAATGCTGCAAGCAAGTGAAAGTACCTGGAGAAGGAAAATCCAGAAGCAGCATTCTGATCATAAAAGTCATCTCAGCAAATTGGTGGTCAGGGACCACTGAACTGCCTTCCCGGTCTCACTGCCCTACTCCACTTTTTCTTTTCTCTATTTATATATGTGTAGAGAAGAAGTTTTAGAAGTAGGTTAAAGTTTTAGCTAGTAGAGTTATGTTTCAATGGATCATAATTGTTTATGTATAATAACAAAAATGATTATTTATTACAAATACATTTAAGTATAGAAACATCGGAGAGAGCAAGAACTGCAGATGCTGGAGCCAGAGTCTAACACAGTATGGAGCTGGAGGAACACAGCGGGTCAGGCAACATCGATGTTTCAGGTCAGGACCCTTCTTCAGAACTGGGGAGGGGCAAGGAAACTGGGAAATAAATGGAGGAGGATTGGGACTGGGGAAGGTAGGTCGGATGGTGATAGGTGGATGCAGGTAGGAATTACTGGGGATTGGGCGGTGGAAAGAGTGGGGTAGATAGGGAGGGAAGAAGTTGGACAGGTTGTGTCAGGTCAAGGAGTTTGGAATGAGAGGGAGGTTTGGATGTGGGATGAGGCAGAGGGTGGGGAGATTTTAAAACTGGTGAATTCTATGTTCAGGCCATCGGGCTGTAGGCTCCGGAGGCAGAAAATGAGGTGTTGTTCCTCCAGTTTGTGTGTGGTGTCATTGTGGCGCTGGAGGAGACCCAGGAAGGACATGTCAAGGTAGTGGGAGGGGGAGTTAAAATGGTTAGTGACTGGAAAGTGTTGTCAATTATTGCGTACAGACGCAGATGCTCCATGAAATGGTCACTGAGTCTGTACTTGGTCTCACCGATGTAGAGGAGTCCACATCGGCAGCAATGGATGTGGTAGGACTAGGTTGGAGGATGTGGAAAGTTTGCTTTGGGCCTTAGATACTTCCTGCAGTTGCAGGGAAAGGTGCCGGGTGTGGCGGGGTTAGTGTGGAGTGTGGAGCGGACAAGGGAGTCGTGAAGTGAGTGGTTCGTATGAAAGGCAAATAGGGGTGGGGAGGGAACTATCTCTTTGGTCGTGTGGCCAGATTGTAGGTGGCGGAAGTGGCAGAGTGGGTGGGTCGGATTGTCGGTGGCAGGGTCTCCCAGTCCTCTCATACCCAACCTCAATTTCACCTGGACCATCTCTGATACCTGCCTCCCCTTCCTGGACCTCTCTGTCTCCATCTGTGGTAACTGCCTCAATACTGACACTGATTTCAAACCCACCGGCTTCCATAGCTACCTGGATTACACCTCCTCTCGTCCATCCTCCTACAGGAATGTGATCCCATACTCCCGATTCCTCCGCCTCTGCTTCCAAGATGGAACGTTTCACTCCTGGACATCCCAGATGTCCTCCTATTCCAAGGACTACAATCCCACACCCGTGATCAAAAATGCCCTGAACTGCATCTCTTGCATTTCCTGCGCTTCTGCCTTCAAACCCCCTCCCCACAACAAAAATAAAGACAGAGTCCCCTTGGTCATCGCATTCCACCCCACCATCCTCCGCCACCTACAATCTGACCCCACGACCAAAGAGATATTTCCCTCCCCACCCCTATCTGCCTTTCATAAGGACTGTTTACTCAGTGACTCCCTTGTCCACTCCATACTCCCCAATAACCCCACCACTCCCAGCACCTTTCCCTGCAATTGCAGAAAGTGCTACACCTGCCCCTACACATCCCCACCCCCCCCCAACCTCCATCCAAGGCCAAAGCAAACTTTCCGAATCTGACAAGGGTTCACCTATATATCCTCCAACTTGGCCTACTGTATCTGTTGCTCCTGATTTGGTCTCTTCTACATCAGTGAGACCAAGTACAGATTCGGGACAATTTTGTGGAGCGTCTGCTCTCTGTACGCGATAATTGACAACACCTTCTGGTCGCTAACCATTTTAACTTTTTTTTTTTATTTCTCACCCCCAACTCCCTTGACGTGTCCATCCTGGCCCCCCTCCAGTGCCACAATGACGCCGCATGCAAACTGGAGGAGCAACACTTCATATTCCGCCTTGGGAGCCTACAGCCCGATGGCCTGAACATAGAGTTCACCAGTTTTAAAATCTCCTGACCCTCGGTCTCATCCCAAGTTCAAACCTCCCTCTCATTCCTGCTTCCTTGACCTGACGCAACCTGTCCATCATCTTCCCCACCTAACCACCCCACCCTTCCCACTGACCAATGCCCACCACCACCTACCTGTATCTACCTATCACCAGCCCATCCACCATTCCTCAGCCCCACTCCTCCTCCCTCTATTTATTTCCCAGCTCCCTTTCCCCTCCCCAGTTCTGAAGAAGAGTCCTGACCCAAAATGTTGACTTTCCTGCTCCTCTGATGCTGCCTGACGTGCTGTGTTCCTCCAGCTCCACACTGTGTAGACTAAGTATAGAAACCACTGTGTGTTGGGAAGTTCTACATCCATTTTAAAATCTTGAACTTTTGTGATGACTCTGGGAATGACGTGGTTTGACTTCCAGTACTGTACCCTAGTTATCCATAACAGGTTGAGACAGAAATATCCTCCACACTTTTTCAAATGATGCATTGTCGCCTGTGCTCCATTAGTACATGAGACATGGGGTTGGAAGTAGTCTATTTGCCTAAGATAGTTCTAATCACCCTGTTCAAAAATGTTATTACATACCTTTTGCAATATGTGGGACTTGAACTTCATCCGCTAGCTCAAAGGTAGGGATACAACCACTGCACCACAAGAGCCTGTGCTCCACTAATCAATGAGATTGTAGCTCATCAGAAAAACCTCAAGGCCACTTTCCTGCCTTTTCACTGTAACCCTTGATTCCCTTACCGATAATGAAATGTGTCTACCTATCAGCCTTGAATAATCTTAACACCCCAGCTTCTACAATACAGCTTTCCTTTGATAAAAGGGACCAAAACTAATATTCCAGTTGTGGTCTGGCTAGTCCTTGTATTGTTTTGGTAAGACCTCCCTATTTTTAAGCTTCATTCCTTTTGAAGTAAAGGGCATTGTTCCATTTCTATTCCCTTTTTCCTTGCTGAACTTGGTTGCTAATGTACTCTGATTCATAAACAGCCCCTAACTGCTTCTATGCTCTGGCTTTCTTTGGTATTTCTGTTTAATTCAGTTCCTATATTCCTCTTGCCAAACTGCGTAATCACCCATTCTCACACATTATATTTCATCTGCCAAGTTTTTGCCCACCCATTTAACTTGTCTGTATCCTTCTGCGTACACTTATCCTTGCCACTTGAATTCCTGTCTATTTGTGTTATCCGCACGTTGGTGATCGTTTATTTACTTATGACATTATTAAGTAATTAATATACTTTGTAAGTAATTGTGGCTTCAGCGCTGATTTGTGCAGCATATCACAAGTTACAAGGGGTGCCATACTGAAAATGCTCCCCGTATCACAATTCTGGGCAGCTGTGGTTTTTGGCTAAGTGTAAGTTGTCACATTTTTGGACGGATTCTTACTGCACATTGCACATCGTAGCAACATTTCTCACACCTCACCAAATGCGGCTGATTAACGACCTACCCTGTCCCAATGGAATCCCTTATGTCTGATTCTATCCCCATCTTACTGTGTGCTGTTCCTTGAACAACTCACCACTCTGGATATCTGCCAAAAGACCACCATGCCATATTTTAGAGATTGCTGTGCATCTGTATGAGGTCTGGCATTCCAAAGATGTCCTGCTTAGTCAAGGGTGAAATCTGAACAAGCTAATGAGGGTGAGATAGTGGCACAATTTACTGCTCTGCAGGTAAGTGCCATACTCCTCTCTGCTATTTCACACTCACTTTACCATTGCTACTGCACCCATCTCCCACCATGGCTCGTGCTCTTCCCTCACTTGCTCTTGTTTCACCCAGCCACTCATACTTCTAACCATGGACTCTTTGCTGCCCTCTTCCTTCCCTGGGACATCTCACCACATCTCAATCACCTGCACCAGTACTGACTGTGTCACCCTTTCGTTCCATGGGAAGACAGCCCACAATGGAGCAGAAAGGGCCCAAATGAGGAGAGAATCCTGGCCTTCACAGAAGACTGGCACCATTCCTGCCATCCATATTCTGCCAATAGAGTAAGTACCACTCTTCTTTCCGCTGTAACTCTCAGATTAATCAGTCCCTTTTTATATATATCGTCTAACCACTGGCCATGACCACTTCTCTCTCTCTCTCGGCTTCTAGATACCACTGGCATGCCCACTGGCTCTGCCAAAAGCCAATACTTTGATCTCTAAGGATGAGAATATGGATCCCTCAGAGGAGGTATTGTCAAAATTGCCTCTGCGCCCACCAACAGCTCAGATACTGACACCTTGGTGGGAACATTAGTATTAGAAAGTTCGGAGCGCAATCTGGTGAGCACCTAACTGCAACAGCTCTGCAGCTAGCCAAGGAAGACATGTCCTGGACTGCCGGAGGCCAGGTACCTGCTCAGTCCCAGGCAGGAGAGGGCCTTGTGTTGTCATTAATCAGGGACTTCATCAGAATGTACGTGAAAGAACAGGAGTGGCAGACGAGTATATGGGAAGCATTATTCAGAAGCTGTAGCAGTGCAGCAACTGATGCATTTGTCTGGCTCTCTCCATGGATGGGTTGGCGGTTGTCATGGAGAAATAAGTCCGGTATCCTCGGGCCTGCTGAAGAGGTGGACTGTATTGCTCCAGCCATTGGTCCTCCGGATCGAAAGCATAATGACAAATGGATGGAGAGCCTGGTCCAGATGATCCTTCCTCAGGAGGAGACAGGGCTGTGCCAGGAGGCACTTGACCATAAAAAATAGGAACTGGAGTAGGCCGTTCAGCCCCTCAAGCCTGCTCTGCCATTCAATAGGAACGTGACTGATCTGACATTTCTCTCATCTTCAATTTCTTACCCGTTTCCCATATCCCTTGATTCCCCTTCTGATCACGAATCTATCTGTCACCTTTAAAAATGCACATAGAATCTGCCCCCACAGCTGGCTGTGGCAAGGGGTTCCAAAGAGACTCAATCCTCTATGACGGCAACTTTATAAATACCCAATGTAAGGGCTATCTGAGTCACCTGTTTCAGCTGTTCGAAGTTAAGCTGCTGTTTGACTGAAATGCTTAGGAGGATAAAAAGTCCTGCTAAAGGTTAGTGACTACAGCAGTTAACCTGTCAGTTTCATTTTAATGCCAACTACAAGCTAAATTAGGCTCATGCTAATGCCTTCCCTCCATCATAAGGTCAGAAGTGGGCATGTTTGCTGATACTAGCGTGATGTTCAGCACCATTCGTGATTCCTCTGATACTGGTACAGTCTATTGTCAAAATGCAACATGATCTGGGCAATATCCAGGCTTGGGCTGACAAGGGACAAGTAACATTTGCAGCACAGAAATGCTAGGCAAAGACCACTCCCGAGAAGAGACTGTTTAATCACTATCCCTTGACTTTCAATGGTATTATCTGACTATGAACATCCTGGAGGTTGCCATTGACTAGAAATTCAACTGGGCTTGCCATATAAATACAATGGCTAAAAAAGCAGGACAGAGGCTAGAAGTACTCTGGCGAGTAATGCATTTCCTGACTCCCAAAACCTGTCCCCATCTACGAGGTTTAAATCAGGAGTCCCCACTTGCCTGGATGAGTGCAGCTCCAACAACACTCAAGAAACTTGACAGTATCCAGGACAAAGCAGCCTACTTGATTGCCACCACATCCAAGCATCTATTCCCTCCACCACTGACACTCAGTAGAAGTGGAATGTACTATCTACAAGATGCACAGCAGAAATTCAGCACAGGTCCTTAGCACCTTCCAAACCCATATCACCTCTACCAAGATGGACAAGTGCAGCAAATATGTGAGAACACCAACTGCAACTTCCCCTCTATGTCACTCACCATCCTAATTTGGAAATATATCACCATTCGTTCTGTTGCTTGGTCAAAATCCTGAAATGCCCTCCCTAAGGACATTGTGGGTCTACCTATAGCAGATGGATTGCAGTGGTTCAAGAAGGCAGCTCACCACAGCCTTCTCAATGGCAGCTAGGGACAGGCAGTAAATGTTGGCTAGCTGGTGATGCCCATGTCCATGAGTGAATTAAAGAAAAATTGACATTCTTATCCAATAGATGCACACATTCAGTACTAGCTCTCACAATTGACTGCCATTCAGTAATTTTTGTATGCGCTTTACATTAAAAACTGAAATTAAACTAAGGAACTTGGATTTATATAGCTCCCTTCATTGCTTATGGATGTCCTATCACATATTTCATTGATTGGAAAATTTGTTGTATTGTAGGGAAACAACAGCAAATTATGTGCCCAGATAATCTACCTTGGTGATGTTACTTGACGGGGAAATTCCTTTGATTATCTTTGAATAATGCATGGAATCCTTTATACCCACCTTAGAGAGCAGGAAGGGCTTCAAAGACTGCATGATTGACAGTGCAGTTATAAAGCAATACTGCACTGAGATGCGCAAGGCAAGATTCTACACTGCTGAATGGAAACTTAAGTTCATGACATTCTAACTCAGTGACAGGACCAATACTGAGCTAAAATTGACAGCTAATCTGGTGGTACTGTCATTGAACAGTCTACTATTTCTGTACTGCGTTTTCCTGCATATTAATTTTGATTTGATCTATTGTTGTCACATGTACTTAAGTACAGTGGGAAGTTTTGTTTTGCAAGCAGTACAGGCAGATCACTGCAAACGAGGACATACAGATCGTAGGGCGCTTAGACAGAGCAAGACATACAACGTTGCACAGGAGGTGCACAAAGTGAGATTAGCATTGGATTTGGAATTAGAGGTCCATTCAGCAGTCTTTATTTTAGATTTTTATTTACAGATTTCCAGCATCTACAGTATTTTAATTTTATTACCAAATTGTCGGTGTTAGTTACTGGATTAAAGTTGTGGGACTTTTTAACATTAACATTATTTATTACTGAAGCATTAAACTACATTTATTTCTAATTTCAGCACTGTTGCTTAATGGATGTGACTATTCTGGATGAAGCAGAAAAACCATTTTGGTGTGTAAGTTCGCCAGTAGCTCTGCACTCAGTTAGTACATCTACTATAAGATATAACTACCTGGGCGAGAGACAGGCAATTGATTACAAGGATCCTGAAGGAAAAGTTCATATAGAGTTAATGTGGTTGGAAGAAGAAAAGCAATATTACATTGTCAACCTTGTCCTTTATTTTAGTGTTAAAAAAGTAAATGCCTGGTTTGCAACAAATTATTAATTGTCCATATGAAGCCCTATGTGGCTGACTTTAGCAAACATCTGTTCCATGCACATAAACTGACGTCCCAATCTGACTGAGTCATTAGGCTGAATTTTGTGAAGACTTCCAAGATTCAAAATTAAGTGTATCTTTACAAAACAATTTCTGATATGGTCATAATCTAAGGTAACTGGATTTCAACCTCAAACTTCTTTCTTTCTGATGTTGGTTGCTTGTATTTTAGAATGATTATTGTTTGCTAAAGTCCTTCAGTATTTTCCTGATTACACTAGATAACAATCATGTTTTCCGCCAGTAGAAGTACAGGAGATTGATGTCTGGCCTGTTCCATTTGTAATGTTTACGATAAAGTGGTATGAGAACAATTTGCAATGACTTTTATAAGACCTGTTCAGCGAAGGGTGACTTGCTTGCACCTTTGCTTAACTCTTGCCTTTTAAGAACTCCAACTTTGAATAAATTTCGAAGATTCTGAAAAGAAACTCAAATGAAAGCAAAGGAAATTTTTTTTTGAAAAAAGGGCTTAGAGGAATAAATGGGTTAAACTGAATTCACATTCCTTACGATAGTGTAGGAAATCTATATCTTGGTTTATGTCGTTGGATATAATCTTTATCATATTTCCTTAAGCTGGATCTGCATTACCAATGCTCACATTCTTTCAGTAGCTGAAACTTGTACCCATTTAACTTGAAAGAAGTGTAGAGCACTTCCTGTCCTGCTTTGATTCAAGAGACCTCAATCAGCTCCAGCAGTTGAAAAGCTGGTCAGTAGCTTTGGTTCTAGTCAAGCCCGAGGATGCTGATGGAGAATGGTCAAGTAACTGAAGTGAGTCTTTTGGAACTCCGTAATGCAGCTAAATTTTAAATGTTAAACCATTTTGGGCTGTTTTCTGTAGTATTTTGAAAAGGTAATTATAACCAGTTGATTCACTATTTCATCACTTCTTTGAATGTTTTGTAGAATTTTCAAAATTAGTGTAGATTTTCTTAAAACATTCCAACTTTTAATGCCAAAATATTCTAAGTAGAAAATGTGCAATAATATTTCAGGGAGCATTGCGCAGTTATCTAATCAACTGGCTAAAATTGCCATTGTAAAAACCATTTGTTCTAGCTGTCCAAATCTGTTTAATATTTAGAAGCCAGCTCCCTTCCAGTTCTTGTCAACTTACAATTGAAAAGAAAGCATAATTGATGAGGTGTTAATTAAATTCTTTTTGGAATTCAGATATATTCTTTGTCCTGTTGTGTTCTATCTTTTTATAGCAAGCTTCCTGTTCTGCTTGTTCCAACTGCAGCAATAGCAGTTGGATGGTAAAAGCTAACTATCAGGTTATATTCTGTGACATCATAATTTTAGGCATTCATCGAGGTCAGTTTCAAGAAATGTGGACAGCTCACTTTGTTTTTGTTTTTCTGAAAGCAGGCTGATATTGACAGTCTTAGATTCTTGCATCAGTAATGCTGTAGAAGTCTTGCTCAGCTCCTTTTCACCAAAAGCACTGAATGGAACAGTGCGAATGCATTTAAAAGCTATATCTTTGTTTTCATGAAGACCAGTTAGCCACTTGTGTGATGGTTTAATGATGCTTCTCCTTATTGGTGTAATATTTGGGAATGATTAACCAAAAAAAATTAAGATAAACAAGTACTACAATAGATTAATCTTTGAATATATTTTGCTGGTACATTCATTTTCTGGATAAATAGCTAGTATGTGCCAAAAATAGTTTTGACATTGAAGCTTCTCAAATTTTATTAAAATTACTTTATTTAAAATTACACAATTTAGAAGACTTCTCTTGCTTATCAAAGATTAGAATTTATTAAAAACCTCGAGTTACTTTATGCCTCTCTGGTACCAAGTCATCCTTCTTGGTTAGCAGATCATTTGGAATATCTGCATGGCAGTGCAATTTGCATGCTGGAATTTTGTTCTGTTTGATGCATCTCCGAATAAGGCCTGAAGGACTTCCTGGGGAAAGAAAAATATCTTTGACTTTAATGTAACATTGAATCGCTTTATTCCTTTTTTAAAAAAATGTGGTGAATGACAGCGAACTGTAGCCAGTTTTTCTAACTCTACCTATTTAGTATGTTAATAGGTTTCATTAAAAAAAGCATAGAAAATTGGCAAGTCCATGCATGATATTGATATTAGATGTGAGTTTATTTTCTCAAAGTGTGTAATTTCCTATGAACTTCAATGTTAATTATTATCATTGATGGCATGCAGGATTCCATTGCTGCACAACTGTATCTTGATGTGAATATGGAGATATACCTGTTAAAGGTCTGGCATTTACCACCTTGAAAATTCTGGCTTTGGGTAGAGTTTGTTTTAAAATGCAAATGGAAAGAATAAACCCCCCCCCAAACCCCACTGGTATCTGAGTTTGAGAGGCTGTTGTGTCTTCTCTTACTTTCTCCATTCAAACCTTTTGTGGTGTTTTCAAGGGCTCCTTTTGTAGAGAGGTTGAAATTTTTGCAAAGAGGAATAAAGTCATAACGTCTGGCAACTCATTCAGAATCCAGGGTTACGCCATGGCCTCGACTTCCCCACTCCTCAGATTGCACTTCAGTCATCTGCTGGACTGGTTTTCTAGTTAATGAGCATTGCTGATCCACATGGCTAGCAGTGTGGAAGTTCCAACTTTTAGGAATCCCTTTCCCATCTCCTTGATATTTTACTGGGTTTGGGGCTGGAGGAATTTCCGCCTCTAGATGCCACACACAACCCCTGACCAAGTAAAAAACCATTATAAAGCCTTCTGCTGACCTCTTGAGTTGGATTTTCAATTCCGTTGTCTTTATTCACATATTGTTAATATAGAAGTAACAGTAAAAAATGAGTGTTTTGTTATATAATATGTACATGAGTTATGGTTGCGTTCTGTAGTTTGTGAGGTAATTATTCTACTTCATTATCATTTTGTTGTATATAACTTGTTTACATGTTGAATCATGCAAGAAATCTTGCGTTTTGCTTATGCCTTGACAGATACAGAGAAAACTAAGTTTTATATATGAATGTAACTTTAAAATCTCAGGGGTTTTCTTTTTTGCACATAACAGTAATAAAAATATTTAAAGTAACTCCAGGCTGGGTTTTTTGTCACAATTGTGTATGCTGTGTATCTTTGTCATTTCTCCTGTTTACAATATACATTAATGATATAGATGAAGGCATTAAAAGTAATATTAGCAAATTTGCTGATGACACAAAGCTGGGTGGCAGTGTGAAATGTGAGGAGGATGTTATGAGAATACAGGGTGACTTGGACAGGCTAGGTGAGTGGGCGGATGCATGGCAGATGCAGTTTAATGTGGACAGATGTGAGGATATCCACTTTGGTGGCAAGAACAGGAAGGCAGATTACTACCTAAATGGAGTCAAGTTAGGTAAAGGGGAAGTATGACGAGATCTAGGTGTTCTTGTACATCGGTCAATGAAAACAAGCATGCAGGTTCAGCAGGCAGTGAAGAAAGCTAATGGCATGCTGGCCTTCATAACAAGAGGAATTGAGTATAGGAGCAAAGAGGTCCTTCTGCAGCTGTACAGGGCCCTGGTGAGACCGCACCTGGAGTATTGTGTGCAGTTTTGGTCTCCAAATTTGAGGAAGGACATTCTTGCTATTGAGGGAGTGCAGCATAGGTTCACCAGGTTAATTCCCAGAATGGCGGGACTATCATATGTCGAAAGATTGGAGCGACTGGGCTTGTATACACTTGAGTTTAAAAGGATGAGAGGGGATCTGATTGAGACGTATAAGATTATTAAGGGATTGGACACTCTGGAGGTAGGGAGCATGTTTCTGCTGAGTCCAGAACCAGAGGACACAGTTTAAAAATAAGGGGTAGGCCATTTAGAACAGAGTTGAGGAAAAACTTCTTCACCCAGAGAGTGGTGGATATATGGGATGCTCTGCCCCAGAAGTCAGTGGAGGCCAAGTCTGTGGATACTTTCAAGAAAGAGATGGATAGAGCTCTTATGGATAATGGAATCAAGGGTTATGGGGATAAGGCAGGAACAGGATACTGATTGTGGATGATCAGCCATGATCATAACGAATGGTGGTGCTGGCTCGAAGGGCCGAATGGCCTACTCCTGCACCTATTGTCTATTGCCTATTGTCTCCTATAGTCTAAACATCACTAAGTTGACGTTATTTTGATTACAGTTTACTTTGGGATTGTTTATCTTCTAGGACCAATTTTTTAAAGATTGCTATTACAAAAAATTGCATTTATACAGCAGCTTATCACGTCTGCTTTGTACGATGACTTACTTTAAGGTATGGTCACAATTTGAGTACAAATGAAATGAATAGCCAGTTAGTGTTTTTGATGCTGGAGAGGGCATATTTGACAGAAGAGTGTATGCTCCTTGGTGCAAACAAATGTTTAACAACCTCCTAAACGAGTAGATAGGGCAGCTAATAAATATATAAGGGTAACACTTTCGATAGCACAATGCTCCCTCAAGGCTGTGCTGAAGTGAGGATTATGTACTCAAATCACACAATCTTCAGATTGAGGTTAAGTGCGACCAACTGAACCAAGTTGACCTTGATGGTAAAATGAGTTGGCAGGGTGTGGAAATAAGTTTTCCAACTCTTGGCATTTTTCTCTGTGAACAAAATTGGTTGCTTAGCTGGCAATCAGCTCTTTATGAAGGCGCATTTAAAGTCTGTTCTCTCATTTGGGGTCCTTTGTTCACTTCAAATCTGAAAGAACAACACATAGTGGCCACATGGGAAAGTAAGTAAGGCTAGGCAAAGCACTGGGAGTGTGAACAAAGGAGTTCAAATCTCAGCATGGTAACTAGCTGAGTATTTAAATTCAGTTAAATCTGGAGTTAAGCTCATCTCCGTAAAGTTGACAGTGATAAACATCACTTCCTCTTTTTTAAAAAAAACTGCTAGTTCACATGTGCGCTTTAGGGAAAGAAATCTTGTCCTTACCTGGTCAGGCCTACTTCTGACTCCAGATCCAGAGCTGTGATTGTATTTTTTTAAAGCTATGTTTGCTGATACCAGCACATGTACAGCTTTAAATCTCATGCGTGGATTTCAGGGGAGTTAGAGATCGGGACTTGGGAACAGGTGGAAAGGGGAGATCAGGACCTGGGACTATGTTGGGACCTGAGACAGAATTGAAGAGAGATTGGGGGGAAGAGAGCTGGGGAGAAGAGAGAGAGGACCTCTGAGTCCACCTCTCCCCGTTGTTTTTGTTGTACTCCCTCTCCCTTAAAATCCTGGCCCCTCCTTGTCGCCCCAGCTTCTGGGCCCTGTTCATGCCTCACTGGGAGTTTTCCCATCTGGTGTTCCCTGTCCACAGCCCTGAACCCTATTTTAAAATTGCATGTTCTTCCCTTAATGTTTGCACATGATGTCACTCATAAATTCTGTGATGACATTGCATTTGAAATCACATGCATCTGTGGTCCCAAGTGGACACACGTATGTAGTAACCCAGAGTTGCAAGTGTCAGCGAGCAAAGATGCCCTCTGAATGGATCTAGCAAACCACTCAGTTCATTTAGCTTGTACAACAAATGCTAGCAATGTCCAGCTCTCATAAAAGATCAAAGAAAAAAATGTGATGGTAAAAATGGGTGTAATTTTAATTGAGGCTAAATATTGTTTATGCTAGAAACCCGAAATACAAAGGTGCTAGAAAGACTTAGCATGTCAGGCAGTGTCTCTTTTGAAAAGCACAAATATTGGTTCAGGGCAATGATTTTTTTCATCCAAATGCAGGAGAAGTTAGAGATGTAATAGGTATTAAGCAGGTATGGAGGCACAGAGACGTGTTTTTCCCTCTTTCCCTGCTGCCCTCCCCTATCACTGTATATATGCTACCCTCCCAAATAGACTCTAAAATATACAAGCATCAATATGCAATTCAGCTCTTTTGAGTCTGCTGCCCTATTCAATAAATCATTGTCAATCTGGTTGTAGCTTCAATACACTTCTGTCACTTCTGCCATGTCACACTTGACTCCTTTGTAGGTCAAGAAACTACCAAATTCCATCCTGGCAATGACACAACCTCCATTGCTCTGCATGGAAGAGTTCAAATTCCACCACAAGAGCTTAAAGAAAAAAAAAATCTAGCATTGAAAGCTAGTCTCTGATGGTGGCCATGAAATATCAACAATGACTGTAGAAACCCATCTGATTCGTGGAATGACTTTCAGGGAAGGTACTCTGCTATCATTAGCTGGTCTGGCTTATATTTGGCTCTCTAGATCCATAGTGGCATGGTTAACTCTTAACTCTCCTCTGAAATGGCCTTCTAGTGATGCCCACTTTCCATGAAAGAATAAAGAAAAAAAAATCATGATTCCCCCATTGATTTTCATAAAGTATGAAGAATATATTAGCACTTACCAACTCTTCACAAAGTGAGTCCTTGTTGTTTATCATGGACTGCAAAGTTTTTTTGAGCTACCTTTTTGTTGCTGTTCTATTTAGCTTTTCATCTTTTGTAGCAATAGTTTGGATATGAGGAGCTGGAAGTGGGGGATAATTTCAGAAATCACTACTTTTGGAGGGCTGCAAGGTAACTTTTTTCAGATTCAAAGTAAACTGCTTTTATTCATGCAGTCTTGACAACAAACGCATGGTACCTTTTTTATTTCAAAAATATACTTTATTCATGAAAGCATCTTTATATGCGTACAGCCACTAAAGCAGTTTGGTTCTGTACGGTAGCATATCATGAAGCAAACAAACATTTGTATTCGATTCCATCCAACAAATAAGCCAAAGGCATTTCTTATTTGTACAAGGTTATATTTCCATATATTTGGGGCAGCGGGAGGGTCCGATAACTGAACGGACCCCCATTTAACTTTGGCAGAAAGACTTTAGATGGCTGTCTTTCCCCACTGTGCCTTGGTTGCAGCTGCCCAACACTTCAGTGCGCCCTTCAACACCTAGTCTTGGACCTTGGAATGTGCCAGTTTGTGACACTCAGGCAAGGTCAACTCCTTGCTGTGGAAGACCAACAAGTTTTGGGCAGACCGAAGAGTGTCTTTTGCAGAGTTGATGGTACTCCAGGCAGTTGATGTTTGACTCGATGTGAGTCCCAGAAAACGACCCATAGGGCTTAGAGTCCTGTGTCACATCCTTGCTCGGAATGAGCCTTCACAAAAATTACGGCATCTTCGTCCAGGCTCATTCGGCAGGTGATGTGTGACAGTGTGTATCCCGCCCGCAGCTGTTTCGAGGGCAGCATGCAGCGGCGTAAAGAATCTAGATATATGTGAGGGATCTCACCATCAGCTAAGTGATGTCTGAGTGCTTGTTAGAAAGTTCTGGTGTTGAGACAATCTGCTAAATGACTCTGACAGTCTGCTCAGGGAACCATGTGACAGGATCCACCCTTGTCTTTTCCAAAACGTTCTCAAGGGCAGTAAGTGCTGATCATTTCCTGATGGACTTGTGGTCAAAGTTGTTTTTCTTTGCAACTTTCCCCACAAAGAACAGGTGATACGGAATGGTCTAACTACTTAGAGCGTTCCATGGCAATGAGGCTGGACCTATTCTTTGCAACAAAAGTCTCACGTTCAGCCTCAGTACGGAGTGACAGTGATTGCGTACCAAAGGTTTACACAGAGCTTGATGCAGCCATCCCCAGGATCCCACCTTTCCCTGCCCCCACACCCCCTGCAAAAAAGAAAATAATCCAGAGCTTGGTACATGATGTCCCTATGGACGCGGTCCATCTTAAACCTCCAGATGTAATGGAAGATGTCTCTGGTGACTGCAACGTTCTGCAGGTTCTTTGAATGGGCCTGAGTCCTACCACATACAACAACAGAGTGAGTGCCTTTCACCTGATGACCAGGTTTTTAACCTGCAATGGAGAGGGAGTGGTGCTCCCAAAAGCCCAGATTCTGCCTCACCTTGGCAATGCACTCCTCCCATATTTTTGTGCATATCCTGACCCCTCAAAGCTTTATGCCCAACACCTTCAAGTAATCTGTCCTATAAACTTCACTACAAAACCACAGTAAATAGCAGAGGGTCATTTTTTCTCCAGCATTTATTTCGGCATGGAGATGGGAACAGAGCTGAGTATCTGTAGTCAACAATTACCTTGTGGTAGCCAAAATCATTTCAGCAAGGTTCGATCACGTGGTATATGGGGAGAACTAGCCATTTGGATACTGAACTGGTTCGAAGGTAGGAGACAGAGAATGGTGGTAGAGGGTTGCTTTTCAGACTGGAGGTCTGTGACCACCAGTGTGCCACAAGGATTGATGCTAGGTCCACTGCTTTTTGTCATATATATGAATGATATGGATATGAACATTGGAGGTATGGTTAGCAAGTTTGCAGCTGACACTAAAATTGGAGGTGTAGTGGACAGCGAAGAAGGTTACCTCAGAGTACAATGGGACTGGATCAGAAGGGCCAATGGGCTGAGGCATGGCAGATGGAATTTAATTTAGATAAATGTAAGGTGCTGCATTTTGGAAAGGCAAATCAGGACAGGATGTACACACTTAATGTTAAGGTCCTGGGGAGTGTTGCCAAGCAGTCCAAGGTGTCGCTGCGTGTTCATAGTTACTTGAAAGTGGAGACGCAGGTAAACATGATAGTGAAGAAGGTGGTTGGTACACTTGTCTTTATTGGTCAGTGCATGGAGTTTGAGGTCATGTTGCGGTTGTACAGGACATTGGTTAGGCTACTTTTGCAATACTGCGTGCAGTTCTGGTCTCCATGTTCTGGGAAGGATGTTGTGAAACAAGGAAGGATTCAAAAAAAAATTACTAGGATGTTGCCAGGTTTGGATGGTTTGACCAAAGGGAGAGGTGGAATAGACTGGAGCTGTTTTCCTGGAGCATCAGAAGCTGAGGGGTGACATTATAGAGGTTTATAAAATCATTGGGGGCATGGATAGGGTGAATAGCCAACGTCTTTCTCCCCAGGGTTGAAGAGTCCAAAACGAGAAGGTGCGGGTTTAAGTGAGAGGGAAAGGATTTAAAAGGGACCTAAGGGGCAACTTTTTTCATACAGAGGGTGGTGCGTGTATGGAACATGCTGTCAGAGGAAATGGTAGAGGCTGTTGCAATTACAACATTTAAAAGACATCTGGATGTGTATATGAATAAGAAGGGTTTAGAGGGATATGGGCCAAATGCTGGCAAATGGGACTAGATTAATTTAGGGCATCTGGTTGGCATGGATGAGTTGGACCGAAAGGTCTGTTTCTATGCTGTACAGCTTGATGATTCTATTACTCAATGTTGTCAGTCTTAATGTCAATGTACAAAGTCAAGTAGTTCATTCAGGAAAATGCTTAAATAACTTTCCCTGTAGAGAACAGCAGAGCGAGAAGATGATGGTGCATGTGGAGCCATCTAAGAACCCTAGAAAATGGCAAATTTGTCACGATAAATCAGCTTGGTAATGACGACCAGCAAGAGTGAGTGCTTGCTTGTGAGACAAGAGTCCTTATTCTTTCATTTTTAATGTTGTGCTGAAACAATTGGAAAGAGAAGGTAGATAGAAAAGGTGGGTCTGCAAGAAAAACCCTGTAAAACCAAGGCCTGTGATACTATTGTAATAGCTTTTAAGCACGAGCTTCCACAGTTTTTTTTGTGTTTAATTGATTAAGTACAACTCTGTAGGTTATCATTTTTTAAAATATTGTTAGACATAAGCAGTTAAAGCCGTTGGATACTGCGAAAGGAAATGGGCCCTGACAACGTTCCAGTAATAGTACTGAAGACTTTACAATATGCTCCAAAACTAGTAATTCTCTTAGCCAAGCTGTTCCAGTACAGCTACAACACTGTCATCTACATAGGTGGAAAATTGCCTACAGATATTGTAGTAGTCCATTGTCCATTTGCAGCAAGTCCTAGGTTGTATGCAAGCTTGGATTGATCAGTGGTAAGCCACATTAGTGCCAGGCAATAACAATCTCCAATAAGAGAGACTAAAGTGATTCTCCCCTGATGTTCAATGATATTACTGCTGCTGAATTCCCAAATACAAACACCTAGGGGTTACCATTAACTAGAAAGTTAATTGGATTAGCTGTAAGAAAAATTAACTGGGGTGAGTGCTGTTTTCAAGGGTGGAGTTGAGCCAGACAGACTGGAAATGAAGTTTGGCAAGAAAAAGAAACCGCTAAATGATGGGCAATCTTCATCGAGTTGGTTCAAGCACAGTTGGAATATATTCCATCAAAAGGGAAAAGCAGGGAACAAATCCAGCTTTCCTGCTCCTATGATGCTGCTCGGCCTGCTGTGTTCATCCAGCTCCGCACCTTGTTATCTCGGATTCTCCGGCATCTGCAGTTCCTATTATCTCTGAACAAATCCAGAGCTGGCTGGATGTAGAAAGCAGTAAAGAATCAATAGAAGATGAAGAGATGTGCTTACGACGAGTGTCAGGTAGAGCATTCAATTGAGAACTGAACTCAATGCAGAAAATTCAGAAGGGAGTTGAAAAAGCAAATAACATTTGCAACAAGGGATTATGAAGAAAGACTGATAGCTAACGTGAAGCAGAATCCCAAAATCTTCTATTGACACGTAAACAGTAGAGGTATAGGGCTGATTATGAACAAAGAGGATTGACACATGGGGGCAGGAGGCATAGCAGAGGTATTATATGAATATTTTTTTCACATGTCTTTATGGGGCAGTTGCTGCCCAGGGCATGGTGACAGAAGGGGAAGCTCAGTTACTGTAAGTGTTCTCAATAGATTATGAGGGCATATTAGTTAGGCTGTTAGTTTTTTTATGTTAGCGAGCCACTGTGATCAAATGAGCTGCATCCTAGGATATTGAAGAAAGTGAGAATGGAAAATGTAGAGGCAATGGCCATAATATTTCAGTCTTTCTTGGACTTGGGAGTGGTGCCAGAGATTGGAGATGTGGAAATGTAATACCCTTGTTCAAAAAGATAGTAAGAATAAGCCCAGCAATTACTAGCCAGTCAGTTTAATTCCAGTAGTGGGGATATTTAAAACAATTATTCAGATTAGAATTAACAATCACATGAAAAAAAAAAATTGATTAATTAGGAAGAACCTGCACAGATTTCTAAGGGAAAATCATGTTTACTTGAAGTTTTTTTTTGGAGAGGTAACAGAAAAGATAAACGGGGTAATGCTGTTGACATCATGTATGTGAATCTCAAAAGGCATTTGTCACAATGCCACAAAACAGACTTGTGTAAAAAGTTATTTTAAAGAATTCAGTAGTTATTAGCAACATGGATACAAAATTGGCTGAGGAATAGGAAATAGTGAGTAATAATCAATTAATAGTTCTTGGTTGCAAGGAGCATTTGAATTGGGGTCCTCGAGGGGTCAGTTTTAGGAGTCATGGTTTTCCTGAAATATATTAATTATTTAGATTTTGGTGTGTAGGAAATAATTTCTAACTTTGCGGATAATTCAAAGTGGTACATTTTGGTTGAAAAAAATTGAGATACAGCATAAAATAAGGACATTACTCTATGCAGTATTCAGGAAGAGAGAAATCTGTGTATATTTTTACCTGTCACTAAAAGTGGCAGGACAGGCACTGAGTAGTAAATAAGGCGTACAGTATCCAACTTATTCATTAATAGGGACGTGGAGTAAAGGAGCAAAGATACTAATTCAGACCTCAGCTGGAGTATTGTGTACAGCCCAGGGGCCACAAGAATTGCATGACAATGAATTGGAGAGAGTGCAGAAGTGGTTGTTGAAAATAATAACAGGGATGAAACACTCATGAGGAGGCTGGAAGAAGTTGACAGTGAGAAACTGTTCTCTATTATAAAAGGATCAAGAATGCGAAGGGGCAGATTTAAGGAAATTTGCAAAAGAAGAAATAATGTGAGGAAAAATATTCATGCCGGAAGTTGTTTGGGTTGGGCATGTACTGCTTGTTATTTATGTAGTTGGCTGTGTGCTGTCCCTTTGAAAGAGTGTGTCAGGTGACCAAGAGGTGGGAGCTGGAGGGGCAGTCTAAAACCTAACTGTGGAGCTGAGAGACCTAATAAAGTATTCCCTGTTCAAATTTGCTCTCTGTCTACCTCATGTTCTATTTATGGTTCCTAGTGAACCACAAACATAATAACTGGTGACGAGAGTGGGATCTGACTCACAAACTATGTGCAAATGTCATTTTTTGGTGGCTGTGTACACCCCTTTAATAGAGTGGGTCAGCTAACCCAGAGGGGGAGCTAGGAAGGTAGTATAAAAGTTGACTGTGGAACTGAGAGACCTACAATGAAGTGTTCCTCTGTCTTCCTCATATTCTATTCATGATTCTCGTGAATCACCAACATCGTACTATCTAGAAGTAGTAGGAACTGCCGATGCTGGAGAATCTGAGATAATAAGGTGTAGAGCTGGATGAACACAGCTTTCTTGCTCCTCTGATGCTGCTTGGCCTGCTGTGTTCATCCAGCTCTACACCTTGTTATCTCACTATCTAGAAGTATTGTAAAGGCAGGTTTAATTCAGGCATTCAAGAGAACACTAAATGATTATTTAAATAGAAACAAAATGTAGGGTTATTGAGAAAAAGCAGAAGGATGACAATGAGCCAACATACTCATTCAGACATCCAGTGCAGATATGAATGGCCAAGTAGTCCCTTTCTGTACTGTAACAATTTTGTGATCTTGTGATTCTGTGGTAGAGCTATTGTGGCTACAACAGCCAGTCAAAGGCTGGGAATTTTGCAACAAGTAACTCACAGGTCAGGGGTGTGATGGAATACACTCCATTTGTCTCAGTGAGTATAGCACCAAGAACATTCAATCATCCAGAATGGTTAATAAGACAAGTCCTTCATTTGAATTACCGAGTTACCTATTTCACAGTGTTTTTCAAATTGGCCAAATGCATTTTCATACAATCAAAGAACGAGAGTAGCTCGGGAAAAAATGTCGTGGAGCTGGATGAACACAGCAGGCCAGGCAGCATCAGAGGAGCAGGAAAGCTGACGTTTCGGGTCAAGACCCTTCTTCAGAAATTGGGGAGCGGAAGGGGATTCTGAAATAAATAGGGAGAGAGTGGGAGGTGGATAGAAGATGGATAAGGGAGAAGATAGGTTGAGAGGAGACAGACAGGTCAAAGACGCGGGGTTAGAGACAGTGAAGGTGAATGTAGGTGGGGATTTAGGTGGGGGATAGGTCAGTCCAGGGAGGACAGACAGGTCAAGGATGCGGGATGAGTTAGTAGGTCGGAGATGGGGGTGGGGCTTGAGGTGGGAGGAATGGTTAGGGAGGTGGGGACTAGCGGGGCTGGTTTTGGGATGTGGTTGGGGAGAGGAGATTTTGAAGCTTTGAAGTCCACATTGATACCCTTGGGCTGTAGGATTCCCAGGTGAAATAGGAGATGCTGTTCCTGCAGCTTTCGGGTGGCGTCATTGTGGCAATGCAGGAGGCCCAGGATGGACATTTCGTCCGAGGAGTGGGGGAGGGGGGGCGAGTTGAAATAGTTTGCGACTGGGAGATGTAGTTGTTTGTTGCGAACTGAGCATAGGTGTTCCGCAAAGCATTCCCCAAGCCTCTCCTTGGATTCCCCGATGTAGAGGAGGCCACGACGGGAACAGCGGATACAGTATACCACATTAGCAGATGTGCAGGTGAACATCTGTTTGATGTGGAAGGTCTTCTTGGCGCCTGGGATGGGGGTGAGGGGGGAGGTGTAGCGGCAGGTGTAGCACTTGCTTCGGTTGCAGGGAAAAGTGCCGGGGTGGTGGGGCAGGAGGGGACAAGGGAGTCACGGAGAGAGTGGTCCATCCCGAGAGCAAATAAGGTTGGGGAAGGAAAAATGTCTTTGGTAGTGGGGTATGATTGCAAATGGTGGAAATCTCTGAGGATGGTGCATTGTATTCGGAGGTTGGTGGGGTGGTATTTGAGGACGAGGGGGATTCTGTTTTGATTATTATTGTGGGTAGAGGGTGTGGGGGCTGAGTTGTGGGAAATGTGGGAGACACTTCGAGGGCATTTTTGATCACTGTGGAGGGGAAGTTGCGGTCCTTGACAAAACGAGGACATCTGGGATGTTTGGGAGTGGAATGCCTCATCCTGGGAGCAGATGTGGCGGAGGAAAAGGAATTGGGAATAGGGGATGGCCTGTTTACAGGGACGTGGGTGGGAGGAGGTGTATTCTAGGTAGTTGTGGGAGTCGGTAGGCTTAAAATGGATATCGGTTTCCAGGTGGATGCCAGAGATGGAGACAGAGAGGTCCAGGAAGGAGAGAGAGAGGTATTAGAGATGGTCCAGGTAAACTTAAGGTTGGGGTGGAAGGTGTTAGTGAAGTAGATGAACTGTTTCAGCTCCTCGTGGGAGTACGAGGCGGCGCCGAAATAGTCATCAATGTAATGGAGGAAGAGATGGGGGACAGGACCAGTGTAGCTTTGGAAGAGGGATTGTTCCACGTATCCTACAAAGAGGCAGTCATAGCTTGGGCCCATGTGTGTACCCATGGCCACCCACTTTGTCTGCAGGAAGTCGGAGGAATTGAAAGAGAATTTGTTGAGGGTGAGGATGAGTTCAGCTAAGCGGATGAGGGTGTCAGTGGAGGGGGACTGGTCGGGCCTGCAGGACAGGAAGAAGCAGAGGGCTTTTAGGCCATCAGCATCGGGAATGCAGGTGTATGGGGACTGGAGGTCCATGGTAAAAATGAAATGTTGGGAACCGGGGAATTGGAAGTTCTGGAGGAGGTGAAGAGTGTGGGTGGTGTCACGGACGTAGGTACGGAGTTCCTGGACCAAGGGGGAGAAAATGGAGTCCAGATAGGTGGAATTAAGTTCAGTGGGGCAGGAGCAGGTGGAGACAATGGGTCGACCAGGGCAGTCAGGTTTGTGGATTTTGGGAAGGAGGTAGAAATGGGCGGTGCGGGTTTGGGGAATGATGAGGTTAGAGGCTGTGGGTGGGACGTCACCTGAGGTAATGAGATTGTGGATGGTTTGGGAGATGATGGTTTGGTGCTCAGGGGTGGGGTCATGATCAACGGGGCGATAGGAGGTGGTGTCCTTCGAGCCTGCTCTGCCATTCAATAAGATTATGGCTGATCTGATTTTCAACCTAAACTCTATATTCCTGTATATCACTGGTATTCTTTCATCCCCTTAATAATCAAGAATCTATCCAACTCAGCCTTTAAACATTTAAAAATTCTGCATTCACACCTAGTTTGAGATTATCCCACAAGAGGTAACATTCTTTCCACATCCACTCAGTCAAATCCCTTGAGGATGTTTCAGTTGAGTCACCTCTGACTCTTATAAATGCCAGAGGGTACAGGCCTAATCTTTCTAGCCTTTTATCAAATGACAATACCCTCATTCCAGGTGTTAATCTGGTATACTATCCCTGAACTGTTTCCAATGCATTAACATCTTTCTGTAAGCACAGTGAACAGTACTGTACCCAGTACTCCAGGATGTGATCTCAATATTGCTCTGTATAAATTGAAACATAACCTCCCTTCTCTTGCAATCAATTTCCCCTCACACTGAACCATAGCAGTATTTTGGGTTTCCTGATTGCCTGCTGTACCTGCATACTACTCTTCTATGATTCATTTACTAGGATACCGAGGTCTCTCTGCATCTTAGGGCTCTCTAACCTCTCACCATTAAGGTAATATGCTTGTTTTTTTTTAACTCTTACTTCCAAAATGGTCAATTTCATAATTTCCTACATTGTACTCCATTTGCCAGATTTTTGCCCACTCACTTAACATATCTAGAATCCTATAGTAGTATCCTTATATCCTTTTCACAACTTACTTTCCTACCTACCTTTGTACCATCAGCAAAATTTAAAACCACTCCTTTGATCCTTCATCCAAATCATTTATATACATTGTAAAGAGTTGAGATCATAGCACTGAATCCTTTGCACACCACCCATGACATCCTGCTAACCTGACAAAGATCAATTTATTACTATTCCTCCTTCCTGTTAGCCATCCAGTCTTCTTTCACACAATATGTTATTCCCAACACCTCAAGCTTTTATTTTATGCAATAAACTTTGGTGTTACATTTACAGTCAAAGAGTCATGGAGTCATACAGCACAGAAGCAGACTCTCCGATTCAACTCATCCATACAGACAGGTATCCCAACTGAACTAATCCCATTTGCCTGCATTTAGCCCAGATCCCTCTAAACCTTTCCTATTCATGTGCCTGTCCAAATTTCTTTTAAATGAAGTATTTGGACCCACCTGCATCACTACCTCTGGTCGCTCTCAAATGCTTTCTAGGCGATGGCCTAGTGGTATTATTGCTGGACTGTTAATCCAGAGACCCAGATAATGTTCTCGGGACTCGTGTTCAAATCCCGCCATGGCAGATGATGGAATTCGAATTCAATAAACATCTGGAATTAACAATCTAATGATGACCATGAATCCATTGTCAATTGTTGGAAAAACCCATCTGGTTCACCAATGTCCTTTAGGGAAGAGATGTCATCCTCACATTTGACTCCAGTCATGTAATTAATTCTAAATGACTCTCAAGGGCAATTAAGAACAGACAACAATTGCTGCCATTGCCAGTAAAGGCCATACCACCAAGAATAAATGAAATATTGACTAAACTGCTTCCAACGTTACAGCTGGTGTTACAACAGTCTACCAGCATTATCCAAAGTGGAATGGTTTTGCCCAGGTCCAGTATCATGCTATCCAATTTTGAGTGTCTAATCCACTGCCAATGCCTAAACCCACTAATCTGCATTCAAACATAGGTTCCTTATCATTTTGGATCAAACAGATTACTGAAAATACTCGTATAAAAGTCAAGTTTGTATGACTAAGCTGTTAGTCAAGAAGTAGGAGGTGGACTTTTACATGAGGGACATTTTTGGAGAGATTGAACTCCACCCTCTCCTATCACCTCATCTCAGGCTACTGCATTAGAGATTGTCCCCTCCCATCCCACCCTCAAAAGTAGCGCAAAAGAAGCGAAAAATATTTTTATTTTTAAATTTATATTCATAAGTAACCAATAATGTATATGGAGACAGACATTCATTTCTGTACATTAAAGTAATCAAATTTATCAAACTCATCAAAAACAGCCATATGTGCAAATTTATACAATTATATTCCGTCTTTATCTGAAAACAGACCATACATTGAACATGCATGTTAAATCCGCAGAAATCACCCCCTTATCCTCTTCAACAGAACCAAATACCACCTCCCAAACTGATTTTTGAATTATATCATCATGTGGATCATCAACATCATTTCCATCAGCGTTCGCATCATTATTGGCTGTAAAATCATCATCTTCTGTGCCATAAAGTGCATTTCTTTAATGATTAGTTAAATGGAGCTGGTTCAGCCACTGAGAATCACTACAAATTACTGTTTTGTAAAGTTGGCTGCAGCAACGTCATCATCGACCAGAGGTGATCGGAATATGACCCAATTGAGAAAACTTTTGCTTTCTGCAATGCTCTGGATTGGAAATTCCAGACTTTTCTCAGTCATGTTAGCATCAACGTGGATGATCACTCATTCTGAATATTGCTGGTTTCGGAGCGGTTCTCTTGAAAATCAAAAATTACTATTGGTTTAAGTTTTGTTCTGTTGGACATGCACAATATCATAACTGTGAATCTATTCTTTCCATGGCCTGTTGTTTTCATTAACAATCTCAAATTTGAAGATTTCTCTCCAATCTTGTTCACCATTTGACTTGCTGGTACATGAAAATTCATGGCATTCTCATCCAAGTTCCTAATTCAGTCCAATCTGTATCCATTCTTTTGTTGATGTTTCATTCTAAACTGGCGAAATGTGATAAAGCTGCCCTTAAGCTCTGCAGAGAAATGCTGTAAAATCTCAGTCTTCCATCAGAACAAAGTTGTAACTTTTCTAAACCTGGTACATTATGCAGGGCTGGCTTTGAAATGGCAGTACTGTTATTTCTGCTATAACATGTATTTCGTTAACACAAATTGGATGTAACATATTTGATGAAAAGTGGGTGCTGTTTGGATAATGCAAACTTTCTACAAGACAGTTTAGCCAATTTCTATAGTGATTTCCTTACGCGATTTTCTAGAGCACAAGGCCACACAAGAACGCAACTTACATGTTGTAGGAGAACTACCTGTATCTAAATTTTGCACTTGTTTCTGAATGATGATTTACAGTAAGATGCAAGAAACTGCAAGTCCATTCGGGCAATTTTTATTGATGTATTGTATGATTTCATTTCCAGCTGTGGCCAAATATGAGGCTTTCCTCTGTTTATTTATTCTTGGGCATCTGCCTAAGCTGTCTGAAACAAGTCTCTCTAGTCTCTTATGTTTTTCTCTGATATCTGGAATTGTTCCGCTGTTGCTCAATTATTTGTCTGCTTTTCCGTCTCAGGTTGGACCTGGGCTCTGTAACGACAGTTCTTTCTTGATGCCATGTTGCCAGCAGGACAGGATTGTCGGGATTGTAGTATGCACCAGTGAGCTAGTAGCCTTGACTTCACATGTTGATGCATACAGAGACAAGGAGCTGAATAGCCACATTCAATGCTGAACCATTCTTGCTTTCTATCAATGTTTCCTTGATGCTTCTGCAGCATCTTCATGGCGGCTTGGTTGGTCTGGTCTGGCCTGGGATTCCTTTCGGCAGCAGCCTGGGAGTCCTATTGGTGTCTTCGATGGCTGTTTTTCTCAGCGGCAGTCCGTGTCTCCTTGTGGCAGCTTCAGTTGGCCTGTGACTTCATATAGCTTTTTCTTTGAATTGTGGTGAGTCAAGCCTGCGATTCCACCGGGTTGGGGAGGAGTTCAGGTCCTCCAGCTCAGAGGCGTGAAATGGACTAAGTAGAATAGAATATCCTTTATTGTCACGGACTTCAGCTCAAATTCGCCTTATTTTTTCTTTCTTTATTATATTATCGTGGAAGGACTCTTATTATGAACTTTATATTTCTTTAGTTTTCTAATTTATTACTCTGATTATGTACTTTTAAAGGTCTGTAATGCTGGACTTTTTATTTCTTTATTTTTCTTAAAAATCTGTACTCAGATATCTGTACCTAGGTTCCTTTATACCTAAGATGGTGCCATAAGTGATGACTTGTAAACTTTTCACTGTGCTCATGTGAGTACATGTGACAATAAAGCTAATTCAAATCAATTCAATGCAATTCAATGAGTGAGTTTGCAACAGGCCAAGCTTGGTGTCAGTAATAAATGGATAATAATGGCAAAATGTTTGGATATTTTGGCTAAAAAAAGTTGAAGATCGTTTTTTTTTGTTTTTTTAAACACAAATGTGACTCTTAATTGTGCATGTGTGGTATATTTTAACTGATATCCTGATCAGATGAATCTATTTTCCTCCATTTTAAAAACCCTCCAATTTCAAAATTATAATTATTTTTATTCAAATATTATTAAAATGGTCATCTTTCCATTCAAGTCCCACATCAGAATCCTATGGCTCTTTCCATATGAAGTGTCTCCTCACTTGCCAACCCAATCAGATTTATCAGAGGATTTTCCCATTAATGTGATTGTTGTCACAAAATATATCATAGAATCCCTACAGTGTGGAAACAGGGCCTTTGGACTAACAAGTCCACACCTACCCTTGGACCATCCCACCCAGACCCATCCCCCTATAACACACAGACCCCTGAACACTATGAGCAATTTAGCATGGCCAATCCACCCATCCTGTGCATCTTTGGACTGTGGGAGGAAACCGGAACACCTGGAGGAAACCCACGCAGAACGGGGAGAATGTGCAAACTCTACATAGACAGTCGCCCAAGGCTAGAATCAAACCCGGGTCCCTGGGTATATACTTTAATATATATATATTAATTATATATTAATATATATTTTAAAACTGCCTGCAGTTCAAACTATCACCACTAGATGACAGGATGAAGCAAATCTTTCTGAAGCCGGAAGCAATTTCAGCAGTGGTTTCCTAAATGAGTTTCTATCTTGTATAATTTATTAAATATTAAGTTTTACAATTAATTTTACTGTGGTGCAGGTCTTGCTCTTGCACCTGATATTCTGGACCCATTCACATCACAAATATCTTTCTCTCCCCCATCACTTGACCACTCAAGCAAGTCACTCCCAGACTCAATCTGTTATTCTGGCTCGATCCATCAGTTCATAACTGAAGGTGCTTCTTCTTCTTATCTGACAATTATGATCACGTGCTTCTCTTGTTGATCTGCTGCTCCACAGCTGTTCACAGTGATTCTGCCCTCATTTAGTTTTTTGGACACATTCTGTGCTCATTTGTAAAATCAAGGTTCTTCAATTTGATGTGGGCTGCACCTCAACTCAGCTGCTTCCTCATTCAGCCCTCTTGGAAATTTACCTTTGTGACAAATCATTGTGTCAATTTCCTATCTCTTTGTCGATTTTGTCTGATTGTGCCTTTGTGAATTTCCTCAGGATGTTTTTCTTGTGTTATAAGTGATCAATAAATGTAAGTTATTGATGAATTACCTGTCAAGAACTTACTAATGGAATGAAAAGAAAAGGTGATGGTCTAAATCCAAATGGAAAATAAAATGTCATCCATCAACTTGGTCAGTCCAAGATATGAATTTAAGAAAAATAAAAACATATCACACATTTCACAAGCTTAGAATGAAACTTTGATATAAAGGTTTTCTCTTGCATCTTCAAACAGCCTCGTTATTTTTATTTGAAGGCTACAACATTTCTCAAAAATCTCACCTGTCATTTTACGTTGTTTCTTTTAGTTGTGACCCAGGCCAATGTGGATCATTGGTATACCTTCTGGGGAAGGTGGGACCTTTACAAGAAGGACGGGTTGCACCTGAACTGGGGGACACCAATATCCTGGGCGGGAGGTCTGCTAGAGCTCTTTGGGAGGGTTTAAACTAGTTTAGTAGGGGGATGGGAACCGGAGCTACGGATCAGAGGGTGGGGTAGCTGGTGTACAGGTAGATGCAGTGGGTCTGTGAGGAAGGATAGACAAATGATAGGGCAAAGTTGCAGTCCATGTGATGGGCTGAAGTGTGCCTATTTTAACACAAGAAGTGTCGGGAATAAGGGTGACAAACTTAGAGCATGTATCAGTATTTGGAGCTATGGTGTTGTGACAATTAGAGACTTGAATCGCACAGGGGCAGGAATGGTTCTTGGATATTCCGGGGTTTAGATGTTTCAAAAGAAATAGGGAGGGAGGTAAAAGAGGTGGGGGAGTGGCATTGCTAATCGGGGATGGTATCACAGCTGCAGAAAGGGAATTTGTCCAGATTTGCATCCTGTCAATATACCATTGCAACTTACAACAGCCTACTGAGTCAGTATGGGCGGAAGTCAGAAACAGGGAAGGAGCAGTCATTTTATTGGGAGATTTCTATAGAACCCCCCTCGCCCCACCCCCCAACTCCCATAGCAACAGAGTCACTGAGGAACAGATTGGGAGGCAGATTTTGGAAAGGTGCAGAAGTAATAGGGTTTTTGTCATGGGTGACTTTGACTTCCCTAATATTGACTGGAACCTCCCAACTGCAAATAGTTTAGATGGAGCCGTTTTTCAGGTGTACCCAGGAAGGATTTCTGACTCAATATGTAGATAGGCCAACTAGAGGGAAGGGTATATTGGATTTAGTGCTTGGTAACAAACCAGGCCAGGTGTCAGATCTTTCGGTGGAAAAGCATTTCAATGATAGTGATCACAACTCCCTGACCTATACTTTAGTCAGGAGATGGAAAGGAGCAGCTGGTATGGGAAAGTATTTAATTGGGGGAGGGGGAATTACAATGCTATTAGGCAGGAGCTGTGGAGCATAAATTGGGAACAGATGTTCTCAGGGAAATGCACGACAGAAATGTGGAGGTTATTCAGGGAGCACTTGCTATGACTACTGGATAGGTTTGTCCTACTGAGATGAGAAAGGGATGGCAGGGTGAAGGAACCTTGGATGGCAAGACATGTGGCACATCTAGTCAAGAAGAAGAAGGAAGCTTAGAAGAAGGTTGAGGAAGCAAGGATCAGACAGGGCCCTAGAGAGCTACAAGGTAGCCAGGATGGAACTGAAAAAATGGACTTGGGTGGGCTAGAAGGGGCTTCTATACTTACGTGAGGAACAAGAGGATGGCCAGAATGAGGGTAGGGCAAATCAGGGATAGTGGAGGGAACTTGTGCTTGGAGTCAGAGGAGGTAGGGGAGGCCCTTAATGAATACTTTGCTTCAGTATTCACCAGTGTGAGAGACCTTGTTGTTTGTGAGGACAGCGTGAAACAGGCAGATATGCTCGAATAGGTTGGTTTTAGGAAGGAGGATGTGCTAGAAATTTTGAAAAACATGAGGATAGGTAAGTCCCCTGGGACCAGACAGGATATACCCAAGGTTTCTACATGAAGCAAGGGAAGAGATTTCTGTGCCTTTGGCGATGATCTTTGCGTCCTCACCATCCACTGGAGTAGTACCAGATGATTGGAGGGTGGAAAATGTTATCGTCTTGTTCAAGAAACAGAATAGGGATAACCCTGGGAATTACAGACCAGACAGTCTTACTTCTGTGGTGGGCAAATTATTGGAGAGGATTCTGAGAGATAGTAGTTATGATTATTTGGAAAAGCATAGTTTGATTAGAAATAGTCAGCATAGCTTTGTGAGGGGCAGATCATGCCTCACGAGCCTTATTGAATTCTTTGACGATGTGACAAAACACATTGAAGGTAGAGCAGTGGATGTGGTGGATATGGATTTTAGCAAGGCATTTGATAAGTTTCCACTTGGTAGGCTCATTCAGAAAGTAAGGAGGTATGGGATTCAGGGAAATTTCGCTGTCTGGATATAAAACTGGCTGTCCAATAGAAGACAGGGTGGTAGTAGATGGAAAGTGTTCAGCCTGGAGCTCGGTGAACTGTGGTGTTCCGCAGGGATCTATTCTGGAACCTCTGCTCTTCGCGATCTTTATAAATGACTTGGATGAGGAAGTGGAAGTGTGGTTTAGTAATTGTGCCAATGACACGAAGGTTGGTGGAGTTGTGGACAGTGTGGATGGCTGTTGTAAGTTGCAATGGTATATTGACAGGATGCAAATCTGGGCAAAGAAGTGGCAGACGGAGTTCAACCCAGAAAATTGTGAAGTGATTCATTTTGGAAAGTCGAATTTGAATGCAGAATACAGGGTTAATAGTAGGATTCTTGGCAGTGTGGAGGAACAGAGGGATCTTGGGGTCCACGTCCATAGATACCTCAAAGTTGCCACCAAAGTTGATACGGTTGTTAAGAAGGTGTATGGTGTGTTGGCTTTCATTGGCAGGGGAACTGACTTTAAGTGCCATGAGATTATGCTGCAGCTTTATAAAACCCTGGTTAGACCACACTTGGAATATTGTGTTCAATTCTGGTCACCTCATTATAGGAAGGATGTGGAAGTTTTAGAGAGGGTGCAGAGGAGATTTAATGGGATGCTGCCTGGACTGGACGGCAGGTCTTATGGGGAAAGGTTGAGGGAGCTCGGCTGTTCTGTTTGGAGTGAAGAAGGATGAGCGGTGACTTGATGGAAGTGTACAGGATGATGAGAGGCATAGATAGAGTTGATAGCTGGGGACTTTTTCCCAGGGCGGAAATGGCTGTCACAAGGGGGCATAATTTTAAGGTGATGGAGGAAGGTACAGGGGAGATGTAGGTTCTTTGCACAGAGAGTAGTAGGTGCATGGAATGCACTGCCAGTGGTGGTAGTAGAGTCAGATACATTAGGGACATTTATGCGACTCTTGGATAGGCACATGGATGATAGTAAAATGAAAGGTATGCAGGTTAGTTTAATCTTAGAGTCTGATAATAGGTCAGCACAACATCATGGGCCAAAAGGCCTGTACTGTGCTGTACTGTTCTATGTTCTGTGAGTATGTGCAGTGCGTGTACGTTTTCCCAGGATGTTTCAGTAATGTTTTGCTAGTTCAATTGGAATGAGGCTTTGCACGATTTCTGATAATATAAGAACACAAGAAAAAGGAGCAAGAGTAGACTACATAACCTGTTGAACCTGCTCTGCTATTTAATGTGATCATGCCTGCTCATGGCTTAACTCCACCTTCTTGCCTGCTCTCCACATCTCTTGATTTATTAGGAGACCAAAATCTGTTTATCCCATTCTTTATTGTGTTCAATGATAGATTATTCACATCTCTCTGATGCCGAGAATTCCAAACATTCACAATCCTTTGAGAGAAGTGAATCTCTCCTCATCTCATTCCTAAATGATCATCCCTTACCATAAGACTGCCCAGTGTTTTGGATTCCCCAAACAGTGGAAACAATCTCTCTGTATACCCTATCATGCCCCTTCAGAATGTTGTATGTCTCTATAAGATCACCTCTCATTCCTCTAAACTCCAGGAAATATTGAAACAAACAAATACATTGCTGGAGAAACTCAGCAGGTCTGATAGCATCTGTGGAGAGAGAAACAGAATAATGTTTCGAGACCGCTTCTTCTTCAGTTCTGAATGGAATGTATTTTTGTTGAACATTTTCATTTGTTTCTTTAAATGTTTCTTACTGTTCATTTCCAGCCTAATTGTCAGTCTATTTAGCCAACTAAAATTAGTTAGACGTTTATTCGTAGCTCTGTAATTTGCTTTGTTAAGTTTAAGATAATAATAAACAATAAAGTTTGTCATTTTTAAAATTAGCATTCAATTCAAAAGTGGAGTCCGTGGACCATGTGTACATTGGTTCTTGGCATTTACACTACCTTTTTAATTACCTAAAAAACCTGATTGTATGTTTTTGTCGCACTTTAACTCCACGTTCCTGATCTTTGGGCACCAGATGCGGAAGGGAGCAGGCAGGTCAGAGGATCTCCTCGTGGATCTGCTCCTGGGCCTGGCCAAGCTGGCTATAAACAGGTCCAGGCAATGGATCATGAAGGGGGTCATTTCTGCCAACTTACTGTCCCTCGTCTGTTGTTATGTTCGAGCCTGGGTGTCCTTGAAAAGGGAGCATGCAGTGTCCACCAATGTTCTCAATGCCTTTAGGGAGAGGTGGGTACTGTGGGGTGGAGTACTTTATTTACCCCCCCAGTTCTATTTTGATTTAATCCCTACCCTCCCCTTTCACTTTTTTTTCTTGTTAGCATTGCACTTATCAGAGCTTTGCTTGTTACTGGTTCCCTGGCCACATGGGTGCTTTCTTGTTGGTGGAAATATTGAATAAAGTCTTTACAAAAAGATTCAATTCAAAAGCATTATGATCACTATTTCCCAGGAGATCTTTTACGATGAGAGTACAAATTAACCCTAATTCAATACACAATGCTAGATTTAAGGCAGATTCATCTTTAATTGATTCCACCACATATTGCTCCAAGAAAGTGTGCAAAACCATTCAACAAACTCATCTTCGAGACCATTTGATCATTTTTTCAAAATGACTGTCCAAATCTATAGAAAGAATAAAATCCCAACGTTTACAACATAGATTTTGTTACAAGCTCCAATAACTTGCTGTTCTTTCAAAAGTGTAACAAATACTGGATGGAAAGGTTGAACGTAGGAAGAGCTGATATGCATGCTGGGTGTAGATGTTGGTGGGAGCTGCTGGTGCATACATAAGAATAGCAAGGATTTTCGGTCTGGAATAAGGTAGAAGCTCAAGCGTCTTAAGAACTAGTTAACTCTAGTAGTGATGCGAGAATATGGAGAACAATGAACTTAATGAGCTTGTTAGACATCGAACTTTCAGCAGCTCCACATGAGCAGAATTAATTGTCTTTACCCACTTCAAGGATCTTCTTGTTGCCCATGCTTTGCTCATTTCGACCAGTTTATGTATTAAAAACACTTTACCCAAGTACTCTTGTCGGTGAGGCGGACAAAGGGACGCAGAATTCGATTGGAGTTCAACTTGATTTTATGATCAATATATTCCTTATTAAAAACACAATGTGAGCATTTCCCATATTCCCATTTACTCTTTATTTACTCTTTATCTGGCTCTATTCATATGAGAGAGGTCATTATTCATAACAATCCACGTGTTTGGGCTGGGCGTTAGAATCTCTTTCCTCGCTGATGTAGGACTTGGCTCTCTTCCACGGAGGTCAATCTCACGGGTTAGGGCCAATCTTCCCTTAGGTCTTCATTGGTCTTCCACTGTAAATCTTGCTGTGAATCTTACCGAGGGTTTGGCTTCGAGGTGTGTGTTTTTATCCCCCTCACTCTGGACCTTCCCAAATATTTAATGGCATTTGGCCAATGTGGTATCAGTGGGGTTCAAAGCATCCAACGGGGTCACACCAACAGCCTGCACTATTGCCATGCCGGGGAGGTGTAAGTTCATGCCCTCGGGCATTGGACGGAAGTCATGGTGCCAGAAAGTCTGTTTGAAACTTCTCCAATACACAACCCTTGGGCTGATTGTAACTGGTTCCCCTGGATTTTTGTAAGCTCTTTGACCTTGGTTTCAACTGTTCTCTAAAGCCTATAGCTGCTGACTGCTGTTTAGTTTGGCCAGTTTTCTGTCAGGCCCATTTTCTCTGGGTCAGTTTAGAACATCCATTTTTTTGGGACTGTGGTTGCCTGACCACAAATTCAAAAGGGGATGAGAAGCCAAATAGAGTCATAGAGCTGTACAGCATGGAAAAAGACCTTCTGGTCCAACTTGACCATGCCAAACAGATATCTTAAATTAATCCAGTCCCATTTGTCAGAATTTGGCCCATATCCCTCTAAACCCTTCTTATTCATATACCCATCCAAATGCCTTTTAAATGTACCAGCCTCTACCATTTCCTTTGGTAGCATGTTCCATTCACGCACCACCCTCTGCACAAAAAAGTTGCCCCTAAAGTCCCTTTAAATCTGTCCCCTCTCACCTTAAACTTTTGCCCTCTAGTTTTGGACTCCCCCCACTGTGGGGAGAAAGACCTTGTCTATTCACCCTATCTATGCCCCTCATGATTTTATAAACTTCTATAGGGTTCCCCTCACCCACGCCCAAACCTCCAACACTCCAGGGAAAATAGCCCCAGCCTTATCAGCCTCTCCCTATCGCTCAAAGAGTCCAACCCTGGGAACATCCTTGTGAATCTTTTCTGAATCCTTTCAAGTTTCACAACATTTTTCCTACAGCACGGAGACCAGAATTGAATGCAGTAGTCCAAAAGTGGCTTAACTGATGTCCTATATAGCTTCAACATGACTTTCCAACTCCTTTACTCAATCCACTAACCAATAAAGGCAAGCATACCAAATGCCGCCTTCACTATCCTGACTACCTGCAACTCTACTCTCAAGAAACTATGAACCTGCACGCCAAGTTCTCTTTGTTCAGCAACACTCCCCAGCACATTACCATTAAGTGTATAAGCCCTGCTCTGATTTGCCTTTCGAAAATGCAGTACCCCACATTTATCTGAATTTACCTCTGTCTGCTACTCCTCGGCCAATTGGCCCATCTGATCAAGGTACCTGTTGTACTCTGAGTAGTTGGCCAGGCCCCACCCATCTTTGCCTGTTCTGCTTTGTTGTGCAATAGTTTTTCCTACAATGAGATAAAAGGAGGATTTGAGTACAATGCAAGTAGATAGAAATATAGCCAGGAAGTGGAGAAATGTTCCCAGTGAGTGAATAGAAAGCACAGAGTGCAGGAAGGACTGGGAGGATGAGGTGGGTAATTGAGTGGAGTTTCTGCATGTAATAGTGAGAGTTGTTGTTCATTGGACTTAGTGTTGTTACTGTGCAGTTGCAAGGTTCGAGGGAGTGTGAGCAAACGTTGACTTTTGATCTGCACTTCTGGGCAAGGAAGCATTTTGACAGGGAAACAGCAGTGACGTGGGTCTCATTCTAGATCCAGGCTGGCAGGCATTTGCAGACATAGATGATGGCCCTCTTCTCTACCACCCCATCCATCAGCACCTCCAGGACCCTGTCCAAAAAGGCAGGAAGCAAACATTCCTTTCTTGGCCATGTCCTGGTGATAATGGTCAAGCACCACAGTGTGATGGGCATTTCTTGGCGTCCAGTCTCTGAGGTGCTGCGAAGCTCTGCATACAGCCCCAGCAGTGTGAACATCTCAAAGTGCTGACAGGGGGTACAAATACTTTTATTACATCTTTGTACAATTTCATAGTCAGCCGGCAAGGAAATGGGCAGCATTATTGTTGAGCCGCAGAGCAGATTATTGCATGAGTAAAGTAGAACCTGGGGCATGGTGAACAGGTCGACCTGAATGTTTCTGAAAAGGACAAAATGTCTCCCTTTGTGTCTAGCTACACTCTGAATCCTTGTGCTTGTGTGATGCTGGTTGCTGTTGTGAAAATCTGCACAGAGCATCTTAAAAGATTAATTCAAAATAATCTTTGTATCAAGCTAAATTTATAGAAGAAATCTTGTGTGCCAGAGAGAAAATGCTATTGAGGATCCTCTTCAACTGTGAAAGATATCATAGATTATGCTTTCTGGTAGCTGACAGTTTGTGCTAGTTTTATCATTTGAGCAAAATCAATTGCATTTTTCGGTGCAATAGTATTACTATGAGCTTCTCAAAAATGATCTGAATAGAAACTGGATAATGAGTTTCTATATGTTACCTCCCCCCTCAAAAAAACCTTAAATTAAAGCTGTTAATTTTCATTTGCTTTAGAAAGCATTTCATTCTAAACCACAGAGGTATAAGCGCAGAACATTCATGGTAACCATTGGAGAAGCAAAGCACAGAGACCGCCATATTAAAGTGGAACATGTATTGTTTGCTTCTCATTGCAATAGCTTATTGCTCATGAAATGTTTTGTTAAGCCATTGCTTTCAAAAAAATTTCCATTAACTCAAGCAGGTTGGCTATATCACCAGGGTGAGGAAGCAGTTGGTATTTATATTTGTAATTAGAAATAGGCCACCATGCCTAGGGAGTGGGGAGAGAAGAATCTGATTGTTTGGTGGTGAGTGGGATGGGAACGTGCAAAGTGCATTGTTCTCAATGTAGCCCCATGCTGTATAATGCTATGCAAAACAAGCAACCAGAAAAGCTACTTCGTGCATAAAGCAAACCGATGCAAGAAGTTAAATGAAAATAATGTCAGGTAGGGCTGGTGCTAAGAATCAGTAATTCTAGATGGGAATGCTGAATAATAAAAACACATGCACACTGACTTTTGAGGATGCCTGTTCCACTTAATATCGAATAGAAAACTATATCCCACCCCAAAGGAAGTTGAGCAAAAATCACTATTTTTAAATAACAACCGAAAGAACTGTGGATGCTGTAAATCAGGAAAAATGTTCTGAGGAAGGGTCACCAACCCAAAACGTTAACTTTGATTTTTTTTCTTCACAGATGCTGCTGAGCTTTTCCAGCAACTTCTGTTTTTGTCACTATTTTTAAAGTTTATGGTAAAGTTTAAAGGAGCCAGTTTGCAAATTTCCATAATGATCCTGAGGATCAGTTATTCACAGTGCTCCAAAATGTTGAAAGTAACCCTATGAATTTGGCCTGAGAGACATCAGTGGGGGCACGCTGGTCCCTGTTTGAAAAGATGTGAGATGAATTGACATTATTTATGTTTTCTTGGCTTCTGTTACTGTTATGTGGATACAGCATTAATTAAATGATCATTGTTTTCAACCACGTTACACAAACGAGCAAGGAACAAGAGTAGGCCACTCGACCCTTCAAGCCTGCTCTGCCATTCAGTAAGATTATCGCTGATTTGACTTTTAACTTCAACTCTACATCCCTGCATATCTCTGATAACTTTCACCTCCTTGCTAATCAAGAATCTATCTACTGCTACTTTAAAAATAATTAAAGATTCTGAGGGAATCCATTGCATCTGAGGGAAGGGAATTCCAAAGATTTACAACCCTCTGAGATAAGAAAATATATTGGAATAATAGATATCTCTCTGAATTTTTTACCTATTGTACCTCTCAGCTGTTTCCTGTCGACAATGGTCATTTTACATAATGGTCTATTGTTCAGATAGCTATTTGGTTGATGTGGTTTTGCTAGGCAATAAAGATCATTGACCAATGTACAAAATAACCTCTCTTCTGATTAGTACTGCAAATTCTTTTTCATGAAGTGTCATTCTCAAATCTGACGCCGAAAATATCTGTAGTGGGTTGCTCCCAATTAAATACCCTTACTGAAGCTGAGACTTAGTACCCTACAGTTCCTCAATTATAGAGATAGTAGGAACTGCAGATGCTGGAGAATCTGAGATAACAAGGTGTAGAGCTGGATGAACACAGCAGGCCAAGTAGCATCAGAGGAGCAGGAAGGCTGGTGTTTCGGGCCTAGACCCTTCAGAAAAAATACATTCACACTGGGAAAGATGATGTCATCCATGTCAGTCCTGAACATCCCTACATTCTTTACTCTATACTACCTATACCGTCTTGAAGATTATGTTGAAATGTTTGCCTAGCTGACAGCAAACCTTTTGGGGAGATCAATCTGCTAGATATAGTGCTGCAGATGCAAGCCTTTACAAGTAAAATATATTTTAAGTTTCTCTCTTAATTTAAGATTAAACAAAATTTCCTAGAATGGGGAATTGTATTGATACTAAACACTACTTGGAGACTGATGCATGTGAATTGGATGTTATGGGGATAGAAACTATAAATCAAATCTTATTGAAACTCAGAGACCAGTTTTTACACCTTGACCCAAAAGTGGGGATCTAACCTTGCTTGATAGAGATTCTCCGACTCAGGCAATCCTGGAGAGTAGAGTTGAACATAGTTGCTGCTCCTAAATGTCAAGCAGAATGAAATACTATTTTTGTGTTGGTCACCGTGCGGCACTCTTTTGATAATGAATCTTGTGTTTGAAGAGATGAGACATGCAGAGTTTAAAGACCAAGGAGTCACCAGATGGTCTGTTGTAGGAGGAAATCATTTCAATAATACTCAGGATAATAAGACTTATTGAAAAGAACACTGGAAGACTAGTCCTGGTGTGCTAAGGTGTCCTGTTGAGAAGCTGGATAGAACTTGGTACTTTAAATCCACAATGTTACAAATCTACTGGGAGTGTGGCATGATGTACAAATATGGACTGGGGTTTCAGGGAAATGTTCCTTTTCTGTACTTTGTTGCATCAGTTGCCTAATAAATATTGTTTAGTAATGTTGATGTAATTTATATCTTACAAAAGTCTTAAAACATTAAATCTTGTTGTGATAAATCTTTCTGTTGAACACTGGGAGATTGGACTCTCTTTTTAAAAGTTACTGATTTCTTTGGCTTCATAACAACTCCACACAGTATCATCTTCTGTAGGTAATGTATTTATTGTCAGTCAATATTGACATGATGAGCTGAATGGCCTCCTTCTGCACTGTAAATCCCTGTGATGCTATGATTGGGCGTGAATTCATTTGAATCAATTTAGAAATTCAAAGTGCCTTATTTTGATTTCAAAGGGACTGTGTTGTAATTGTAATGCTACTGGACTGACACACTGGAGAATTTAAATGCAATTAATTAACAAACCTGGAACTAAAAACTAGTCTCAGTAATGGTGGTGATGAAATTATCAGATCGTCATTAAAAACCTATCTGGTTCAGTAATGTCATTCAGGGAAAGAAGCAATCCATCCTCACCATATCTCCAGAGGCACAGCAATGTGGTTGACTCTAAACTACCCTCTGAAATTCCAGAACATGTCATTCAGTTATACTAAACCACTGCAGAAACGTCAAAATGAACTAAAAACAGACAAACCCTTCAGCATTAAGCTAGGAATTTCGATTTCCTGCTCAGTCAAGACTGCAATTTTTTCCTCTTTTTTTTATTATCTGGTTACTTGTGTCAAAATTGAGAGCTCTGTCCCGCAGATGATTTGAGCAACAGGCTGAACTAGGCATGCTCATTGTATTGAACCACTTAGTCAATAGCTGGGCTTTATCCATCACCTTCTCTTGGTACCTTGGGTCCTACCTAACAGGCCAGCAATTCCAGAGGTGCCAGCACTAGGGGATACTGTCAAGTGGGAGTTTAAAAGCCTTATCAAGTATGGGAAAATAAATCTAATGGTGACTACTTCCAGCCCACATATGGCTGATGAATTAGTATTTCATTGTGTTAAACACTACTTGGAGGAAGTGCTGAGGATGGCAATGGTACAGAATGTGTTTTAGATAGAGGATTTCGGTGTTCACCATCTGTCGCACCAATCTGTCCACCAGCTACGAGGTGCAAGTCAGGAGTTTGATGGAATACTTCCCACTTGCCTTGATGAGTGAATTTCCAACAGCAGTCAAGATGCTTGACCCCATCCAGAACAAAGCAGACTGCTTGATTAGCAGTGCGTTCACAGATATTTTTTCTCTCAACACCCAGCACTCAGTATACACCGTTGCTACTATCTACAACATGCACTGCTGAACTTCACCAACAATGCTCCTTAGACAGTAACTTCTATACCTGTGACCTTGACAATGACCATGGCCATGACCATCTAGAAGGACAAAAAACAGCAAATACGTAGGAACCACACCCCTCCAAACCACACACCATCCAGATTTGGAAGCCTATTGCCGTTTATGGGTCAAAATCTTGGAATTCCCTCCTTCATGGCATTGTGGGCTTATCTGCAGCACATGGACTGCGATGTCTCAAGAAGGCAGCTCCCGTCTCAAGGCCAATTAGGGATGGGCAATAACTCCTGGCCTACCCAATGATGTTTATGTCAGGAATTTTTTAAAAAAAGCACACGTGAACGCACAGATGCATGCACGCACACGCGCACACACTCACGCACGCACACTCGTCCATAGTGATGCACATGCTCTCACACGCACACACATTATTAACTTACATACCACTTTTTAAAAAAATCATTCATGAGATGACGGTATTGCTGGCTACGCCAGCATTTGTTGCCTATCCCTAATTGCTGACTTAAGAGTCGACCATTTTGCTGAGGGTCTGGAGTCCGATGTAGGCCAGGTCAGGTAAGGATGGCTGTTTCCCTCCCTAAAGGACATTAGAGAATCAGATCAATTTTTCCTGACAATCAGCAATTAATTCATAGACATCATTTTTATTAATTCAACTTCCACCATCTACTACAGTGAGATTTGAACCTCAGTTTCTAGAACATTGGCTAGTCTCTGGATTAAGCAATAATACCACTATGCCATCATCTCACTACTTTGAAGAAATGCTTTTTGCACTGTGTGCCAGTGTCATTCTGCACCACATTTAGGTACTGAGTCAACTAAATTGAGTAACTCCTGTAAACTTTCAGAAAAAGCAATTTAATTATCCACCTGGAAAAAAGGCACAGGCATGGTGACCAGCATCTCCATGGTTTGATGATGATCCCTTGTGTTCCCTCCTTCAGGCTCAGAAAGAACTGCAGGAGATTCTCCTCTTAGCAGATGGGAAGTGGAGGGTTCTTGCCCAACCAAGTAAGCCTGGATGGAGGAGGAAAGTCATGGTGGAGCCTCCAAAGGACCTGGTTATTGTGCCACAAAGGAGTAAATGGCCTCTACCTCCACTGCAGTCTACAGTGAGCCAGGATCCAACCTAGAGATAAGGCTTGAGATAACGTCAATGGGCACACAAGATATTAGCAATCAGAATGGATGAATGATGCCCATGTGGCCACAATGTCCACTGTAGGAGCCTTCTGCCATGGGTTGGGAACATGAGATTGGGAAAGGTTATAAATAACAATTGAAAAGGGCCAATGCTTGTGACAGCTGTACTGAGGGCTTATGGAACTCACTATTGCTGTATTGGCTTTGTAAGAGAAGAGGGTGCACAAGAGAGGTAAAAGGAAAAGGACTGGGGAGTGCCAGTCATGGGAGCACTAGCAGAGATGGGAAAACACAGCAGGACTGATGAATTGGTCAATGAAAGGCTGAATGTTGTGCCAAGGATGGTGAGTATGTAGGGTACTCACGCTTGGCACTGGGTGGTTGCAAGAGAATGTGAATGGAATGTAGGGTAAGGATGGTTTCCCATGTGGTAGTGGCTGGAGATGAAGATGTCTGCATGAAACACCATTTGTGCTTTTAAATGTTCATCCCAATGTTTTCTTCAACAAGCAAGTTATTAGCTCTTGTAGCTATCAGCACTGAGGGGCCAGTGTTGAACTCTGAGGAAAGGGAGGGCACCATCCTATCTTTATTCTGCACCAGCTTAGAGGATTCTTCCTTAGTGGGTATTCGCGAGTTGATGAAATTGATGGAACCCAATGAATTGAGCAAACCACAAGCACAGAACCAAATGTTGTAGCTGTGGCAGTCTAGTCACCTGATTCCCAGAGAAGTGGGGAGACCGGGAAGATGCTGTGCCCCAGGAAGAGACAGTAAGCCTCTGGAGTTGGTTGTAAGGCAGATTTTGGATGCCTGATATGAGGTGTGTGGGCTCTTGTGGACTTTCCAGAGGGTGTATGTGCCTGGACAAGAAGAATGGAGAAGTCCGTCCTAGCTAGGAATGCTGTGACTGCTGTCTTTTCTGCATACATAGCTTCCCCTATTGACGAAATGGTAACCCTCCCAGACAATGAGAGCTGACCACACTTTCAGCTGGTGCTAGGTTTAAGCACAAAGCTGCAAAGCCATCATTTTATCCCTGAGCTCCAGCACTGAGAAGGAGTGGGGAGATACTTTGAATCTCCATTAGGTCCCTATACCCCTCAAGTAAGTTGGGAGGTCGAGGTGAACCCAGAATGATGGATGAACTGCAGCTGTCTGTGCCTGGAGGGTCATCTTTAGGTGATCCATAAAAACAATTTTATCACTGCCTCTCTGGTGAGCATAAGCTTCTTGATCCATGTGTGCATTTCATCATTTTCCAAGACTCAAAGTTTTTCATTCTCTGCTGGCCCTGATATGGTGGGTTACCCCTGGACTGGATCCTGATGTCCCTCATCTGAGTTATTATTTGATTCTTCTATCTGAGGATGGTTGCCAGTTTACAATGTCCTTGTCTGGGCCCACTACCACCTTTTGTCTTCGGACCTGCAAAGCCCAAGCTGAACAGCCCAAAGCAAAATTATCAGAATCAGGGAAAACAGAGCTGCTGCATGTGATAGGAAACTACAAGCGCATCCAGACACCAGAATCTCATTTGTACAAGGCTAATTCTTGCCACAGAATGTGGGGTTCACCTTGTATCATTCCTTTGCCTCAGAGGGTAGAGTCATGAGCCACTTCTAACTCGTTGAGTTGTCTCCAAGTTGTCAGCCATCCAGATGTATAGATGGTGTAAGGAGGTGTGATACTTTTGAGATCTGGAGGATATAAACATCATGGTTACTGCCAGGCTACCAGGCATATACCTGCAGCATCCGCAGGGGGTGATCACATCCATCTGTTTATTAAGGAAGAGAAAACCTTCCTGGTTTACAAAGACCTCGGTTACTCAATGGTAACCATCACAGACACACAAAAATAATTGATTGTCTCTTGCAGTTCAGGGAATCTTGGGATGTCTGAAACATGTTTTCTTGGTATGGCTGCCCCTATTGGTGGTTAAATTGATGATGTTGTTCGTTTTCCTGAACAATCCCCATTAGTAACTCACAAATGCCATGATGTTCTGCTGGTTGTCATGTGCTACAGAGATCTCCAGCTGATCCCAGAACGGATTCCGAGACATAGAAATTCAATACACTGTCACTTTCAGTATTAGACAGCCACCCATACTATTGGAGCTACTTCCCCAGTAGCTGTACTAGGAATAAATGTGATTGCCTCCCTGGAAAGACACAATTGCCCAAGTCACTTACACTGAAACTTGTCAAGTGAATTTCGGCATTGCCCTGTACATTGCTTCTTCAGGGTAAGCTCTGGTGGTGGGGGAAGGAACTGCCCATGGTCTTCATTGTGCTGCTCTGGCCTTACAACATCACTGTGCTCTACAACTAGTGGGCAGGTAGGTTAGTGTTGCCCTGCCCAGCTGCCCATCTCCCTCTCCATCTTGAGGATCCTTCACCAGAGTAACCTGATGCCATGGGTACAATTCTTCATGACTCCTTCCTTCCATATTCTGTGATGGGGACCTTCAGTGGCTGTAGTCCCTCGTCCTAATCATGGTCCCCTCCCATAATAACTCCTTCAATGGCTCCCCTTCAGAAGTTGAACTCAGACCAATTCCCTCACCTCTTGAATAAAGGCAAAATATTGTGGATGCTGGATATCTGAACTCCGTTTCAAGTCTAATATGACTATTCTTCAGAACTCTGTTAAATTCAGAAATGTTAACTCTGTTTATCTCTCCATAGATGCTGCTAGACCTGGTGAATTTCTCCAGCATTTTCTGTGTTTGTTTCCCTTATCTCTCAACCAGTTAGAAATGTGTCAGCAGCTATTCGGGTCTTCACTATCCTCTTTCTCATCAGCCTTTATATCAGCTGCTGAGGAGGTCCTGCCATGATTCCCTCACTCTATCACCTCCACAGGCTGCAAACAAATCGAAGGCAGTAGGTCATTTAATTGCATCGGGCAACTTTTAATTGCCCTTCAGCAAGCCAGGTGGGATTCTGACTTTGTGGCTTGGCTTCTATAATATTGCAGCCAGGTGTCATGTGGTTCTGACCTTTGATTTTATAGCAGCAGGAGGAACAGTTTTTCGAAAAGCAAATATAAAATTCTGTCCAATGAGTGGCCTGCATTTTTAAATTTAATTGACTGACTTCTCAATGGGAAGTTACTTAATTTTGGAACCATTTGTGTGTGACTAAACTCCCAATAAGAGCCACTGTTTTTCTTATTGTTCGTTGCTGAATCTTGGGTGGCTAGGTATGATGTTTTAGCGCATATTGTGTCAATATAAAGGCAACATCATCAGTCATGAAATCAATTTTATTTTGATAAATAGAATTTCCAAAGCAGGGTAATTCTGCACATTACCACTTACAGGTCCGCAGTGATGTTGCTACTACTAACTTGCATCACCATTGCAATAAATTTAATCAAGGGCAGGAGGCATCGATAAGGTCAGAAACGGAAGGAGAGTTTTCTTTGTAGATATTGAAGCAATCCTGGAAAACTCCATCAGAAAACTTGACAGATTTAAACTTTGCATAACACTGAAACTGCCATGTGTCAAAACCAGTGCCAGGTTTCTCCAGACATTTGACAGTGCTATCAATTCTTCTTGTTATCTTCACTGCCAGGGTGACTTGGAAGAGATTAGTAAACCAAGAAAGAGAATAGATGAAGGGGGTTTAATCCACATCAGTTTAGGTCACTGCAGAACGCATAACATTCTTGGCTTGAGCAAACTTTATGACAGTTACTTGCTCTTCAAGGAAACCAACAGACTGTCCATTAACATGTTTGAACCACCTGTTGTAATGAGGGAGTCATTGCTTGAGTTTTGGATCTTCACTTTGTGTTTAGCAGAAAAGAATGGCTATTTTTGCAACTAAATAGGTATGTGAAAAGCTGGTGCGGCCCAAGTCACTAAGAGTCTTGACAAGAAATTGGGAAACGTTACAAATAAGAGGCAAACCAATTAGGTCTGAGATGAGAAGCAACTTCTTCAGTCAGAGAGTGGTGAATCTTTGGAATTCTGTACCCCAGAGGGCTGTGGAAGCTTAATTATGCATTTCTACATACTAATAACATCAAGGGGTATGAGGAGAGCACAGAAAAATAGTGTTGAGGTAGATAGTAAACTGTGAGCTAGAATTACACAGAAAGCTCAGGGAGTGAATGGCCATCTGCTTTTACATTTCTGTTCGAGGACTTGAAGCCATTTGTAGCATTTATAAAGCTCACAAGGGAACGGTTTGAGAGTTTTATTAAGCATGGTAAGACAGATAGAGCTAAATGTTGGGATTCAGAGTGGGTACAAAGTGATTGGATAGAGGATCCTGATTTGGAAAAATACAATACTGCAAAAAGACCTGGAGATAGCTGTACAGATAGTGATGTGAGTTATGAAGGGGCTTGCAAACAGAGAAATGAATTGTGAATTCAATACTTTGGTGAACAGTGAGCTGTATTCCTAGGTTGCATAATTATTTACAGTTCTGAGAGAAAATCTTTGGCATATCTGAGCCCAGCAGTGAGTAAACTTCCCCTCCATATGATTTCCAGTTCACTTGGAGGCCACTCCTGATGAAAATGGGGCTGGCAGGCTGCTCTGCAGTAAATGAGTGAGTGAGGTAGATTGTCACCTTCAGTCAAATAGTGATGTCAGGCTGTTTGCCTGGAAAGGATGGTTCCAGAGCAGTCCATTTTAAAGACCCAGTTGCAAAGAAGGAAGGCCAGTCTGTCCCCAGAATTCAATTCTGAAAGGCCGGGTGCCGTCGGTTTATATGAGATGCAAATCTGAAGGGGCAATCTTGGAACCCATTTGAGATGAGGAGAACTGTCCACTTTTGAGAGACAGTTTTTGAGAGGGTGGATCGTCTATTCTTAGGATTCAGTTGTCAGCTGCCCAGGTTGATGGTGATGGAGATGGGAGGAATATTGGAATAGAACATTCCCCCTGTGTTGCCCATCATACATGCTGTCTGAAGTAGTAATAAGACATCATTGTGGTTCTCTGCAAACCATAGTTACATATTTAACAGGTCCTAGCACCTAAAGTTAGATAGGAAGGAATGCAAAGTACTGTTAGGAATCTGAAATAATCAGCAGTTCAGATTGTATCGATGGAGAGAGGATTGGAGCTAATGTTTCAGATCAATGACCATTCATCAGCTGCTCTAAGGACTGTTAAGTATTTTCAGCATTGTCAGTCCTTGCTAACAGAGGAGCTATTGTGGTTACTCACTAGCAGACTTTTTAGAAAACCAGTGACCGCATTAGTCAACGCAATGGGGATGGTCAATTTCTCCACTGTTTTCCAAATAATATTGCCATGTTTCTGTCCAGTGGAACCCATTTCCATTTTGGAGCAGTCAGCAGCAGCTTCGAGTGCAGCTCCTATTTAAGAAGGGTGTGTTGCCTTTAAGAGCAGTATGTGCTACAACATTGTGTATTGCTGAACATCTGACAGAACTTTTTCAGTTATTCGATTATAGGAGTCAGGAGATGAGCTACCTGTATGTGTACGATTGTTTGTTTTTCATTCACGAGATGTGGATGTCATTTATTATCCAGAAGGCTGTTAAGTATCAATCGCTTGGCTGTGGGTTTGAACTCACATGTAGGCCAGACTGAGTAAAGACAGCAGATTCCTCTCCTCAAGGACATTAATGAATCAGATAGGTTTTTCCTGACAATTGACAATGGTTTCATGGTCATCATGAAAGTTATTGAATTCAATTTTCACCATCCGCCATGGCAGGATTTGAACTCAGATTCCCAGAGCGTTACCAGAATCCCTGGATTAATAGTTCTGAGGAAGGGTCAGCGGATCCGAAACGTTAACTCTGTTTTCTCCTTCACAGATGCTGCCAGACCTGCTGAGCTTTTACAGCAACTTTGGTTTTTTTTCCCTAGATTAATAGTTGTGTGCATGTGGGCATATAGTGAGTGAGTGTTCATGTGTGTTTACATGATCAAATGAAGTGACCTAACTGTTAATTTTTCAAAGATTGTATGAACCCATATTAATAGATTTTGAATTTTTCAACAAAGGACACTTTGCTGAAGAATAGGGACTGGCCAGGACAGCAACAATGTTGCACCTCCTCATTTCTTGCGTCCAGTATAACAGTGGGGCTAGAACACAAAAAAGTGATCCTTCTGACCTCAATCACAGCAGTTACTTTATTGTAAAATTACTGGTGTGCTTACTCAAATTTTTAATTAAAGTTTCAAATTAAAATATATATTCAAAATTAAAAGTAAGGTAAAACTACTTATAAAATTATAAATAAGCTTGATCTCTAAGATCATTACAAGTCTGTTTCTGCTTGAGGTTCCTCTGTCTGAACTGAAGAGGTTGAAATTTTGAAGTCAGTGGTGGCTTCTGTATTCAAATATGCAGTGTTTACCTGTACAGATGGACACGTAGGTCATCAGCTTTTGTGAAAGAGAAAAGGTTTCTAGTTCCTTGAAACTAGAATCAGTTTTAGGCCGTTCAGCCATTTGATCCTGTTCCGTCACTCAGCAGGAACACGTTCTCTATCTCAGTGCCAATTTCCCACCTTTTCCCCATACCTCTCGATGCCTTTAACATCTAAATATTTATCTACCTCTTTCTTGAATATATTCAGTGACTTGACAGCCTTCTGCGGTAGAAAATTTCATAGGTTCACTTTCCTTCGAGTGAAGAATCTTTTCCTAGTTTCAATTTTAAATGGTTTACCCTATATCCTGAGACTGTGCCACCTGGTTCCAGGCTGCACAAACAGGGAAAAAAAAAACCCTGCATCTTGGATAACAAGTTGTAGAGCTGGATGAACACAGCCGACCAAGCAGCATCAGAGGAGCAGGAAAGCTGACGTTTCGGGCCTAGACCCTTCTTCCAGCTCTACACCTTGTTATCTCAGATTCTCCAGCATCTGCAGTTCCTACTATCCCTGCATCTTGTCTGTCCAGTCCTGGCTTGTTCCTCGCTAGTTCTATATTTACACTACTGCAGCTTGCCTAGATCCTTATGGCATAATACCTTTTTCCTTTTTGCTCTGTTGGCCAACAATAAAAACATCCCTGATGATGTGTCTCAGTCTCAGGATTCTAGCAGGAGGTTTGCATCAAAATGGCTGTCCTCAGCCAGACTTTATACAGTTGAAACTTAGAATGGCTGCTATGCAACGCCAATGAGTCATTGAAAGAGGCAAAGAAGATAATTGTACGGAACTCCCTTTGAAGGTATCTTCTTGACTCCCTGTTATTATCACCGATGTTATGGCTTTTCACACCTTTAGAAGGTTCATCCTTAGTGGAGTAGTCATCTTAGTTACCATGTGATCAGGCTTCACAATGGCAGAGTCTTACATGGTGTGCGTAAACACAGAAAGGTCCCAAGTAACTGTCTGTAGCTCTAGTTATAAAAATCTCAGTTTAAACTATACTAAAAAATTAAAACGGTTGCTTTTAAAATCAATAATACCAGAATTGCCAGCCGATATCAAAAGACACAAACAGCATGGGTTCAATCCCCGTTGTGAGTGTGGTAATTCATTTAAGCCCTGCCTCCTCACCTTACCCACACTTCCAGAGTGATGCACTTCAAGCAACATTTGACCAACTATTTCTATTTAATAAATAGAGACTGATGCCAATTATCCTTTGTGAACCCTGGCTAGTTACAAATAATTACTGGTGAATGAAAGTTAGGAAATACAATCAACTGTCATGGTGAGTACTGCAAGTAGATCCAGCTGATCAAGGATGGTAGTCACCCCTCTGCCTGCAGCAAGGTTTTACTGACTTCCGTGCACTGTATGCCGCCCTCTGCCTGATGTAACCCCTCTGTTGCCTTGATGCGCATTACCCTTAGTCCTTGGATTTCTATATTTCCATAAGTCCGACCGTTCAGCCATTAATTGACGAGTCAGCTTGGGTCACCAACTGTCTAGAATTGGGAGGAATCTCCAGGAACTGAAGATTAATCTCCAGGTCACTGTAGTGCATATCCCTGGAGAAAAAAAACACAAGGACTTAAAAAAAATGTTTTTGTAATTTCCTTTGAATATTTCTTTTTACCAACATATAAAATTATTGAAAATGGGGAAAAATAAGGCTATCGATTGACAATATGACTGGGTAATGAATCTTTCTGCTTTCCATTTACTGGAGGAAAGTACTGCATCTTAAGGATGGATGTGTTGACTAACTAATTGCTGAAGCATAAGAGGGTATATCATGGGTTAAAACCTCTAGGATTACATTGCATCATAGTTGGCAAACCTACGGCCAGTGTATGGGACCAATCAACTCAGCAATCACACAAAAATTTCAACCCTCTACCTTGTGTAATAGGCTGGTCTTGTAACGAATGTTTGAAGAAAATGACATCTGAGGTTCTGATCCTGGAGTATTCCCAAGTTTGTGATAATGTTTCAAGTGGATTGAAATAGGTTAACAGGAGTGTTTCAATAAAGATCATGCAATCTCTTCAACCTTATCAGAGTGATGAGCAACTCAGTGTCAGCTTTGCCTTACCAAAGCAGCATTCGTAATTCAGAAGAATATAAACAGGAGACAACAGACTTGGTAAATTCATGCCTCAAAAGAGAAAAAAAAGATGGGTTACTATTTTGGATGTGCCACTTCATCTGAAATCAGAAAAACAATTTAAATTGCTTTGGCTTTTAAAATAAAGGTTTAGAACATTTGCCTCTGAAGTCTAGAAAGTTATGGGGCTAAATGTGGGTGATCAAATATTCCATGAAACATTATGATTGCAGGCTTGTGGAGACTGTGCAAATGTCAGTGTTGACTAATACATATTAGAATATTTGCTTGATACCATGGAGATTTTAACTTGATTGCCTTTAGGTGGGTGTCACAAAGAATATTCTGCTTTTACTCTTTTGGAAAAGTTTACTTATGGTTATTTGCTTTCCTCAGGAGATTAAAGTGACAAGTCAGGAGAATGCAAATTACACATGGTTCGTTAGAAGAAGCTGATTCTGTGGGCTGAATAACTAGTCTCTGTTCCATGTTCCTGGTGCTGCTGAAATAATCCCTCATAAGAAATGTTTAGAACATAGAACAATACAGCGCAGAACAGGGCCTTCAGCCCTCGATGTTGCGCCGACCTGTGAACTAATCTAAGCCCATCCCCCTACACTATCCCATCATCATCCATATGCTTATCCAAGGACTGTTTAAATGCCCCTAATGTGGCTGAGTTAACTACATTGGCAGGCAGGGCATTCCATGCCCTTACCACTCTCTGAGTAAAGAACCTGCCTCTGACATCTGTCTTAAATCTATCACCCCTCAATTTGCAACTATGCCCCCTTGTACTAGCTGACGTCATCATCCTAGGAAAAAGACTCTCACTGTCCACCCTATCTAATCCTCTGATCATCTTGTATGTCTCTAGTAAATCCCCTCTTAGCCTTCTTCTCTCCAATGAGAACAGACCGAAGTCCCTCAGCCTTTCCTCATAAGACCTTCGCTCCAGACCAGGCAACATCCTGGTAAATCTCCTCTGCACCTTTTCCAATGCTTCCACATCCTTTCTGTTTCTCACAAGGTACCAAAGAATAATATAATACAGAAGGAAGCTATTTGACCCACTGATCTTTGTGTTAATTTGTTGAAAGAGCTATCCAATTAGCCTACTCAGCTTGTTTTTTTTTCATCAACTGATTCAGAGGTGGTATTCCATACCTCTAGAGCAGCTGGGACTTAAACTCAGGCCTCGTGGCTCAAAGGTAAGGAAACTACTCAACTTGTTACCTTGCAAATGCTTCCTTTCAAATATCTATAGCATTATTTTTTTGAAGGTCACTGTCACAGCTGCATCCACCACCCTTCAGGTCATGGATTTCAGATCATAATAACTCATAGTGAAACTAGTTTCTTTCTCATTTTAGATTTGGTTTTGCCCAATTTTCTTAAATTTATGTCCTCTTATTACCAGATGACCGTGAGTGGAAACTAATTCTCCTTGTGCACAGCATCAAAATTCTTTTTAATTTTGAACACCTCCATTAGATTATTCCTTAACCTTCTCTGTGCCAAGTCAAGATTCTCTAGCTTCTCTGGATAATTAGAGTGCCATATCCTGGGTACCAGTCTCATAAACCCCCTTGCACATCTAATTCCTGAAGTGCTGGATATGTAATCGAGCATGGTAATCTAGCTAAGGTCTAACCAATGATTTATAATGGTTTATCATAACTTCCTGATCTTGTGTAGTTTTCAAAGCTTTTTATAATGCTATGGATATCATGGGATTTTGTAACAGTCTGATCAATATTTTCTCCAAACTTCAAAGGTTCTATACATATATCCATGTTCTAAGCATATCTGAAGGTTTCCAGCCATGAATTTAATGTTGCGTGTTCTCACTTGAAGCGTGTGCAGCCATCTGTTCTGGAGGAGAGGCAATGGCCTCATGATATAATCGCTGTACTGTTAATCCAGAGGCCCAGATAACATTCCTGGGTTTGAATCCTGCCTTGGCAGATGGTGGAATTTGAATTCAATAAATATCTGGAATCAAGTATCTAGTGTTGACTGTGAATCCATTGTCGATTGTCAGGAAAAACCTCATCTGGTTCACTAATGTCCTTTAGGGAAGGAAACCACCATCCTTACCTGGTCTGGCCTACATGTGACTCCAGACCCACAGCAATGTGGTTGACTCTTAACTGGCCTTTGGGTAGTTAGGAATGGGCAATAAATGCGTGTTTAGCCAGTGACACCCTCATGCTGTGAATGCATAATGAGAAAGGAATATACTTCCAGACTCTTCCATTCCTATATCCCTTTTAAAATTGCATAATTTAAATTCTATTGTTTCCCTTCATCTTTCCTTCAAACTACATCATGTCACACTGTTACACTGTTTAATTTCATGTGACATGCGTCTGACCAATTCACTAGTTTGTTAATGTTTTCCTGTAGTCCTTGACTGTTCCCCTCATTGTTTACAACATTGTCAAGTTTTGTGTCATCTCAAAACATTGAAACAATGTCCCCTATACCCAAATCATTAACACATAGCAAGAGAAACAGTGGTCCAAGGATCCCTCAGGGGCCACCGTTGCAAAGTTCTGTGAAGTCTGACAGGTGGCGCAAATTGATTCAGTTACATTAATTCATTCAGTGAGGCATTTGTGGTTTGCACCAGGAGCAGAAAAATGTCCTTTGCCAACAAACCAGATGCACAAATATGTTTCTCTTGTCGATAATTAGGTTATTTTGGCCACTTTAGTAATGCAAAGCTAGTATTCAAACTTAACGAGAATTAATGTAATTATATCTTTCCAAATGAACTAAATGCTTGTTAAACTTTATATTTGATAGATTTTAAGCATAGTCAAATGACATTAGTTACTTCCACGTGTTCAGCAGATACATTGATACAGAAATTAATCTACTATTGAAACTGTCATTTTTAAACAGTTGAAGAAAGATGATAGATAATTGGGAACTGTATATAAATGACTTCATACCTGAAACTTCATTTCTACGGTGAGTAACACATCTGTGTCCTCAAAACCTGTTCACCATCTGTAGGTGAGGAGCACAATGGGAATGCTTTCCACTTGGCAACAAGAGTAAGGCTGTAGCAAAACTCACGAAGTTTGACACCATTCCGGACAATGTAGCCCATTTGATTGGTACTACTGACACTACCTTCATTAATCATTCCCTTTACGTAGATGAGCGGGTCAGATGGGCTGAGCAGTGGTGAATGGAATTTGATCTGGATACATGTGAGGTGATGCATTTTAAAAGGTCGAAAAGAGCAGGATTATTGGGAGGATGAGTAATGAATGGCAGGACCCTGGGAGACACAGAAGATCAGAGGGAACTTCGAGTGCGTGTACACTGGTCCCTTAAGATATCAGGACAGGTGGATAAAGTGGTTAAAAAGGCATCTGGTAGACTTGCCTTTATTAGCTGAGGCATAGAATTTAAGAGCAGAGAGGGCTTTACTGGAACTGTTGTGAAACATTGGTTAAGATATAGTATAAAACGGGTTACCAGGTTCATCAGACAGCATTACCCCTTGTGGTGGAGTATCATTACTCAGTTGCTTGCCTCTGAGTCCAAAGGTACTGGTGGGAATGAGGAGGTCAGTGATGTCCAGGTCAGGGAGGCATGTACCATACATGTGGTCAATACCTTAGGAACATCAGGGATTAGGCACCCACAGGTCTGTGTCCTGTACAGTGCACAGGTGTGAGTGTAACGTTCTTAACCTTTAAAAGGTTTCACATGGGTCGATCCTGCAGCCCCCTCCATCACAGGTTGAGCCACATTTTTTTATTTATTCATTTTTTGGGATGTGGGCATTGCTGGCTGGCTGGCATTTATTGCCCCTCCCTAACACCATTGAATGTCAAGGGGTGGTTGTTAGTTTGTATCTTGTTGGTGATTGTCATAGCCTGGCATTTTTGTGGCATGGATGTTGTCCAGATCTTGCATTTGGATAACATCTCCACTTCTGATCTTATGATTGATGGAAGGTTATTGATGAAACAGCTGAAGATGATTAGGCCTAGGACACTAGCCTGAGGAACTCCTGCAGAGATGTTCTGGAGCTGAGATGACTGGCGTCCAACAACCATGACTGTCTTCCTATATGTCAGTTATAATTCTAATCACTGGAGAGTTTTCCCCTGATACCCATTGTTTCTGGTTTTGCTAGGGCTCCTTGATGCCACACTCGGTTGAATGCAGCCTTGATGTTAATGGCTGTCACTCTCACCTCTGGAATTCAACTCTTTTGACCATTTATGAACCAAGGCTGTAATGAGGTCAGGAGCTGAGTGGCCCTGGCGGATCCCAAACTAGGATTGATAACACTGTTGATGACACCTTCCATCACTTTACTGATGATTGACAGTAGATTGATGGGGTGGTAATTGGCAGGTTGGAATTAACCTGCTTTTTATGTACAGGACATATTTGGGCAATTTTCCACATCGTTGGATAGATGCCAGTGTTGTAACTGTATTAGAACAACTTGGCTGGGGAGCAGCAAGTTCTGGAGCAAAAATCTTCAATACTATTGCAGGAATGTTGTCAGGGCCTATAGCCTTTGCAGTATCCAATTCCTCCAACCATTTCTCGATTTCACATGGAGTGAATCGAATTGGCTGAAGACTGGTATCTGTAATGCCGGGAATGGCTAGAGGAGGCCGAGATAGATCATTGACTCAGCACTTCTGGCTGAAGATTGCTGCGAAAGCTTCAGCCTTATCTTTTGCACTGATGTGCTGGGCTCTTCCATCATTGGGGATGGAGATATTTGTGGAGCCTTCTCCTCCAGTGAGTTGTTTAATCATCCACCACCATTCACAACTGAATGTGGCAGGACTACAGAGCTTAGATCTGATCCGTTGGTTGTGGGATCGCTTAGCTCTGTCTATCACTTGCTGCTTCTGTTGTTTGGCATGCAAGTAGCCCTGTTTGGTGGCTTCACCAGGCTGACACCACATCTCCAGGTAGAGATAGCAAGAACTGCAGAGGCTGGAGGCAGAGACAATAACTGTGTGGAGCTGGAGGAACACAGCAGACCAGGCAGCATCAGAGGAGCAGGAAAGCTGACATTTAGGCTGACCCTTCTTCAGAAATGGGGAGAGGCAAAGGAGCTCAGAAATAAATAGAGTGGAGGTGTGGGGCTGGGGAAGGTAGGTGGAATGGTGATAGGTGAATCCAGGTAGGGAGTGGTGGGGATTGGTCAGTGGAATGGTGGGGAAGATAGGTGGGAGAGAAGATGGACAGGTTGTGTCAGGTCAAGGATGCAGGAATGAGAGGGAGGATTGAACATAGGATAAGGCCGGGAGTGGGAAGATTTTCAAGCTGGTGAATTAAATGTATAGGCTGTTGGGCTGTAGGCTCCCGGGGTGGAATATGAGGTGTTGCTTCTCCAGTTTGCGTGTGGTGTCATTGTGGCACTGGAGGAGGCCCAGGTTGGACATGTCACCCAGGAAGTGGGCAGGGGAGTTAAAATAGTTTGCAACTGGAAGGTGTTGTCGTTTGTCACGTACAGATCACAGTTGCTCTACGAAACGGTCTCCGAGCGTTGTCTGTACGCAATTCTGTTGCTGTTGACAGCCCACAGTGTCTTATGGCTGCCCAGTCTTGAGTTGCTAGATCCATGTGAAGTCTGTCCCATTTAGCATGGTGATAGTGCCACACAACACAATGGAGGTTCCCTTCAACGTGAAGGTGGGACTTTGTCTAAACAAGGGCTGTGTGATGGTCGCTCTTACCGATACTGTCATGAACAGATGCATCTGTAGCTGGCAGATTGGAAAGGATGAAGTCTAGGATGTTTTCCCTCACCATCTGCTACAGACCCAGTCTAGCAGCTATGTCCTTTAGGACCCAACCGGCTTGATCAGTAGTGATGTTGCTATTGCCACAATTAGTGGTGGACATTGAAATCCCCCACACAGAGAATATTTTGTGCCCTTGTCACTCTCCGTGCTTCCTCAAAGTGTTATTCAACATGGAGGAGTACAATTCATCAGCCAACGGAGGATGGTACATGGTAATTAGCAAGAGCTTTCCTTGTCCATGTTTAACCTAAAGTCATGAGACTTCATGGGGTCCAGAGTCAATGTTGAGGACTCCCAGAGCAACTCCCTCTCAACTGTATACCACTGTTCCGGCATCTCTGCTGGGTCTGTCCTGCCAGTGAGACAGGACCTATCTAGGGATGGTGCTGGTGATATCTGCGACGTTGTCTGTAAAGTATGATTCCCTGAGTATGACTATGTCAGGCTGTTGTTTGATTAATCTGTGAGACAGCTCTCCCAGATGGCACTAGACCCCAGATGTGATTGAGGAGGACTTGGCAAGGTTGACAGGGCTGTTTCTGCCATTGTCTTTTCCAGTGCCTAGGTTGATGCCTGGTGATCAGACTGCTTTCTTTTCTTTGAGACTTTGTACTGATTAGTACAACTGAATAGCTTACCAGGCCATTTCAGAGGACAACTGAAAGTCAACGCATTGCTTACACCACAACTACCACTTACCCTATCCAGTCCGAGTGTGGTCACAGACATTGTGAACTTTCGAGCATATCTTGAAACCTGAATGGTGTAACCCTTCTGAAATACAACCAGCATGATGGAAGGCATCGGTGAGTGTTCTTCAGCCATTGGCTCCCAGCCTACTTCCTGAGCTGGGAATGATCCTTTCACATTTGTATCCTCTTCCTGACAGCCTTTCCTGTAAACTCCATAGGCTTCACAACTCACCAAGACCCCACCCAACTTGACTACATGAGCCTGTACCTGCCCACGTATCCTACCGACGTCCTGGTGTATGAGGTGACCATGCTAAGCTTGGTCAAAAAATTTCCTGTTTTTGAAACCAGGATGCTCTTTACTCTGGATGAACCCCTTTCATGCCCAACCTTTACCACATTTCCTTTTCCAAACATAGTTGCCCCCATTTCAGATATCATCCCTCTTTCCTCACTGCCTGCACTCCCCAATCATGATAAAAAGATTCCCGAGTCTCCTTCCACAACAACAGCGCCCCCTATTTTGTCTCCCCCAACCCCATTTCCCTTAGTTTCAGTGGATAGGTCCAATGGACTGACCATGGCTCTCCACATTGAATAACATTCCTGATAGCTCTGGATGAGAAGTGCACAGGCTCCTAACTGATGCCTTTGGATCTTCCCAACACATTATACCAAACCACATCACCCTATCCCCACCATCACCACTGCCACCTCCCTCACCCACCTTGGAGGCATGGGAGTGGCCATGAACCAGTCCCTTAACTGCAGAGGCATGGAGCCCCGACTGAGAGAACACAGACCAGGCACCAACATTGGTTAATTCCCTGGACTGCTATGGGAGCTGCTCTTGACAGACTGTTCAAGGACCCGCTGACTAATGTGTACCTCCAAGGGATTTCAGGAGAATTACACCCTAAGACTTGGTTGCCTGCTTGCTGCACATGCAGTGTGTTTGGTGCGTAGTTTGCTGGCACTTGGTGCAATGTGAGATTGACACAATATACTGCGGCGCAGCAAGATGTCCACCTCCTGCTCACCAGCAAGGCAAGAGCTCCATTGTATGTTTGCACTAATTGGCACAGCAAGGCAAAGCATGGATGTTGTGAGCAAACAGGTAGGTGCTGAGAGAATGCATGTTAATAGATCAAATGACCACTGGCCCAATCAGTGTGTTGGGTGTCTGTCCACATGTGCAAGATGTTTATACTACAGCCTTTCAATGCTAATGGCTGGGCATTCTGCAATATGGTCCATGGCTTGCAAGTGGATCAGAGAGCTGCCATGACAATCATGAGGCGTTGGCAGATGTTGATCCTTGTGCCCATGGATGAAGGATATGTGCAGCTGGTGGCCATGGATTGTGCCCACAGATGATGTTTGGTGCTGATGAACATGGAGACTTGTTGTAGCTAGTTGCAAGTGGACGTGACTTGAATTTTCTTGACATCTATTTTGTTTGGTTCCTTTGGTAAGGTAGAAGGCTGAATAATTAATGAGGTGGGTGGCAGGATTAATGATGTTTACCAAGCTTTAATCCCCATCAATTGACAACCTGCTTGTGCTTAATGAGAAACTCACAGCTTGGCAAAAGCATAAAAGATACGACGAGATGCTCCCAAGATGTGGTGCTGCCCATTGTGTGTTTCCTGCCTTGTCTATTTCTATTTAAATATCCAATACTCACAATGCTTTTCAAATTTCAAATAGAAGTTCAATGAGCCTTTTTGTTCCTGCAGCAATTTCTCAGGCCTTCTTCAGAGGAAAAGCAAATCGCTTCCATTTGAAGAATGTTTGAGATATCACCTGATTCATACCTTTGATGCTTGATAAACTTTGTACCTCTTTCAGTGCTGAAATGTTGCTGCTTGGCTTGTTTTTAACCTTTATTTTAATGGCAAATGTAACGGAATGGCTCCAGAATGTGCAAATATAATTATTGCTACTCCTTAGGTCTGTGTGCAACATTACTAGCTATAAAAAGCTGACTAACTTGTGTACTGTATCATGTCCTGTTATATAGTGACAGCCAGTGTGAAGGTCACCAAACTTGAATTATGTTCATTCAAAGCCCTATTGTCAGTGTGTAAACTGCTGCCTCTTATGTTTCTTTCCCTTTGGGAACTTAGCGTTATATTACTGTTGTGCTAAATGACGAAATTACTTAACATCCCCTGTTCTGCTGCTTCATGGGTATAACAATTCGTTTAATCTTTTTGAACCATATTTATTTGACCTAAAGAAATGCTGACTGCTGAACCTCTTTATAAGTTTTCACATGATTGTTGACCAAATTTGTGCGACCTAAAACAAACAGCTCAATTGAAAATGCTTCAGTAATGCCTTGAGATTTTGAAGGAGAGAGTCATGATAAACTAACAGTTAATATGTTGATCATTCTGATTTTTATGAGATAACAGAGGGATGCAATAACCAAGGATTTGCTGAAATGGTAGAAATTGCATGAAAAATTATGGCTCTGGTTTTGATAATAAAGTCTTGTGCTATTTATCATACTGCACCAGAAATCTCATCAGCGAGAAGTAATTCAGAACCTATGTGCTCATACTGCCTCATCAGCATGTCTTTATTGGCCCCTCTGCTATATCCCCTCCTTTAAATCAAAATATCATCTCTTATTCCATTGTCAGATAAATCAAAACACTTATGCAGTCTTGCACTTTGGAGTCATTCCATTTCAGAGCAAGTCCCCCTTCACTAAGTGTTAATCCTGATTTGCTCACTATGTTGCACCCAAATTTGATCTATCTATTTCATAGAGTCAGTAGTTTTTACAGTATCAAAGGATGCCATGTGTTTAAAGGATCTGACGGGTGGTATCATGTATACAGTCCCCTATCATTTTAGCATTACTACTTTGACCTTTGCCGTCCAGATGGACAAGGCAGCAGATACATGGAAATACCACCCTCCAAGATCTCATCCTGACTTGGAAATATAACACTGTTTCTTTAGAGTTGCTGGGTTGAAATCCTGGAAATCCCTCCCTAAGAGCACATGCACTGCAAAGGTTGGAGAAGATAGCTCATCAACACCTTCTCCACGGTAAGGTGTGGACAACAAATTATGATCTTACAAACAATGGTCATATCCTATGAATGAATTAAAAAATATACCTGAAATAGACAACTTAGGATAATGTTTGAGCTGAGAGCCTTGTTCATTCATACTTGACTTCTGATCCACCAAAACATTGACATATACTGTTTTGGGTAAATGCTAAGATACTCATTGGGCTCAATCTCACATTTTTTGACTAGGTCTGAGTGGCATGAGTCTTTTGGAGTGTTTCTCTTCATGTAGCCTTGTGAGATTTCTCACCGTTTCTTAACAAAGCAGAGGGTTTAATTACTGACACTGTCCACTTGGTACTCTCTCACACAATTCCACTGCCAATTTACCATGCACTTTTTCCAAAACAACTTACCACCTATCAGGTATCCATCTAGTGACCAGCATGACTGGTGTTTGCTGTGTACCCAGAAGCCCACTTGTATTCTGGGGCTGCCCTGTGAAGGCAATGGAGTCAAGATGTTGAAAAAGGGAAGACAACACCAAGATTCTCAGAAAGGGACTTGGAGGTCCTGGTTGAGGGGGCAGTACAGAGAAGGACTGCCAGAAGAGGCCACAACACCAGACCCTGGCATCTTGGTCTGAAGTCGCCACATAAGTCTGCTATTCCCTATACAGTAGAAGCAGCCAGCAGTGCCAGAAGAAGGTTAGTGACCTTTTCTGCTCCACCAGGTTAATTGTCACACTCTTCTTTGTGGCACCTTACATTCACTCTATCTCTCCAATTCCACACGCCTCCTATAGAGACAGCACATGTGGGTGACGGGGTGTCTGACATCAGACCTTCACACTCCAAAGGAAGAGAATCCTGTCCCTCACAGGAAAAAACTGGAACCACTCCTAAGGTGATGCTCAAACAACCACGTCCCACAACTCAGACAGTATCACTCCTCATTCCACTGCAACTCTCAGTAACCCGACAGATTAAGAGCTGACAGATGAATATGTCTATATTTCTTGACTTATCACAGGCCTTGATTTTGTATTATCAATAAGAGACTGTAACCTTCTGGGTCTTATGAACTGCCAGTCAAGTCCTACACCTTGGGGAATCCAGTGGTGGGAAGATAATTTTCTTTATCTCAGAGATAAAGAAACTATCTCCTTACCTGGGAGTCATGGAGGGACAGAAGGATGTTGGCAGAAAGACCTGGTGGCTTTCACATGGCACCCCCTTCCCTCTAGAATCCATACAGTGTGGAAAAGGGCCATTCGATCTGTTAAGTCCACACCGACCCTCTGCAGAGCATCCCATCCAGACCTGCCCCTCTACCCTTTCCCTGTAATCTTGCATTTCCCATGGCTAATCTACCTAGCCTACAACCCTGGACACTATAATCAGTTTGCATGGCCAATCCACATAACCTGTATATCTTTGGATTACAGGTGAAACTGGAGCACCAAGAGGAAACCCATGCAGATTTGGAAAGCATGTGCAAACTCCACACAGTCACCTGAGGGTGGAATTGAAACCAGATCCTTGGTGCTGTGAGGCAGCAGTGCTACCCACTGAGCCACCGTGCTGCCTGTATACCTTTGATTGCCTTCAGATTAGAGTTTGGAGGATAACACGATATGGTTTCTATATGTTGGCACACATAATAGAAACCACAGAGCGTTGTGTTCTTATTGTGACAGCTAGCTGGAAGACTTTTTTTATTACATTCATGCACATTAATGTGACAGCTCAGACTTACATTTACTGTCTGGGTTACATGCTTACTTAGATTACTATTATATTCCGTGCATAAATACATTGAATTCCATGACCGGTTGACCAACCAACAGATCAGCACATCATCCCCCATGCTCTAATAAATACGTGCAAGGATTCACATTGGTACATTATTTTTGTACATGAAGATGCACCAGATCCTTGCTATTTATGGGGGATAGAGGCATGAACATATGATCAGACATGATCTACTGAATAGCGGTGCAGGCTCGAAGGACTGAATAGCCAACCCCTGCTCTTATTTTCTATGTTTGGATGACAGCAAAAGAGGGCAAGTATTTCTCATTTTTTTTATATAACTTTGCTTAAAATTAAATAAAGTTTGGGACATTTGCGTGGGACTAAGGTAGAATCTGAAATAGCATTAATTTATGAGATTATGCATTTTCGTAGGAAAAATTCTATTTAATGAATTACTGAATATTATTTAAATAGAGAAAGACTTCAGAAAACCATAGCACAGAAGGATTTGGGAGTACTTGTGAATAAATCACAAAAAGCGAGTATACAAGTTCAACAGGTAATAGGCAAGGTAAATGTAATTTTGGCTTTTATTCCAAAGGTAATGAAATATAAGAATAGGTACATCTTGCTAAAACTATACAAGGCTCTAGTTATACCATCTTGAAACTTGCAAAAGGTTTTGGGCCCCTTATCCAGGGAAAGATTTATTGTTATTGGAGGCTCTCCAGAGAACATTCACCTCACTGATTCTGGGTATGAAATATATGTCTTATGAGGAGAGTTTGAGTATATTGGCAGAAGAATAACAGGCGGCCTTATTGAAGGAAGTTAAGGGAACCAAGTGTTTTTGGGGAAAAAGACAGGAAGTTGGAGTTGAGGATTATCAGAGCAGTTATGAACTCATTGAATGGTAGAACAAACTCAATGGGTTGAATGGCTTACTTCTGCTCTTACATTTCAATCTTATAATTTTTAGTGGTTTAATATTGTATGAATTAATGTTGGAATAATGGAGAAATCCCATATTTCATAAGTGTAAAATTAACTTTTTCAGGGTCAGAGAAGTTATGCAGCTATAGTTGTGACTTTAATACCATGCCAGGGAATAATACTTTAATACTATGCTTGGGAATAGTGATCACAATTCCGTAAGTTTTAGAATACTGATGGACAAAGACGAGAGTGGTCCTAAAGGAAGAGTACTGAATTGGGGGAAGGCCAACTATAGCAAAATTCAGCAGGAACTGGGTAATGTGGATTGGGAGCAGCTGTTTGAGGGTAAATCCACATTTAATATGTGGGAGGCTTTTAAAGAAAGGTTGATTAGAGTGCAGGACAGACATGTCCCTGTGAAAATGAGGGATAGAAAGGGCAAGATTAGGGAACCATAGATGACAGGTGAAATTGTGAGACTAGCAAAGAGGAAAAAGGAAGCATACATAAGGTCTAGGTGACTGAAAACAGACAAAACTTTGGAAGAATATCAGCAAAGTAGGACCAATCTGAAACGAGGAATTAAGAGGGCTAAAAGGGGTCATGAAATATCTTTAGCAAACAGGGTTAAGGAAAATCCCAAAGCCTTTTATTCATACAGAAGGAGCGAGAGGGTAACTAGAGAAAGGGTTGACCCACTCAAGGACAAAGGAGGGAAGTTATGCGAGGAGTCAGAGAAAATGAGTGAGATTCTTAATGAGTACTTTGTGTCGGTATTCACTGAGGAGAGGGACATGACGGATGTTGAGGTTAGGGATAGACGTTTGATTACTCTAGGTCAAGTTGGCATAAGGAGTGGAGAAGTGTTGGGTATTCCAAAAAGGCATTAGGGTGGACAAGTCCCCAGGTCCGGATGGGATCTATCCCAGGTTTCTGAGGGAAGCGAGAGAGGAAGTAGCTGAGGCCTTAACAGATATCTTAGCAGCATCCTTGAGCACGGGTGAAGTCCCGGAGGACTGGAGAATGGCTAATGTTGTACCCTTGTTTAAGCAGGTTGGCAAGGATAATCCAGGTAATTATAGACCGGTGAGCCTGACGTCAGTGGTGGGGAAGCTGCTAGAGAAGATACTGAGGGATAGGATCTACTTACGTTTGGAAGAAAATGGGCTTATTAGTGATAGGCAGCATGGTTTTGTGTAGGGAAAGTCATATCTTACCAACTTGATAGAATTCTTTGAGGAAGTGACAAAGTTGATAGATGAGGGAAGGGCTGTAGATGTCATATATATGGACTTCAGTAAGGCGTTTGATAACGTTCCCCATGGTAGGCTGATGGAGAAAGTAAAGTCGCATGGGGTCCAGGGTGCCCTAGCTAGATGGATAGAGAACTGGCTGGGCAACAGGAGACAGAGAGTTGTAGTGGAAGGGAGTTTCTCAAAATGGAGAACTGTGACCAGTGGTGTTCCACAGGGATCTGTGTTGGGACCACTGTTGTTTGTGATATACATAAATAATCTGGAGGAAGGTATAGATGGTCTGTTTAGCAAGTTTGCAGATGACACTAAGATCGGCGGAGTAGCAGATAGTGAAAGGGCCTGTCGGAGAATGCAGCAGAATATAGATAGATTGAAGAGTTGGGCAGAGAAATGGCAGATGGAGTTCAATCCAGGCAAATGCGAGGTGATGCATTTTGGAAGATCCAATTCAAGAGTGAACTATACGGTAAATGGAAAAGCCCTGGGGAAAATTGACGCACAGAGAGATCTGGGTGTTCAGGTCCATTGTACCCTGAAGGTGGCAACGCGGGTTGATGGAGTGGTCAAGAAGGCATACGGCATGCTTTCATTCATCGGACGGGGTATTGAGTACAAGAGTTGGCAGGTCATGTTACAGTTGTATAGGACTTTGGTTCGACCTCATTTGGAATACTGTGTACACTTCCAGTCGCCACATTACCAAAAGGATGTGGATGCTTTGGAGAGGGTGCGGAGGATGTTCACCAGGATGTTACCTGGTATGGAGGGCGCTAGCTATGAAGAGAGGTTGAGTAGATTGGGATTATTTACATTAGAAAGATGGAGGTTGAGGGAGGACCTGATTGAGGTCTACAAAATCATGAGAGGTGTAGACAGGGTGGATAGCAAGAAGCTTTTTCCCAGATAACAAGCGTGGGGCTGGATGAACACAGCAGGTCAAGCAGCATCATAGGAGCAGGAAAACTTGACGTTTCGGGCCTAGATACTTCATCAGAAATGGGGGAGGGAAGAGGGTTCTGAAGTAAATAGGGAGAGAGGGGGAGGCGGATAGAGGATGGATAGAGGAGAGGATAGGTGGAGAGGAGGCAGATAAGTCGAAGAGGCGGGGATGGAGCCAGTAAAGGTGAGTGTAGGTAGGGGGGTAGGGAGGAGATAGGTCAGTCCAGGGAAGACGGACGGGTCAAGGGGGCGGGATGATGTTAGTAGATAGGAGATGGGGGTGCGGCTTGAGGTGAGAGGAAAAACAGGTTAGGGAGGTGGAGATGAGCTGGGCTGGTTTTGGGATGCGGTTGGGGAGGGGAGATTTTGAAGCTGGTGAAATCCACATTGATGCCATTGGGCTGCAGGGTTCCCAGGCTGAATATGATTTGCTGTTTCTGTAGCCTTCGGGTGGCATCACTGTGGCATTGCAGGAGGCCCAGGATGGACATGTCATCTGAGGAATGGGAGGGGGAGTTGAAATGGTTCGCGACTGGGAGGTGCAGTTGTTTGTTCCGAACTGAAGGCAGGTGTTCTGCGGGGACTCAATTACTAGGAGTCATGATTTCAAGGTGGGAAGGGAAAAGTTTAAGGGAGATATGCGTGGAAAGTTCTTTACGCAGAGTGTAGTAGGTGCTGTACGCTTTGCCAGAGGAGGTGGTGGAGGCGGGCACAATAACGTCATTTAAGATGTATCTATACTGATACATGAATGGACAGGCAGCAGAGGGATACAGATCCTTGGAAAATAGGTGGCAGGTTTAGATAGACGATCTGGATCGGCGCAGGCTTGCAGAGCCGAAGGGCCTGTTCCTGTGCAGTAATTTTCTTTGTTGTTTGTTCTAATAACCCAATTACACCTTAATCACAAGGCGTAACTCTTACAAAGATTTTCACTGCAATAATAGTAGTGGAAAAAGTGCGAGTTCATATCACTGCAGTGATTCCTACTTAACCTCCATCTCAGAGGATATCAGTAGAGGGTTCTAGGAATTATTAGCAGAAACCTTGATTTAATTCCACAATGCCAGATATTATTGATAGTATCATAGAACAATAGATGTGAACACCAACAATATCATCATTATTGCAATCAGAAAATCTTGCCAATGTGACTGCCGCTTCAAACAACATTTTAAACACTCAACCCAAATTTTACATGTATTATAGGCATGAACAAATATTGTTATTTGACATGCACCTATTACTGATACACTTAAAAACTAGGTTGAGAAAACATTCTTGTGCCTAATTAATCAAGAACTTTAAAATGATAAAAGCTTTCAGAAACAGGCCATCTGTTCTATCATTTCTGCATTGGTGCCTATGCTCACCATGTGAAACTAAACCAACTGTTCAATCTCTCTCCATAGCCCTTTTTCTTCCTCTGTTTCAAATGTTTATTCATTTCTTGTTTAAAAATGCAATGATCTCCACCTCAACTATTCTTTGTGGCAAAGCATTCTATGTTGTAAAAATCCTTTGCATATAAAGAGAAGACTCCTCTTACACTCTTAGTGTCGATACAGATTAATGGCTTCTTACTACTGTAAGCCCAACCAGAGGAATTAATCCAGTCTTGTTCATCTTTTGAAATTATGCAATTTTTTGATCTAAAGGTCATTGGACATGGACATGAAGCATCGGAAGGCAACTGCCCTATTTCCATAATGAAAGGTAACACCCCAGCCAGGCAAAGTGGCCCCAGAGCTGATTGGATGGGACTCATTATGGAGGAAGAGACGTTATGGATCCAACAAGGTTGGGATGTGACTGAACCAGATGGGATACAAAAATTTGATTTCTGAATGGGGGGTTGAGATGCAGACTCAAAATAGGCAAAATCAGCAGGGTGCCTGAGGCATGTTGGACTCACAAGCCTGCGGTGGGTTCCTACTTGTAATGTTTTCCATACTATAATACACATTAGTGAAGAACAATTTTTCCGAGTCATTTTGTCTTTATAAATTCAGCAATGTACAAAATTCCCATGGCACCTAGTTCTGTTGATTTAAAGGTAGCATGCAAGAGGTGGCTTAGTACAACAATTTTCCTTGCTGAACCCTATGGAAAGACAGAGTGAAGTACAAGGCAGCAACTTCCATTCAGGGATGGCACTGGCAAGGGTGAATCTTTGCTTAGGGGATAAAGAGCATTGTCAGGGGGTTGGAGGACTGAGGTGGAAATGGTCTGGTGTCTTAGCTGTGATGGGGATAGTTACCCCAGTTAAGAAAACGTGTGACCTAATGGCTGTAGCAGTCCTGTCCAAATCTGTGCAATTGCAGACTGGCAGACTCCTTATGGGGCTTTGAGTTCACCTCCAACATTTCAATCATCCCTACTGAGAGTGATCTCACACAGTGTCCTTTACAATGCATAGAAAGAAGGGCCAGCTGAGCCTGTAAGTTCAGCTATGTCCCACAGAGTGACGAGTACAATATCGAACATGACTGTTCAATTAAGATTGAACAAAAAACATAACATTATTTTTTTCCCTCCACATTGAAGGAAGTTTTCCTTGCTCTCCTGTAACCATCCATGAGCATGTCAGTACATTTTGCACTCTGACTAAGCCAGTTTCACCAAATAACAAGTATGTAAACATGAATAAGGTGAAACTAATTCATGTGAAATACGAGTGCAATTTGAAATGCAAACACCTCTGCCACCTTTGTACTCAATTGAAAATGGTGCAGAGCCTCTCTGCTTTTCCACGAGGCATCTTTTACATGCTACTTGTCACTGCAGCATTGTCAGCTGTCACAGGCTTCCAACACTGAAACGCTTTCCCTGCTACAGACACATACCTGCTCCTTGTGCACATAACCGGCATTTGGAGTTTTAATAGTAATCCCGGGGGAAATGGAAAAAATCCAGTGAGTGGAAATGGCAAATGCTTCCCTTCCACTGCTGGGAACCATGCGCCACTGTCAAAATTCCCCCTGAAAAATTAGTCAGCTCGTCAAGAACAGCGATGTTATTATGGTCCTCTTATCATCCTGTCATCACGTTTGTTAAGATTTAAATAATCTGTATTTTTCTTATTCTTTCATGGGATGTGGTTGTCATTAGCAAGTGTGTTTGTCACATATCCCAAATTTCCCTTTGAACTGAGTGACCTGTGTAGCCATTTTCAGAGAGCAGTTAGGAGTCAGCTGCATTGCTGTGCATCATGTCACATGTAGGCCAGACCAGGTAAGGTGGACAGATTTCCTTCCCTGAAGGACATGAATGAACCAGATGAATTTTTACAACAATTGGATATAGGTGCCATGGTTTGCCATGCAATATTTCAGATTTATCATTTGAATTTGCAATGTATCAATTGCCATGGTGAGATTTGAACCCCTGTCAACAGAGCCAAGGCCCTGGGATTGTTAGGCCAGTGATGTTACCATGGTAAACACCAGTTTACAAAATGGGATAATGCAAATAATTAATACGTAAAGGGGTAAGAAGATGGAATTTAGTGAAACTCACTCGAGTGGGTAAGGCTGGTCTTCAAACAAAGGATGGTGAAGCTGTGAATTTTTTTTATCAAAGAGGGCTTTTGCTGATATAGGATAAGACAGTCAGATTTTTCAACAGTAAGGTAATTATGAGTTATGGGATGAGGCAGGAAAGCGGAGTTGAGGATTATCCGATCACCTATGATCTCGTTGAATAGCAGAGCAGATGTAATGGACCAAGTAGCCCCATGGTCTTATTGCCTGCACTACAGTGACATTTGCCCCGATTGTAGGAAATTGCAAAATATTTCCCTGTTGGCACAAATGAATCTCTCGTTAAAGAAAGTGTCAGATCAAGGCTATTTTACCTTCCTGGTGCTCATTAAAGTGCTTCACGTCTACGTCTATCCAAAGCGTGTTGAAGTGGGTGGGAAACAAATCCTGGGAAAACCCAGTGGTTTTTGGCTTAAGGGGAAGGGAGAGACAAATGTATATAGTAATGAGAGGAGTGCTAAGGCCAGGGGAACTGCAACTTTTCATATGGCATTGACTGGAGCAAACATACTGTGCTGGACTGTGCAAAGAAAAAACCTACTTGTCAAATCCCTTCTTGATGCGTATTGACTGAAAATGTAGATGTGGGCCAATAATTCAGGGCCCTGGTAGCTTTAGGCACAAGTGTGGAGTAAAAAAAATGAGTACAACCAGTAGATTGATTTCCAGTGGGTTAACTCCTATCCACTTGGTTCCTTTCAGTTAAAATCAGCTGGCAATCAATGCTAGAGTTGCAGGACTGTAAAGAAGTAAATTGATTAAAATGTCGGCACCAACCTCACTCTGTGGGCTAGCACCCTGTGTTTGGTTCACAGCAAGCAAAACATAAGATTTAAACAGAGCTCTCAAGTCATAGAGTCATTGAGTTATACAGACATTTCGAGCCAACTTGTCTGTGCCGATCAGATATCCTAACCTGACCTAGTCCCATTTGCCAGCATATTCATCTGGACCTGTCCTATTCATGTACCCATCCAGATGTGTCTTAAATGTAATTTTGCCCACCTCCAAAACCTCCCCTGACAGCTCGTCCCATTCATGCACCATCCTCTGCGTGAAAAATTTTCCCCTTGGGTCCCTTTTAAATCTTTCACCTCTCCCCTTAAACCTATGCCCCCTAGTTTTGGATTCCACTATAGTCAGTGCCCACCACATTCTTTAGTATGATTGAAGATTTGCTGGGAGAATTAGAATAGCAATAGTGCTGCATTAATTTCGTGAGCATTATGGTCACTTGTGGCCCCAGAACCTCATTATGGGGCTCAGCTCAGTAAAAAATAAACCAGTGGACAGCTAGTAATGATATGACATGTAAAACTGATTGATTTAATGTCGCGTGTACCGAAAGACGGTGAAAAGCTTTGTTTATGAGCAGTACAGGCAGACCATAGCAAGCAAGGATGTACAGATAAAAAAGACTTAGAGGTATACAGGTTGCATTGCAAAGGGCGTGCGCTGGGTGAGATTAACATTCGCAGGATGAGCATTATTTGAGACTAGAGAGTCCATTCATCAGTCTAATAACAGCTAGGAAGAAGCTGTTCCTGAACTTGCTCATGCATGTGTTCAGGCTTCTGCATCTTCTGCCTGACGTAAGAGGTTGTGGGAGATTATTCCCAGGGTGTGATGGGTCATTGATTATGTTAGCAGACTTTCCGCGGCAGCGAGCCATGTAAATGAAGTCCATGGATGGAAGGTTGGCTTCCGTGATGGTCTGGACTGTGCACACCATCTTCTGTAGTTTCTTACGGTCGTGGGCGGAGCAGTTGACATACCAAGCCATTATGCACCTGGACAGTATACTTTCAATGGTGCATCTGCAGAAGTTGGTGAGGGTCCCATTAGGTGTGCCAAATTTCCTGAGCCACCTGAGGAACAGAAAAGTTGTTGTGCTATATTTTTGGCAAAGTGCCAGTTGCATTGTGATTTTTGGAGGTTTCATTATTGTGAAGCTTAATGGGTTTTCTTGCAGTATCTTATCAAATTCACTTCATTAACTACTTGTCCATAAGTCCAGAAGCAATAGTAACAGGAGTAGGCCCCTCGAGCATGCTCTGCCATTCAATAAAATCATGGCTGATCAGGTCCACTTTTGTGCCCTTTTCCGGTAATCCTTGAATCAATACCCAAAATGCAAATCCAAAATCTGCTTCTAGCCCTATTTTACTACAGGCCATTCAGGAACAACTTGCCACTGCTGGAATATCCCAGAATTGACTGACATCTTTAAAGGACCGCTAACACCCTGACAAGCATTGTCTATGTAGATTCACCCTGCATGGTTCCTAACATTTGCCCTGAACATGGAAGTGAAGGAAAAGTTGGTGTCCTGCTTTGTGGACCGCAACCTAGATGTCCTGCTTTATGGGAACACCCTCTTTGTCTATGCTAGCCTGGCCTGAAGTTGCCATCTGGCTCAGTGCAGTCTTATACTTCTGGAGGAATATACAGCACAGGGAGAAAGTCAATGATCTTTTCTACTCTGCTCATGTAATGCTACTATCTTCTCTCTGATACCTCACATTCACTCTATTTCTGCTACTATACCCACCTCCCACCAAGACTCATGCTCTCCCACCCTCCCCGTTGCTGGCATCATCTTCCTTCACTTGCATTGACCCACCCTGATACAATTAACGTTGAATGCCCTGAGCACTGACTGCTCACTCACTCAAGACACCTCCCCATGTATGCCAACAGTATCGACTATGCCACCCACTTTCAAATCCCTTAATAGCTGTCTTTCTCTATCTCATTCTAGAAGGGACATAGCCAACAATAGGGCAGAAAAAATCAATACAGGTTGTTTGCTGCCTGACAGTTGGCTCCTTGCCCCTAATGAAGAGAGTGTTCTGACTCTGGCACCTCTGAGATGCTGAATGACCTTGTCCAGCTCCTGGACTGTTATTGCAGGCTGCACTTGACTTAACTTCCTGGGACCCTCTGCCAATTGCTATTTCCCTTGACTTAACTGTGTACTGCTAACAACTGGAACAATCTTCCTGGTTTTGTGATTGTGCTAAGTGGCACAGCAATGCAGCAGTACTGTGCTAGGATAACAAGGTGTGGAGCTGGATGAACACAGCAGGCCAAGCAGCATCATAGGAGCAGGAAAGCTTGATGTTTTGGGCCTAGACCCTTCATCAGAAATGGGGGAGGGGAAGAGGGTTCTGAAATAAATAGGGAGAGAGGGGGAGGTGGATAGAAGATGGATAGAGGAGAGGATAGGTGGAGAGGAGACAGACAAGTCAAAGGGGCGGGGATGGAGCCAGTAAAGGTGAGTGTAGGTGGGGAGGTAGGGAGGAGATAGGTCAGTCCAGGGAGGACGGACAGGTTAAGGGGGCGGGATGAGGTTAGTAGATAGGAGATGGTGGTACGGCTTGAGGTAGGAGGAGGGGATAGATAAGAGGAAGAACAGGTTAGGGAGGCAGGGACGAGCTGGGCTGGTTTTGGGATGCAGTTGGGGTAGGGGAGATTTTGAAGCTTGTGAAATCCACATTGATACCATTGGGCTGCAGAGTTCCCAGGCTGAATATGATTTGCTGTTCCTGCAGCCTTCGGGTGGCATCATTGTGGCATTTCAGGAGGCCCAGGACGGACATGTCGACTGAGGAATGGGAGGGGGAGTTGAAACGGTTCGCGACTGGGAGGTGCAGTTGTTTGTTGCGAACCAAGTGCAGGTGTTCTGCAAAGTGGTCCCCAAGCGTCCGCTTGGTTTCCCCGATGTGGAGGAGGCCACAACGGGTACAGCGGATGCAGTATACCACATTGGCAGATGTGCAGGTCAACATCTGCTTGATGTGGAAAGTCTTCTTGGGGCCTGGGATTGGAGTGAAGGAGGAGGTGTGGGGGCAGGTGTAGCACTTCCTGCCGTTGCAGGGAAAAGTGCAGGGCGTGGTGGGGCTGGAGGGGAGGGTGGAGCGGACAAGGGAGTCATGGAGAGAGTGGTCCCTCTGGAAAGCAGACAAGGGTGGGGAGGGAAAAATGCCTTTGGTGGTGGGGTCGGATTGCAGATGGCGGAAGTGTCAGAGGATGATGCGTTGGATTCGGAGGTTGGTGGGGTGGTACGTGAGGACGAGGGGGATTCTTTTTTGGTTGTTATTGCGGGGATGGGGTGTGAGGGATGAGTTGCGGGAAATGCGGGAGACACAGTTGAGGGCGTTCTCGAGCACTGCGGGAGTGAAGTTTCGGTCCTTGAAGAATGAAGACATCTGAGATGTACGGGAGTGGAATGCCTCATCCTGGGAACAGATGCGGTGGAGGCAAAGGAATTGGGAATAGGGGATGGCATTTTTGCAGGAAGGTGGGTGGGAGGAGGTGTATTCTATGTAGCTGTGGGAGTCGGTGGGCTTGAAATGGATATCGGTTTCTAGGTGGTTACCCGAGATGGAGACAGAGAGGTCCAGGAAGGAGAGAGAGGTATTAGAGATGGTCCAGGTGAACTTCAGGTTGGGGTGGAAGGTGTTGGTGAAGTGGATGAACTGTTCGAGCTCCTCATGGGAGCACAAGGCGGCACCGATACAGTCATCAATGTAACGGAGGAAGAGGTGGGGTTTAGGGCCATTGTAGGTACGGAAGAGGGATTGTTCCACGTAACCTACAAAGAGGCAGTCATAGCTTGGGCTCATGCAGGTACCCATGGCCACCCACTTGGTCTGTAGGAAGTGGGAGGAATTGAAAGAGAAGTTGTTGAGGGTGAGGACGAGTTCGGCTAAGCGGATGAGGGTGTCAGTGGAGGGGGATTGGTCAGTTCTGCGGGACAGGAAGAAGCGGAGGGCCTTTAGGCCATCTGCATGGGGAATACAGGTGTATAGGGACTGGACGTCCATAGTTAAAATGAGGTGCTGGGGACCAGGGAGTTGGAAGTTCTGGAGGAGGTGGAGGGCGTGAGTGGTGTCACGGACGTAGGTAGGGAGTTCCTGGACCAAGGGGGTGAAAATAGAGTCTAGGTAGGTGGAGATGAGTTCGGTGGGACAGGAGCAGGTGGAGACAATGGGTCGACCAGGGCCTTCAGGTTTGTGGATTTTGGGAAGGAGATAGAAGCGGGTGGTGTGCGGTTGGGGAATGATTAGGTCGGAGGTGGTGGGTGGGAGGTCACCTGAGGTGATGAGGTTGTGGATGGTTTGGGAGATGATGGTTTGGTGCTCGGGGGTGGGGTCACCTGTATTTTTGAGGAGCTAAAGCACCAGACGTTAAGGTGAGACAATGAAATGCAGGTATGCTGTGAGTTCCAGGTAGGATCAGAGTGAATGACTGCTATGAAAACAAGTGATCAGACTAGTGTTGCATATCCCTGAACATCCCTGCAGTAGCATTACAATGACAGTTGGTGATGCAGGCCAAGTTACAGTATCAAAGTGCAGGAGTGAATTAGAGATGACCGTGAGGACTAATAGAGGCTGGCACATGTTCAGTGCCAATGTCCATGAATGTGGGTTGCATATTGGTCAGTGCCCATGGAGCATGCCCTGAAAAATGAGTGCACAGTGTCTAACATGGTACCCCTTTGAAGGAAATAGTGAGCTGAAGTCACCAGATACGGCGGCACGGTGGCTCAGTGGTTAGCACTGTGGCCTCACAGCGCCAGGGACCCAGGTTTGATTCCAGCCTCGGGTGACTGTCTGTGTGGAGTTTGCACATTCTCCCCGTGTCTGTGTGGGTTTCCTCCGGTTGCTCTGGTTTCGTCCCACAATCCAAAGATGTGCAGGTTAGGTGGATTGGCCATGCTAAATTGCCCGTAGTGTTCAGGGATGTGTAGATTAGGTGGGTTACAAGGGGATGGGTGTGGGTGGGATGCTCCGAGGTTCGGTGTGGGCTTGTTGGGCCGAAGGGCCTGTTTCCACACTGTAGGGATTCTAGACTTCTAGATATCCACTCTGGCTTCCATGTGAAGAACGCTTGGTGTCTATCATGATCATGGCAGACGGTAGGATAGGAAACTGAATATTAATGAGGTTAGTTGTTAATAAGGCATATAACAAACTACCTACTCCCTTAATTGGCAACTTGCTTCTGCCTCGTAAGAAATTCACTTATCCGCTTGATAAATGTATAAAAGATGCAACGAGTTGCTCCTTAATTAGGCATCACTAGGCTTCTCACGTGATTCTGCCACAAATTTTGCCAAAATCCACCTTGTTCAGGCTGTGGGTAAATTGCCATATCACAGGAATGAAGTTAGAATTTTAATCACCAATACAAATGGATTCACTGTCCTTTTCTTTTTTGATAGGGTTATCACTGAGGTCAGAATGAACCTTTTCAGTATGTTGGCCGTGGAGATTCTGCTTCAGGATGATTCTGTTTAGAGAGAAAATCTCAGAGCTGCAAGGATGGAAGTGACAGAGTCATGTGTGGCCTGGACCTGGGAGCAAAAGGCTGACTTTTTTTTATGACCATTGCGAGCTTTCCAACATAAATGTGTCAACATGCAGGAATGTCTTACAAACACAATACTGCTGATGCAGGAAATACGGAATAAAAACAGAAAAAGCTGAAAATGCTCAGTGGGTCAGATAGTATCTGTTGAGAAAATTCTTCAAAAACCTAAATACACAAGGAAGCTGTCTACAGTTGTATGTTCATTTAATCTGTTTGTGCTATCACCCCCAACTTTTCAGTCTGCCTTGTCAAGTCTACTCCATTACATTATCCCTCACAACCATCACGTTGCAGGTGCGCCCATTCATTTCTTTTTATATGTTACCCCACATGTACATCTATCTAGCCACCACCCTCAAAAACCCTTATCCTTTTCAATGTAATGTCTTGCTCTGAAACACACCTTCATTAAATGCATTTCAATCATTGGCTCAATGTCCGCCATTACACACACTTATGGGTATTTCCTTTCTCTCATTGCGAGGAAAGAGCAAAGACCACCAGGGAGGGGATGGGAACCAAAGGTGATCCTCTAGCCTTCTCTCCACTCAGTGCTGCGGAGGAGGAGACGCAGAGTATCAGTAGACATTCAGTATCCTTAATAGTCGGAGATGGGGGTCTCCAAACTAGCTGGCAATTTAATTAAATATCAGTGACCTACATATCATAAAGCACTTAGTCAACTAAACGTGATTTTAAGTCACAAGTGCACTGTCAAAAAATACATATGTGCATCGCCCCAGCTCATTACTCTCAGTTCTATTGGAGTGTGGAGAAAACTGATTATCTTTTTTGCCCAGTTAATCCAGTTGTACAAGTGAGCACGTTTAGGTAGTGGAGACTGGGTCTCAATAGTGGGAGGGTATGGCCCTGCACAGCCTGTGCTCGGCTGGATGCAACTGTTGTATCCTTGGGTGGCTCGATGGAAAGGACAATCATTTAACAGCAGAAAATGTGCACCACATTCTCACCCATCTTCTAATTAATCCCACTCACCATTATTGCAGAGAGAATGAAAAAAGTTGCTCCTCCGTGTGTGGTTGATGTTGCAGGACAAGTATGTCCTTTCATTGGATAAAGTAGTTTAAGACTTAGTGCATTAAATAGTCCAATCAAATGAGTCAATACTAGCTGTCATCATGGTTATGCAGAACTTGGATGTCAACTTGTTTGTCATCTTCAATAAGATGATAGAAATTTTAGCACTGACATTATAATTCCCTTTGTAATGACATTGTGGGTCAACCTACAGCAGGTTGATTGCAGCGATTCAAGAAGGCAGCTCACCACCACCTTCTCAAGGGAAACTAGGGATGGGCAATAAATGCTGGCAATAAATGAATAAATAAATACAGCGCCTCACTGCACTGAAGTATTCTTCAGCATTTGGAAAGCAGTGAGATTTGGCTGGACTCCGAGAGACTTGAGTGTGAAAAGGGACATGGTAGTTGAGAATCTAATTGAAGTATTTTCACATCTGTCCCCATGGTTCCAAGCACTCTTTGCCTCAGACCTCCAGTGCCATAGCAGGATAGTCTCTCCGTCCCTAAACAAATGCAAGTTCACTGCAGTCATTGACAGTATCATTCACAGGCTCCAACATTAAAAAGACATCAGTCAAGAACATCTCAGCAGATAGAGCAGGGTCTGAGCATACATCTCTACCTCTCCTGAAGCTATGGGATTGTAGAAAAAAGGAAGATAAAGCTTTCTCATTGTACATGAGAATCTGGGAAATTGCTGTATTGTAAAGTTTCCAGAGAAAACATAACAAATGAGAGACAAAAGGACATCAATATATTCTCACTCCACAAACATGCAATTTCAGGGTTAAAATTAAAACTGAAAAACATGTTCAAATAAATCATATTCAGCCTGGGAACCCTGCAGCCCAATGGTATCAATGTGGATTTCACAAGCTTCAAAATCTCCCCTCCCCCAACCGCATCCCAAAATCAGCCCAGCTCATCTCCACCTCCGTAACCTGTCCTTCCTCTCACCTATCCCCTCCTCCCACCTCAAGCCCCACCCCCATCTCCTATCTACTAACATCATCCCGCCCCCTTGACCTGTCCGTCCTCCCTACCCCCCCACCTACACTCACCTTTACTGGCTCCATCCCCACCTCTTCGACTTGTCTGCCTCCTCTCCACCTATCCTCTCCTCTATCCATCCTCTATCCACCTCCCCCTTTCTCCCTATTTATTTCAGAACCCTCTTCCCCTCCCCCATTTCTGATGAAGGGTCTAGGCCCGAAACGTCAAGCTTTCCTGCTCCTATGATGCTGCTTGGCCTGCTGTGTTCATTCAGCCCCACACCGCGTTATCTTGGATTCTCCAGCATCTGCAGTACCTTTTATCTCTTTCAAATAAATTAACATTGGTTGTATTCAAATGTGTATTTATTTCCACCTGTGATTAATTGTAAATAAAGTCCATATATATCAAGTTTAATATAATGTCCTGACACAACAAAGGAATGAAAACAAAAACAAAATAATGTTGCAGAAACTCAGCAGCTTTGGCAGCATCTGTGCAGAGAAACAGAGTTAATGTTTCAAGTCCAATGACTTATCTTCGGTGCTCCACTCTCCAAAGTTCAACGATTTCTAGGTTTATACAGGAAATGAAAATGCTAAACGCTTGATGAAATTCTTGATCATGTGGTGTCTGTGAGGACTATCACTCCTGTTAGAATTGTGGGAGTTAGTGACCCTCACTTTAAATACATTTTTGAATCAGGTGACCTTGACTGAGCTGCGACTACAAGAGATTCCCTCCTCAACATTTCAGAACTCATTTCTGGAGATAAGAGATCAGGCTTGAAAATGACTACAGCATCATTTGCCATCTGTTGCTGTTATCTGAACTCTTGATGTGTATCATTGTCGGTTCTTCATAGCTTGCTAATTTCTCTTGCTTTCACTTTGAAGATTGAATGCAAGGAAAAAAATGAACATTGAACAGCATTAATTGAGCTGCAAATTGCTACCAGCAGCTGAAACCGCCAATTGTGACTAATTTGCTTTGCGATGTATGAAAAATATGAAACTCAAGTCAGAACAATGCATTAGCATCTCTGAAAATAACACAAACCAAGATAATGTGTGGCAACATTTTGTAGTCCTTTGTAATAATCTTCATCAATAAAATCCTTAGTTCCCTGGTTCAATTCTGGCTTGAAGGAGTTTCCCACTTTCTGTATAGGCAGCACAGTGGCTCAGTGGTTAGCACTGCTACCTCATAGTGCAAGGGTCCTAGGTCTGCTTCCACCCTTGGGTGACTGTCTGTGTGGAGTTTGCACATTCTCCCTGTGTCTGCGTGGGTTTCCTCCAGGTGCTCCGGTTTCCTCCCACAATCCAAAGATGTGCAGGCTAGGTGGATTGGCCATTCCAAATTACCCATAGTGTTTCAGGGATGTGTAGGTTAGGTGGGTTCTAGGGGGATGGGTGTGGGTGGGATGCTCTGAGGGTCAGTATGGACTTGTTGGGCCAAAGGGCGTTTCCACACTGTAGTGATCCTATGATTCTTGAAAATATTGTTCCCATGTGTTTTGGTTGCATGGCACCATTCACCACATTACAAAGGTAAGGCATATTTTAAGAACGTTTCAACAATTAGGTGAGATCTTTTATGCAACAAAACTGCTTTGATACTACCCGTTTTACTCAAAGCCATGACTCAGACTAGGTGGAAAAAATGGAAAGGATCAAGTTTTTGAAAATGGAAAGGGAGATGACAAATGGGTGATGCCAAAGGAGCAAATTTCAGAAGTGGGGGAAGGTGATAAAGGAAGCAGGAGTTTTTGTGTTCTCAGTATTACAGGCAATAGACATTGATATTAGTTATCTCTCTGTTGTCCTGCTATCATTGTGTTAATTAATATTTGAACTTTTCCTGAAAGTCTCACATCACTTAAAATAAGCTTTAGCCAATCTTATTGGATAGCTAAGAAAAAGATACAAGTCCAGATTTAACAAGCATGGGGCTGGATGAACACAACAGGTCAAGCAGCATCATAGGAGCAGGAAAACTTGACGTTTCGGGCCTAAACCCTTCATCAGAAATGGGGGAGGGGAAGAGGGTTCTGAAATAAATAGGGAGAGAGGGGGAGGCGGATAGAGGATGGATAGAGGAGAGGATAGGTGGAGAGCCCGAAACGTCAAGTTTTCCTGCGCCTATGATGCTGCTTGACCTGCTGTGTTCGTCCAGCCCCATGCTTGTTATCTTGGATTCTCCAGCATCTGCAGTACCTCTTATCTCTGATACAAGTCCAGATTTGTTGTGTTCCCATTTATGCCAAAATGATGGAATAATTTTCTCCAAATTCCAAATTATTGGCTATACGTAGGAAGCAGAAACAATGACAGTCTCACCAATGGGGTGCTAAGGAAACAGAGTGTCCTTTATGTCATTGTTTTATTTACATTTTTTAATAAAATTGGTTTATGCCCAGTATTGGAGCAGCACTTACATTTTCACAAAGTTGGTGATGAAGGTGAACATGAGATCATGCAGTAACGTTTAGACTGAGTTAGTCCCTTGAGATGACTTGTGAACAATGCAACAAGCTCTGCTTATTCTTGCCCACCCCATCCCATCTCTGGTCTCTGGAATCTCCTGTTAGACATCTCCTGAGCTGTTCAGACACTGGATTTTTCAGGATCCAGCTGCTCCACTCCATCCACTGCCTGGTTGATGCACACCAGCCATCATAATCTTTTTCTGCCTGACTGTCAAACATAGAGCAGTAATAGTAGGCATCAGGAGATAGGATTATTCCTTCTTCCTCACCACCCTTCCATCCATCCATTCACCTCTCTCCACGAATAGCACCAGTTGGCTATAAAGTGCAGGATGACAGCCTCCTGCATTCTATATGATTACACGCAGGGTTAGCTGCGAGGCATCACAGATAATCTGAGCACTCAGAGAACAGGACTCCTTCCTGTTGATACATGGGATGAGATTCTGAGTTGGTAGTTTTTGAGACAGAGAGGCCATCAAAGCACCTGTACATGAAGTAAAGCTGTGACCCTTGCAAAGTGTACAGACTACTTAACGTGTAACTTATTGTCACTACTGAAGTCAGGTGGGACCATTTCAGAAGATGTCCAGCAGTAAATGCCAGATGCAATAAATTCAGGCCCTTCCCGGCATAGATGTCCCCGACTGACTGCACAGAAGGATTGAGATCATGCAAATTCAAGGCTATGACCACCAGCTTTCTTCAGGAGGGGCAATTTAGCCTCAGGTCTTCTTGCTTCAAAATATCATCTGGTGACTGACCACTTCCTTGATGGATTACAGCTTTCAGCTACAAAGCACCCTCAAAGGGCTTTGATGTAATTGATATTACATGAGAGAACCTTGCCTTGCCACCACTGAAACCACCCCCCCCCCCCCCCCGCCACAACCGTATCGACATCCAGTGGTTATTGTTAACCAGAAAATGAACCACAGAAAAATGCAAATTCAGTGGCCGCAAGAGCAGATCGGAGACTGGGAATCTTGCAGAGAGTAACATGAGGGCAAAGGGTCATAGAGCTTTACAGAATAGAATGAGCTCTTTGGCCCATTGTGGTTATGCAACTCATTAAGCACCTATCTAATCTCATTTTCTAGCACATAGCCCATAGCCTGGGACACTATGTAGTTTCAAGTGATCATCTAAATATTTCTTTAATGTCGTGATGGTTCCCTTCTTTACCACCCTTTCAGACAGTGAATTTCAGATATCCACCCCCACTGGGTGAAAACAATTCTTCCTTAAATTCTTTCCACTTTCCCTTTATTTTAATCTATACCACTGGTTATTGATCTCTGCATTCAAGGGTAAAAGCTTCTTTGTATCTATCCCAGAGATAGTAAGAACTGCCAATGCTAGAGTTAGAGACAACACAGTGTGGAGCTGGAGGAACACAGCAAGCCAAGCAGCATCACAGGAGCAGGAAAGTTGACGTTCCGGGTCAGGACCGCCATTTGTGAAGAAGGATCCCAACCCGAAACGTCAATTTTCCTGCTCCTCTGATGCTGCTTGGCCTGCTGTGTTCTTTCAGCTCCACACTGTGTTATATTTGTATCTATCCTAGCCTGTTTTCAAGGGTGGGATGGTGGCTCAGTGGTTAGCACTGCTGCCTCACAGCGCCAGGAACCCGTGTTTGATTCCATCCTCAGGTGACTGTCTATGTGGAATTTGCACATTCTCCCCATGTTTGTGTGGGTTTACTCTGGTTTCCTTCCTCAGTCCAAAGATTTGCAAGTTAGGTGGAATGGTCATGCTTAATTGCCCCTAGTGTTCAGGCATGTGTAGTATAGGTGGGTTATAGGCAGATGGGCCTAGGTGGGATGCTCTGAGGGTTGGTGTGGACTTGTTGGGTCAAAGGGCCTGTTTCCATACTGTAGGGATTCTATGATCAGTGCTCCCCAGAGATACCCCCTCTACTTTCTCTGCTCTAAGGAAATCAATCCCATAATATCTAGCCTCTCTTTATAGCTGAATCACTCCAGCCAAGGTAACACTCTGACTGATGTTAGATATGGCTCCATCATAACCTCCTTGCTTTTATATTTGCCATCTTGATTAATAAAAACAAGTATCCCGAATGCCTTATTAACCAATGGCATGCATACCAAGGTCCCTCTCATCCACTGTACTTCCCAGGGTCATACCATACATCATGTGCTCCTTTTCCTTGTTAGCCCTCCCAAATTGGATCATCTCTCAGTTTTCATGTTAAATTCCATTTACCAGTGTTCAGTCTGTCTGACCAGTCCCTATATATCATTCCATAGTTGAAGGTTTCCTTGTCGTTATTTTCTGCAGCACCAAATTTTTGTCATCTGTGAATTTATGATTATACATCCTACATTCATGTCTAGATATTAAAATACACTACAAACAGCAAAGGATCCAGCACTGAAACCTATGTTATGCCATTACACACAGGCTTCCGGCCCCAAAGATTGACCATCACACTCTGCCTCCAGCCACTAAGCCAAGTTTAGATCCAATTTGTCAAATCCTCCTGGATCTCATGTAGTCTTGAAAGGCATTGTCAAAAGTCTTTTTGAAATCCACGCAGACTATATTAACTGCAACACTCTGAATTACATACCTTGTCATCTCCTCAAAAAACTCAAGCAAACGTGTCAGATATGATCTCTTCCTGACAAAACCATGCTGATTACTCTTGATTAACTCCTCTCCAAGTAGAGATTAATTCTATTGCTCAAAGTTTTCTCCAAAAATTTCCTTACCACTAATGCTAGATTCACTAGCCTACAATTTTCTAGTTTATTTCTACCACCTGTCTTGAACAATCATACCATATTAACTGTTCTCTAGTGCTCTAGCTCTTCTCCTGTGTTCAAAGAGGATTTGAAAATGAGTGGCACTGTCCCTGCAATCTCTTCAAGTGCCTCCCATAATAGCCTTGGATAGATCTCATTTGGGCTTGATGATTTATTCAATTTTAAGTCCGCTAACGCCTTCTTGCTCTCAGTTGTAATTTGCTCAAGAATATGACAATTCTCTTCCCCAATTTCAATACCTACATCATCATTTTCTATCATGAATACGGACATAAAATACTCATTTAAAACCTCGCCTATATCTTCCAGCTCCACCCAGAGTCCTTAATGGCCCCACATTTTCCCTGGTTATCCTATGGCCCCGAAAACACTTATAAAAAACCATTGGATTTTCCTAATTTAACCTGCTAGTCTTGTCATACTTCCATCTTTGGTCTCTTAATTTCTTTTTCAAGTAACCCCCTGCATTTTCTATACACCACTAGAATTGCTGGTATTTTGAGCTCTTGATATCTACCGTAACATTTCATTTCTTTCCTTATCCAACCCATTCGTGCCAGAATTCTCTGGACTTATTGGATCTCATTTTTCAACTTTACAAGTACATGTTGGCCCTGCATTATTACCCTTTTGCATTCTGTCCCACTGATCCTTATACTACTTGCCTGGGCTTCATTTCCTAAAACGAAATCCAGCACCTCCCCTTCTCTTGTAGGGATTTCTACATGCTAGCTTATAAAGCTATTCTGGGCACATTTTAAGAATTGTCAACTCTATAAAGCTTTTATACTTTGTTTATCCCAGTTAATTTTGAAGAAGTTCAAATCCTTACTATTACCCTAATACTTCTGTACATCTCTGAAATTTGCTTACATATCTGCCCTTCTCTCTCCCTGACTGTTTAGGGATCTATAATACTCCTTTTAATGTGATTGATTCATTTTTCCATTTTTAAGCTTTACCCATAAAGCTGCTTCTACAAAATTAAACCTCCTTATTGCAGTAATTGAGTCCTTGATCAAAATTGCATGACTTCCTCCTCTTTTACATACCCACCCTTTCCTTATCCCTCATCTTGCATAAAGATTCTATGCCTTAGATCACTGAGCTAAGTACAAGAGTGGGAGGCTATGATAACTGTATCTGCATAGGAACTGTATGGGAGACAGGTTAGACCACAGTTAGATTACTGGATGCAGTTCTGGTCACGACATCATAGGAAGAATGTTTTTCCCTCTTGTGACTCCCCACATCTCTCTACCATTTATAATTCACAAATCAGGAATGTGATAGAATATTCAACAAAGGCAACAGGAGTTTGGGAGCACCACTCCAAATTCCAAACACCATCTTAGCTTGGAAATATAACATCATTGCTTGACGCTCACTCGTTTAAAATCCTGGAATTCCCTCCCTAGTGGCATTGTAGTTGTCCCTACTCCACATGAACTGCAGTAGTTCAAGAAGGCAGCTGACTATCTCAAGGACAATTGGAATGGACAATAAATGCTAGCCACAGCAACATACCATAAGAATGAAAAAATATTTACTACCTATTGGTGTTTGGTTGTGCTGATAGGGTAGTAATGAATAGAGTGCTGTTCTCTGTTGCAATGTCATACTCTTAGAAACCTCTCATGACGATTTCTTTGCTTCAATTATAATACAAAGCGGTGATAAATCTATGAGAAACAAAATAAAAATAGCTGGAAAAGCTCAACGGGTCTGGCAGCTTTTATGGACAAAAATCAGAGTTAATATTTCAGGTCAGGTGACCCTTCTCCAGTTCTGATTTCAGTTCACAGTTGCTGCCAGACCTGCTGAGCTTTTCCAACAATTTATGTTTTGTTTCTGCTTTACAGCATCTGCAGTTCTTTTAGTTGATAAATCTATTAGATTGGCTTGTTTTCCTACAAGTTTGCAACTGGCTGTTGTTGGTTACCGAACACAGAGAAGTGTAACATCTATGCTGGCATTAGCCTACTATCCATGGTGATGCCAAAGGAATGCTTTTTGCATGCAACCGCTCAGGCATGGCAGGACAGGAGTCCCCTCCAGTGGACCAAGAGCATTCACCAAGATGTTGCCGTAGCAATGACAGGCAATGCTACTGTCCGGTTCCACAATGCTAGAAGTCCTTTTCTACCAGTATCACCCTCATATGCAGCCATATATAAACCCCTGAGGAAAGCTGATCACTCACCATGAGTGCTTTTACCCTCATGTGGAACTGCAGCCAGGCTTCAGGGACTGCAACTCCCCCAAAAATCCATGCCACCCCAGTTGCTCTAGGCTTCCTCCTTGAGTTCTACATGAGCTTGCTTGGTTTGGCAGACAGGTTTCCTCCTCCCAGCCTGGCTAGATAAAGGAGATAGTCTATACATTCAGATAAAGTCTTGGTGATCTAGTACTTATACCGTTATCATGACTTGGCAGTGAAGCTTCACTCTGTGTGGTGTTATTTGTTGTTACAAATGGTTGTGAATCATTTATTGTAGATGTGTGGTTATTATCCTGCCCTACATCTTTAGCATCTGAGTCATCATCTTGTGGTGGTTGATAAGATGCAATTGAGGCAGTGTCATCTGTTCTTCACAGGATGCGGCTATTGCTCATTACTGCAATTATGACTTAGACTGGACACAATGATGTAGTATATTTCCAAAAATTTGCAAAATCTCTAAATCCTATTCCTAGATCATGTTAGGATAATTGTCTGTATGCTCATTGATCATGCTCTTTTGTCATTTCCTTTCTTCTTTCCGATGATATGTTATGCATGTGATTTTGTGGTGAGATTGTGGGAGGGAAGAACTATGGCGATTTACTTTCCAAACATGAGAAGTGCCAGTGATGATTGTGTCTTGCCCAGAGGAGTAGAAGGATGATTTGCCTGTCTGAAAATCTTGTCAATTAGCTTTACATTTAATGATGATGGAGTTTATAATGCATACAGTGTGTTTTGTGAGATTATTTAATTGAAGGTGGTGAAGAGAAATAACATATTTAACACTCCATTTCTGCACATGTTGTGGAGGGTTGAATAATGTTCTGCACTCTATTTCCAACCTAATTTGTCGAGGAACACTGAACACATTGAAAATGGCAATGTGTCAACAACTGTAGGATGAATGGTACATTTAATTTGTCTTGGCTCAGCCCAAGAATTCCTCAACTCCATCAAAGACATAAAGATAAAGTGCAAAGAGACCATGATATCGTTTGATATCACCGCCCTATTCACATCAATAGACATAGCACTAGCAAGGGAAAAAAATGACAACACTATTTGAACAAGAACACGACCCCAGTGAAACCATCTCCAAGGACAACATGCTTAAACTACTGGACCTATGCCTGACCACCCACTTCACCTTCAATGGCCAAACATACAAGCAAATCAACGGGACACCCATGGGATCACCTATCTCCCAACTCACAGCAGAAGCAGTGATGCAAAGACTGGAAAGGACTGCCCTTCCGCAAATCCAACCTAAACTATGGATACGCTACATAGACGACACCTTTGTCATCATTAGACGGACCAAATTAGAAGTGACACACAAATTCATAAACAACACCCTCACTGGAATAAAATTCACCAGAGAGGAGGAGAAGAACAAACAACTCCCACTCCTGGACGTCATGGTAGAGCGCAAGACAAATGGGGAACTGCAAATGAAAGTACACCGAAAAGCCACACACACAGACCAGGTACTGAACTTCAACAGTAACCATCCCAGCACACACAAACGAAGCTGTGGGTGAACACTATTTAAAAGGGCAACAACACACTGCAGCAACATGGAACCACGCCAAGAGGAGGAGGAATACCTCTTCCAAATGTTCAAGGATAATGGATTTCCAAAGAACTGGGTCAGGAGATGCCTACAGGAAGAGCATCAGAAAGATTCTACACGCCCCAACACACTCATCACACTACCCTACATCAGGAACAGGTCAGAAGGGTCTAGGCCCGAAACATCAGCTTATTTGCTCCTCTGATGCTGCTTGGCCTGCTGTGTTCATCCAGCCCTACACCTTGTTATCTCAGAACTCACCACAAGACTTCTACGACCGCTGGGCATCAGAGTGGCACACAAGCCCACATCAACCCTACGACAAGTGCTCACCTGAACTAGAGACCCACTCCCCATCATGGACAGGAGCAATGTCATCTACAAGATTCCCTGCAGAGACTGTGAGAAACACTACATCGGACAAACAGGAAGGAAACTAACAACAAGAGTACATGAACACGAACTGGCTACAAAAAGACACAACCAATACTCACTCATCTCAATCCACATGGACAAGGAGAACCATGGCTTCGACTGGGACAACACCAAGATCCTGGGACAGGCTAGGCAGAGACAAGCACGAGAATTCCTGGAAGCATGGCACTCCACGAAGCACGCTATTAATAAACACATTGAACTCGACCCCACTATGGGGGAAACCAGGAAGTGAGGCAATCCATCGCAACAGACCCCAGAGTTTAAAAACCAGGCAGGAAAACACACCGACGCTTCATCAGAGGCTGCACTGAGGACGTTACCAAGCACAGTAACAAAATGTCTGTGGAACAACAAACCAGCTCGGTGAGCCAACCAACCTCAAAAGATTAAAAATATTAATAATCTATCTGGATGCAAGCCATTTTTGCTATCAGGCTACAGACTTCCCTGCAAATCAATGAATATCACAAGGAGAAGCTTTCTGTGGGTGGCAGAAGGAAAAGCCTGCATAACTTTGTGAGCTAACACATCCTGGACTAGGGGTGAGATGTCTCAATCTGTTTCTATTCCAGATAGGATGCCGTAAAAATATTAAGTTCCTGGATGAGGAGAGATAAACAGGATTCATATCTTTATTCACTCACCCGTTGGTTGGTTGCAAGAAAGTAAGCTTTAAAAACATTCCTTCCCTTGTTGATATCTTTGTCCTAAACAGGTGAACTTTTTGTTTAAAAGGGGGAGAATTTAACCAGGATTTTACATAAACAAAAAGCCAGTTTACTAATTACTGCCTGCAAAAAGAAATTCTAACACAAAACACAAAATACATTGACTGGAAATGGAGATGAGTCAAAATAAAATTTTTTTTGAAAAACGGCCTCTAAATTGCTTGTAAAGAGCAAGCAAAGGGTATGGACCAAATACTGGCAAATGGGACTAGATTTATTTAGGATATCTGGTCGGCACGGATGCATTTGACCAAAGGGGCTGTTTCCATGCTCTATGATTCTGTGACTCTAAGTGTAATGTGGGGGCATTCGCATTACTATTATACAACATAAATCACTTAAATAATAATGCAACTTTGCCTTAAATTAAAATTACTGGCAGCAAACTTTTTCACTTGCACCCTCAACTGACTAATCAGACACGCAGAGATTGTGATAATACAGTAAACTTCCAGTACTCCATATAACTTTTGCCAGTTTATTGAGAGCATTGATTCATGTGGTACCGATTAAAACAAAGTTTGTTGTACTTTGAGATGATCTCTTGGAGTTAATACTGAGTGAAATGGGGATGTAGGAATTATTGGAAGCTGGGAACAATTAGAAACTAGTTGCCTTAAATGACTGAAATTCAAAAGGGAGGGACATATGGGATGAGTATAAAAGGGTAATTGTCCTTTCCATTATTTAAAGCATTTGTCATCTACAAAAGATGTGTTTAATCAATAGCTCTTCTAGTCATTTGTATAATAAAAATTCTAAAATATGAAATCTTGGATCATTATTTCAGCTAGTAACTGGAAGTGCAAATTTCTGATTTAGTTGTTGACAATTTCTATGAAGGTTATAACAAGGAACTGAAGGAGCATTTTATGCAACAAAATTTAGACAGATGCACATTCAAAGCTAGTGCAAGGTGGAGTCGAATGGATGTCTGACTCTAAATAAATGGGAAAATCACCATTTACAAGTTGCCCTCTAAGCCACTCAACATCCTTATTTGGAAATATACTGACATTCCTTCAGTGTCACTGGGCCAAAATCCTGGAACTCCTTCCCTAACAAAATGTGAGTGTCCCTAAACCACATGGACTGCAGTGATTCAAGAAGACAACTCACCACTTCCTTACCCAATATATTTCGGGGTGTTATAAATGCGGACCAAGCCAATAATGACCACGTCCCATGAATGAATGAAAATAATGGTATCTGGAAGGTGAGCATTTATAAATATGCATGATTGGTCTTAATTGGTACTTAATAATCAATTCAAAATTATGTGTTAAAATGTTGGCCTGGATTACTAGATGGCAGAATTTTAGGTCAAGTAACATTGACATGCTATATTGCAATTGATAAATGCATCCTTATTAGTGAACCGGATTCAGTGGCTGAAAAGAATTTGACCCTTTAAGGAAAGTAACCAAATTGTCAATGGGAAGGATTACTGTTCCATTAATGTCCTTTCAAACACTGCAATTTGGCCCATTGTGGATCAAATAAAAGTGAATTAATTAAAGCACCAGCTTCTGACATGACGGATAATATTGCATTAATTTGACATGCTGTAGTCAATCAGATGGTGCGTTAATGTTGCCCGTACAGTGGGTTTACCTTTCCAGTAGCTGTGCCTCGGCCCTTTGGAACACCTGAGTTCACTGCATAGAGGATATACAACAGGAAAAATAAGATGGGCTCTCTGACAGGAATTGGATCCTTTCTATCCAATTTTCCTTGGTGAAATGTGTCACACAATCTAACAGGCATGTGCTGGAGTGAATTTACTTCATGCTCAGCCAATGCTAAGTATTAAAAAGAACCTCTTTTACTTTTATACTTCAGTTAGGCATAAAGTTGTATCATGAAGCAGAACTAAGGACTTTTAGCAATATGATTTTTTCGCCTATATGTAATGCGAGCTCCTTTGGGTTGCATTTTATTTCCATAATCTCACTTGTGGATTCGAAATGAGTTTGCATTAATGACATTTTTGCAATGAAAATACATTTATCCTTTGAAGCGACAAATACAAGCCAATCCATATATGAGTAAGTTAATGAAAGTAACAAACTGAGGAGTGAAAAGATAGAAGGTGACAGTATGTAGCAAAATATTTGAAAATGTTTGAGACTTACATTGATTGGGTTTTGGAATTTAACGCTGTGACCCATTGAAGCAAATCTGAATTGGTGTTTTCTTTCAATGGCTAAGCACAGAGACAGTTTTGTAGGCACAACCACAACCATTTATTTATTTGTGAAGAATAAATTGATTATTTTTCTTGAATAAGCCATCATCTTGCAACTTCCTGACCTCAAAACCAAATTCACACAAGGCTAATCAGATGAAGCAAAGACCAAGAGGAAACCACAATATACAGCAAAAAAAAACAAACCCAGTTTCTGTTTAAGTGTTTCTCTCTTGCCGCCTTTTATGTAGCTTGCTTTGATCGGAAGAGCCTAGTACTGTATTCTCTCAATGTGTCCCCATTCTAGGTGTGCACAGAAGTGGATTCTGCAGCTGTGGTTTTCTATGGAGGTGAAAGTTCCTCTATATACTAGATATGATGGGTCATTGCACTAATTTAGATTGCCAGTATCCTCTTCCTGCCTTTTCATAATATTTGTAAAATGAAACACCATAAGAAGCTCATTCCATGTGTTCCTTTATATCTTATTATGCTTATGGTCTGTGTAGGTAGACTTTGAATTATGCATTAACTTCTGTTTTGGAATGTAACACCATTCATGCTTTGAATATCCAATGTAAGTGACTGACTTGAATGGAATGGAGGAGAAAAGAAAATATTATGTAAATGTAGAAATGCTGTTTCCTCAATTACACAGATGAATTGTAATAAGAGATATGTTAATTTTATATTCTTTTCCACAGATATGCTTAGCCCTACTCACGGTGAGAATTTTATTCATCAAGATTACCTTTTCTTGAAGTCCTATTTTCTACAAGTCAAAGCAACAAGTGGGCTGAGCCATATTTGTAATTTAACTCTCAGTGCACTGTGAAATGAAATAGATTTTCATACCTTACTTCTTCATTTTTAATAAGCCATCATTGTTCAAAGATCTATACGCTGATGGTAAGCAGCTTTACCTCTCCACCATCTCTATTTGTAAACTGCTCATTCAATTTCTAAGTCTGGATGAATGCCTTTCTCTTCTGCCTACATATGAAGGTGGCACATGAATTATTGATCTACACCAATGCTCCAGTACAAACTCTGTACCTTTGACGCTGATCCCAACCCCTCTGCAATAACTATCTCATTTTGACCCAGACTGTTTTCAACCTCAATGTGCCGTTCAACACTCAGAGTTGAACTTCTGACCTTATGAATTCTCCTTCTCCAACTCTTACTTTGATAACATTGCCTGCCTTGTCACCTGCAGACTTGAAGATTTTAATACTTGAAGATTTTGAAGAATGAAGAAGAAAATAAAAATCACCTCAGTACGACTTTCATTATCTTCAACAGTCTAGACCCCACACTCCAGAATTGTATCCCTTCTCCTTCTTTAAGTTCATGCTAGAAACCCACTTCTCTGACCAAGGGCAATGTCACACTTCTAATATTCCTTTATTTCATGCAGCATCCACTACTGCCTCACAGTGCCAAGGACCTGTGTTCAATTCCACTCTTGGTGACTGTGTGGTACTGACACGTTACTGACATGTTAGTTTGAACTGTATACATCCACACAAAGTTAAATATTTGAGAAGATTATTTTAGGCCAGAAGTCGTGGGTATGACTTTTAAATGGGCAAAATTTTTGAGGGCTTAATGTGGGCCCCAAATGAAATACAAAAATAGACCTCTGCAAGTTGTAAAAATTAAAAATGAGCTGTAGTAATTAGTTGTAAATAATTAATAACCACAGCACAGTTAATCATTCTTTAAATAATATCTTTAATAATTTGAGTAAGTAAAATTTGATAAAATTTAAATCTATCAACGTCTTAAACGTTTATTTCACCTTACACACATTCATTAGAATATAGAAACATAGAAATTAGGGCAGAAGTAGGCCATTCAGCCTCCAGCTTGCTCCACTAATCAATATAATCATGGTTGATCATCCAACTCATTATGCTTCTCAACTTTCACCCCAAACTGTTTGATCTCTTTAGTACTAAGAACTATTCTATCTCCTTTTTCAAAACATTCAATGTTTTGACCTCAACCACTTTCTATGGCAGAGAATTCCACAGGCTTACTACTCTCTGGGTAAAGAAATTTCTCCTTATCTCAGTTCTAAATAGTCTACACCTTAATCTTAGACTGTTACCCTTTCTTCATCAGGAACTTCCTTCCTGTGTTTAACATGTCTTATCCTGTCAAAATTTCATAGGCTTCTATGAGAGACCCCTCCTTATTCTTCTGAACTCCAGTGAATATAGAATCCCTATTGTGAAGAAGCAGGTCATTCTGTTCATACCAACCCTCCAAAGAGCATCCATAAATAGATGCACAGACCTACCCTATCTCTGTAACACTGTATTCTCCATGACTAATCCACCCAACGTGCACATCCCTGGACTGTGGGACAAAACCAGAGCAGCTGGAGGAAACCTACATAAACACAGGGAGAATATGTCAGTACTGCACAGTCACCAAGGGTGGAATTGAACTCAGGTCCTTGGCACTGTGAGGCAGCAGTGTTAACCACTGAGCCACCATGTCAATCTATTAATCTTATTTAATCCTAATCAATTCAGTTTCTCTTCATACGTCAGTCCTGCTAACCCAAAAAAGTGTCTGACAAACCTTCATAGTACGTACTTAAAGAGAAAGAATGAATTGAATCATTAACATTTCCTGAATTATATTTTGGCTCTGAAATATTCAGATTTTGATGCTTGACAACCTAGGGGTCAAATTTTGCCTAAATTTTATGTAAATTGTTTTTTAGGTCAAATGTCAAGGAGTAGTCTTTTACAAGAGTTTGACCTGTACACTAGTACATAGGACTTTAAAAATGTATTTCACAATTAATTTTATTACTTATGGCACTTAGTAGTTGAGAGGGTTAATTGACATCATGAGATAATCTGCTCTATTCAAGAGATAAAAGTCATTTCCTGGGAGGAAGCAATCAGAGTTCTGTTAATTATAATGTTTTCAGTTCCCATCTCTAAGGTGTTGTTCTAATGGTAAGTCAATATAGCTAATAGTAATGTGTCCTTGCTCTTAAACTGAGCCTGGTCAACTCACAAGGGATGAGTATCAGATGTAACGTAACTAGTTACATCTAGCACTATGTAATAAACTTCTCTTTATCAAAAATGAGTGTCTCTTCAGCCAAAGACTTTGTGTGGGTACCTTTCTATAAATGGTATCAGTAACTTAGCCTAACACCAGTAAGAAGGATTGGTGACAAGGAGTCTACCCAAGGCTTCTCAACCAAACCATTAAACAGCTATAATCCAAAAGTATACAAAAATTAAGTGACTGGGCCTCATATATAAGATGTCATGTGTGTGGAAGTCAGTGTTACAATGCTAGTGAGGGTAGAAAGCGTGAATATCAGGAGAAAGAGATTATCTGAATTGTTAGTTGGTAATTGTTGGATAGTGAACAGCAGGCATTGTATGCAGTGATACTGTAATGAGGAGAAAATCATAGAGTCAAGAATTATATAGCATCGAAACAGACCCTTCAATCCAATTTGTCCATGCCAACCAGATATTCCATTTGCCAGCATTTGGTATATATCCCTTTAAACTCTTTCTATTCATGTACCTATTCAGGTGCCTTTTAAATGTTGTATTTGTACCAGCCTCCACCACTTCATCTCGCAGCTCAGTCCATACATGCACCACCCTCATGTGAAAATGTTGCCCCTTAGGTCCCTTCTTTATCTTTCCACTCTCACCTTAAACCTATGCCATCTAGGTTTGGACTTCCCTACCCTGGAAAAAGACCTTAGTCATTCACTCCAGCTATGCACTTCATGATTTTATAGACCTCTATATGGTCAGCCCTCAGACTCCAATACTCCAGGAAAGATAGCCCCAGCCTAGTCAGACTCTCCCTACAGCTCAAACCCTCCAAACTCATCAACATCCTTGTAAATCTTTTCTACACCCTTTCAAGTTTAACAACATCTTTCCTATAGTGAGGAGACTGGAACTGAACATGGTATTCCAAAAATGGCCTAACAAATGTCCTGTACAGCCACAGCATGGCATCAATAACACTGTCTGATCAAGTATTTAAGATCCTTGCAATTCTGTTAAGATCATTGAATTTTTCCAAGATGGAGACCATGTTTTGGCACCTAGGATCCTGGGACTTGTCTGTAGGCTGTAACCTACACTGTGACTGTTTCCCCCCAGCAGCTGAGATGTTGCTTAGAGGAGTTTATGCTTCACGGTAGGGAACAGGAGCTCCGCCATCCTGTCCACTGCCTGGGTCAGGACATTGAATATGGCATTAGAGAATATTAAAATTCACAATGCAGGTCTTGCAGACATTTTTGTGACCATGAACAATTATTGGCTGCCTTTAAATGTGGGACTAGAGATGTCCAATTTCCCACATTGTTCAGTCTTCAAGAAACACACAGCATGTCGGTGTTCAAGAAGCCTGAGTGAGCAGGCATTTTGAAACTTGTCCCATCCACTACACCCTCATTTTCAGTAATGATAAAGTTATTGGATTAAAGAGAAATCAGCTACAAGAGTGACCCTGATGTTTCTGTCATCTGTTTGTTTATTTCTGTACTTCAGGCTCACTGGCCTGAGAATTGGGGGTCCCCTTAAACGTGCGTTAACTCAGCTTTCCACATTTGTTATTTCCTGTGTAGCATGAGAACTCATCTAAGTGTGGTACTTGAGTAACTACCTTTCTGCACAAGCAAACAAATCTCTATATGAAAGCAAAGGAGAGGTCATAAGAAACATCAAAGTCTTGACTTGCTTTCCACCCTTCTTTATTATCATGTAGTATATTGAAAATAAGAAAGTTTGGTGAAATATAAGCTTGAGCTAGATGTGGCCAAGGGGACATGATCATCTGATATCAAGAGTTGCTGTCCTATGGCTATTGGCCAAGAGGGGTTCAATATGTAATTGACATAGCATCGATAGTCAGTACCAAAATAAGGCATATTAACAAGGACGGGAGGGGAGAAAGGGGCAAGAAGGTCCAGAGAGGTGAGACACTCTGGGAGAATATCACGAATTTCTACCTGTCATGAATCCCTGATTAACTGAACATTTCATTGTAGACTCCAACAATTTCCTCACTGCAGATGTTAGGCTAACTGGTCTTTAATTCCCTCGGTTTCCTCTTTGCCCCTTCTTAAAAAGCAGAGTAAAATGTACAATTTTCCAATGTAGAGGGATGATTCCTTTATCTAAGGAACTCTGAAAAATTATAGTTAGGGCATTTACAATGGGCTCTCCTATTTCCTTTAACATCTTCAGATGGAAGCAGTCAGGTCCCAGGGATTTGTCGTTTTTTATTTCCACTAATTCCCACATTATTGTTGTTTTACTTACGTTGATTTTATTCAACCTGTTCTCAAGCCACCATTAATTTCCTATGGACTTCTGGAAAGCTAGCCTTCTTTTCTGCTGTAATACTGTGGCAAAGTAACTATTCAACATATCTGCAACCTCCCCATAGGCATTGACAATATCACCAGTCTCAGTCTTTAATGGCTAACATTGGTCCTGACCTCCTGCCTTCCTTTTATGTAACTATAAAATTTCTTCTTATTGATTTTGATGTCCCCGGAAAGTTTCCTTTCATAATCCCTTGTAATAGTTCTTGTAAGCTGCTTTTTGTTCCTTGCTAATCTTTGCGTCTTTCCCTTTCATCAAGACCTCTGCATTTTTTTTTTTCATTTTTATAAGCCTTTTCTTCTAGTTTTATGCTGTCCTCTATCTCTGTAATTGTCCATGGCTATTTCTTTTCAGTGAAGTGGAGTTTTTCCCTCTCAGGAGCATACAATGGCTTTGTGTTGTGTTAAATGTTTCCTTAAACAGCCTCCATGGTTCTTCGTTTGATTTACCCATTAGCAGATTTTCCTAGTTAACCCTGGACAGTATCTGTCTCATCTCGTTAAAGCCGGTCTTACCTAAATATAAAACTCTAATGGTTGATTCATCCTTTTCACTTTCAATTTTCGCTTACATTGAACTCCATTCAATCAAAGATCATAAGGAGATATAGGAGCAAAATTAGGCCATTCAGCCCATTGAGTCTGCTCTGCCAATCCTTCATGGTGACATGTTTCTCAGCCTCATTCTACTGTCTTCCCCCCCCAACCCTTGATTCCTCCACTAATCAAGAACCTACCTAACTCTGTTTTAAATGCAATTGGTGACTTGGCCTCCACAGTCTTCTGCAACAATGAATTCCACAGATTCACCATCCTCTGACTAAAGAAATTCTTCATCATCTCAGTTCTAAAGAGTTGTCCCTTCACTTTGAAGCTATTCCCCTCCAGCCCTAGTCTTGCTTACTAGTGGAAACGTCTTCTCCACATCAACTCTGTCCAGTCTTCTCATTATTCTGTCAGTTTCAATAAGACCCTGCCTCATCATTCTAAACTCCATTGAGTACAGACCCAGAATCCTCAACCGCTCCTCATATGACAAGTCCTTCAGACCCTGGGCAAATTCTTGTAAACTGCCTCTGGACACGCTGTCTCAGATACAGGGCCCAAAACAGCTCAGAATATTCCAAATGAAGTATGACCAGAGCCTTATACAACCTCAGCAGAACATCTCTACTCCTCTATTCTAGCCCTCCTGAAATCAATGCTAAGATGTCATTTGTCTTCCTAACTGCCAGCTGAACCCAAATGTTAACCTTAAAGAGATCCTGAACTAAAACTCCTAAGTTCTTTTGTGCTCCAAATTTCTGAAGCCATTCCCCATCTAGAAAACAGTCAATTCCTCTATTCTTTGTATCAAAGTGTAAATTTATCAGACTTTCCTATATTTCATTCTATTTACCACATTCCGCCCACTGTCTTGCCTGTCCAAGTCCTTTCCAACCTCGCCACTTCCTCTACACAATCTGTCTCTTCACTTATCTTTGTATCATCTCCAAACTTAGCAACATGCCTCAGTTCCTTTGAGTACATTGTTTATATATAACATGAATAGTTGTGGTCCCAATACTGACCCCTGTGGAACTATACTAGTCATGAGCTTCTATTCTGGAAAAGATCTCTTCAACTCCACTCTCTGCCTTCGGCCAGTCAACCAATCCGCTATCAAATACCAACCCCTAACACCACGGTCATAAGCTGTTTAGCAGCCTCCTGTGCAGCACCTTGTTAAAGGCCTTTTAGAAATCCAAATAGATCATGTCCAATGGCTCTTCTTTGTCTAACTTGCTTATTACCTTCTCATAGAATTCTAACAGATTTGTCAGCCATGACCTTCCATTGACAATGCCATGTTGACTCAGCCCTATTTTACCACGCATTTTCAAGTACTCTGCAATTTCATCCTTAATAACGGACGCTAAAATCTTACTAACAACCAAAGTCAGGATAACTGGCCTATAGTTTCCTGTCTTCTGCTTCCTTTCCTCCTTAACAGGTGTTTTACATTAGCCATTTTCCAATCTTTTGCGACAGTCCCTGGGACACTAGGAATAAATATTGTTTTTCAGGCTGAAGGGATATTATGAGATGCGCCCCAGGGTTCAGTGCTAGGGATTCGACTCTTCACAACTTATATAAATGATTTGGATGAAACTATAGAAGTTAAATTTGCTGACGACACAAAGATAAGTAGGGAAGTAAACTGTGAAGAGAATATAAGGAGCCTACAAAGGAATGTGGATATGTTAAGTGGGTCGGCAAGGATCTGGCAAATGAAATACAACATGGAAAAGTGAAATTGTCCATTTTGGCATAAAAAATGAGTAGGAAACATATTATTCAAATGGTGAGAGCTTCTTGAGCTCTGAATGCAGAGAAATTTGGGTGTCCAAGTGTATGAATTGCAGAGGGTTAGTATGCAGGTACAGCAAGTTTTCAGGAAGGCTAATAGAATATTATGGCTTATTGCAAAGGGACTTGAATGCAAGAGTAGGGAAGTTATACTTCATTTATGCAGGACATTCATGAGACTGCATCTGGAGTACCTTGTGTTGTACTGGTCACCCTGCTTATGGAAAGATATTAAAGTGTTGGAAGTAGCTCAAAGAAAGATTACTAGACAAGGCAATCTGGAATGTGCAGATTGCCTTATGAGGAAAATCTGGACAGACTAGGGTTTTTCCTCCGGAGTTTACAAGAGTCAAAAGTGACTTAATTGAAACATGTATGATTTAAGGGGAATTGAGTAGGCAGAAGTTAAAAGGATGTTTCCTCTTGTTTAAAAATAAGGGGTCACCTATTTAAGAGAGAGACAAAAAAACATTTCTTCTCTTATAGATTTGTGAGTCTTTGGAATTCCCTCATGCAAAAGGCAGTAGGTGCAGTATATTTAAGTATTTTTAAGGCAGAGATAGATAGATTCTTGATAACCAAGAAGATGAAAGATTGAGGGGATATGCAGGAAAGTAAAGTTTGGGATAAAATCAGATCAGCCTTGATCTTATTGAATGGTGGGGCAAGCATGAAGGGCTGAGTGGTTTAATCTTGTTCTTCGTGCATACGTTCTTATCATTTAATGTCTCCTTCATTCCATTCTAGAGGTCTTCCCCTTTGTTCTTTCCTTTACCCTTACTTAAAAGAAATCTGACAACTTCAAGTGCTCTGAATTCTGACAAAGATACATCCAACTAAATCTTATGACTTTTTTTTGGATGCGTAAGTTGGGTTGAACCATTTAGAAGAATTCTCAACATGAGGCCTAGCAAAAGTTTTCACTGTAACTTACCAAAAGCACCTCATCAACTACCTACCCCACCTCAAAACATCCATTAAATCCGATCCTAACCCTATCTTGCCACTGGAACAACACTCAATGGATATCTGCTGGAAGACCAAAATCCCCTTGTACCCATGCCATCTTTGAAAGGTTACTGTGCATCTGGATGGTGTCTGGCATTCTGACCCTGCCTTGCTTTGTCAAGGATAAAATCTAAACATGTTGGAGAAGGGAAGATGGGATCATGATTCTCCAACAGGGACCTGGAGCTTCTGGTGGAGGCGTGCTGCAAACGAGGTGAATCTTTTTCCTGGAGGGCAGACAGAGGAGGCCATGACACCAGACTCTGCTAGCCAGTTTGAGATCATCACCCAGGTTAATGCCTTCTCAACAATCTGGGCAGATGCCCAGGATGTTCCAAGAAAGTTAATGACCATCACTGCTCTGCCAGCAAGTGCCACCATCTTCTCTCTGTTACCTTACACTCGTGCTATCTCTGTTACTGCACCCACATCCCACCAAGGTTCCTGCTCTATTACTCTCACTATTGCCTGCAACAACTTTACCACTTATTCTCATTTTCCCTGCCCACAACACTAACCTTTCATGTCCTTGCAATGCATGCTCACTCACTCAGTATGCCTCACCACCTTCTATTTGCATCACTAATTACAGCTGTGCTGCCCACTCTCACCTCACTCAATCCTCCCCTTTCTCTCATTCCAGGAAAGAACAGCTCATAATAAGTTACAAAGGAGAGAATTCTGCCCTCACCAGAGAAGACCAGAACCACTCCTAAGGTCATGCTGAAACATCCCATTAACTAAGTAAGTACCACTCTTCATTCCACTGCAACTCTTAGATTAACTCCACTGTCAGTCTTATTCATTGCACACTACTTCTAACCATTGACTGTGATACCTTCTCTCTTCTGCTTTGTAGGTACTGCTATCATCTACATCATCACCACTGCAGTGAAATAGCCATTTCCCCTAGAAGCCACCTCCTCAACCTCTGAAGAACTGAGTACAGAGGCCTCAGAGGTTGTACAGGCAAGTATGCCTCTTGCACCCCACACCAGCTCAGATACAGACTCCTCAGAGGGAACCATAGGTTTAGAACATGTTGGAGCACAAACTTGTGAGTACCTTACTGTAACAGTTCCACAGCTGGCCAAGGAAGAAATGCTCCAGTTCTCTGGTACTCGGAGGATGGCTGGAGACCAGGCACCTGTTCAGTCCCAGGCAGGAGAGGATCCCATGACATCAGCAATCATGGGCTTTATGCACATGCATAAGGAGGAATAGGAGCAGCAGACTGATATGTGCGAGGCAATGGCCCTCATTGCCCAGAAGTTGCAGGACTGCAGCTATGCAGTGGGTACCTAGCTTCCCCAAGCATGTTGACTGTCCGCCCCCATGGATAGGTTGACGACTCCAATGGAGAGCCAGGTCAAGCATCCTTAGGGTCTGCTGTAGAGGTACACAGATCTGCACTCCATTGCCTCAGCCATTGGTCATCATGACCACAGACGTGATGAAAGAACGATGAGGGCCTCTCGCTGACTCCAAGTGTCCCTTCCTCAAAGGAGACAAAGCAGTGCAAAGAGGCACCTAGCTGGAGGAGGAACCATGCATAACCACCACAGATTACAAGGTGTAGAGCTGGATGAACACAGCAGGCCAAGCAGCATCAAAGGAGCAGGAAATCTTGACGTTTCGAGCCTAGACCCTGAATCAGAAATGGGGGAAGCGAAGAGGGTTCTAAAATAAATAGGGAGAGAGGGGGAGGCGGATAGAAGATGGATAGAGGAGAAGATACGTGGAGAGGAGGCATACAAGTCAAAGAGGCGGGGATGGAGCCAGTAAAGGTGAGTGTAGGTGGGGAGGTAGGGAAGACATAGGTCAGTCCAGGGAGGACGGACAGGTCAAGGGGGCAGGATGAGGTTAGTAGGTAGGAGATGGGGGTAGGGCTTGAGGTGGGAGGAGGGGAGAGGTGAGAGGAAGAACAGGTTAGGGAGGCGGGGACAAGCTGGGCTAGTTTTGGGATACGGTAGGGAGAGGGGAGATTTTGAAGCTTGTGAAATCCACATTGATACCATTGGGCTGCAGGGTTCCCAAGCTGAATATGAGTTGCTGTTCCTGCAGCCTTTGGGTGGCATCGTTGTGGCACTGCAGGAGGCCCAGGATGGACATGTCGTCTGAGGAATGGGAGGGGGAGTTGACATGGTTTGCGACTGGGAGGTGCAGTTGTTTATTGCGAACCAAGCGCAGGTGGTCTGCAAAGTGATCCCCAAGCCTCTGCTTGGTTTCCCTGATGTACAGGAGGCCACAACGGATACAGCGGATGCAGTATACCACATAAGCAGATGTGCAGGTGAACATCTGCTTGATGTGGAAAGTCTTCTTGGGGCCTGGGATGGGGGTGAGGGAGGAGGTGTGGGGGCAGGTGTAGCACTTCCTGCGGTTGCAGGGAAAAGTGCTGGGTGTGGTGGGGCTGGAGGGGAGTGTGGGGCAGACAAGGGAGTCACGGAGAGAGTGGTCCCTCCGGAAAGCAGATAAGAGTGGGGAGGGAAAGATGTCTTTGGTTTTGGGGTCAGATTGCAGATGGCGGAAGTGTCAGAAGATGATGCTTTGGATCCGGAGGTTGTTGGGGTGGTACGTGAGGACGAGGGGGATTCTTTTTTGGTTGTTATTGCGGGGATGGGGTGTGAGGAATGAGTTACGGGAAATGTGGGAGACACGGTCGAGGGCATTCTCGACCACTGCAGGGGGGAAGTTGCGGTTCTTGAAGAACGAGGACATCTGAGATGTACGGGAATGGAATGCCTCATCCTGGGAGCAGATGCAGCGGAGGCAAAGGAATTGGGAATAGGGATGGCATTTTTGCAGGAAGGTGGGTGGGAGAAGGTGTATTCTAGGTAGGTGTGGGAGTCGGTGGGCTTGAAATGGATATCAGTTTCTAGGTGGTTACCCGAGATGGAGACAGAGAGGTCCAGGAAGGTGAGAGAGGTGTTAGAGATGGTCCAGGTGAGCATCTGCACAACTACTTACTATATTAATGTTCAGCAGTCCAAAAAAGGTTTAGCTCAAGTTCCACTTGTGCTGAAGGTATGTCATAACATGAGTGAACAGATTGATTTCAAGATATGTTAGCTGTGTTGCCACACCCACAAATCTCAGCAGTGTTAAAAGCCCTTCCTTCACACACATCTTAGAGGTCTATGGCACAATGGTAATATCTCTACCTCTGGGCTACAGATCTGGACTGATGCTCCACTCACTTCAAAGGTGCGTCATAATATGTGCAGGCAGGTTGATTCAAAATTATATTTTTTAAATGCACAATTCCCAAGACAGCTGGAAACCAACTCACAAAAGCAAAGTTGAAAAGATGAAAAACTATTTTGCTGCATTGCCTCAGACAGCTAACTCTCTTGAATGTACAACAAACAATGGTTTCACATAAAATATTGGACAGGTGCCATTACTTAAAATGAATGTAGCTCATCATTTGAAACAAGGAACTGTCAATTCACTGGAAACATTGGTCAACAGATAGGAAGGCTCAAGCCATGCACAAAAGCAGATGTCACTTGCATTAATCAATCATGTCTTCCACTTAGAACTGGTTAGCCTAGAATTCTGTTCGTGAACTATGCGCTGAGTTGTATTTGGGCAAGTGATACCAGACCGTCAGTTGCTTACCATGTTGGTTGGTAAGAAACAATTTAAGTCTGACTCAGTTTGTACAAGTGTAACATATAAGTCCATACTGGTGCTGCCAATATTTATTTACAGCACGTTCCCTCTCCTTTATGATATGATGTTGGTAATGTATTACTGATGCAGGGCTGACCAAAAAAAATGGTATGATGTGTATGATTGGGCACCTGACAGAAGATATTACCTGCCTAAATAAAAACCTAAAGAACTGCGGATGCTGTAAATCAGGAACAAAAACAAAGTTGCTGGAAAAGCTCAGCAGGTCTGCAGCATCAGTGGAGGAGAAAAAGAGTTAACGTTTCGGGTCCGGTGACCCTTCCTCAGAACTGATGGTGGCTGGGAAAACATCAGTTTATATGCAGAAAATAGGGAGGTGGGTGGGGTAGGGAGTAAACGATAGGATAGAGCCCAAAGAGAGAGAAAGACAGTTGAACAGACAAAGGAGTTGCTAACGATCAGGCTGGGAGGGTGAGTAGTTGTTAATGGGGACTATTAGTGATTAACAACAGGGGGTGTATAGTGGCAGGCTATGTGGTAACAAGGCCTGATGTGTGGGGTGGGAGGCTGGGACATGGGAGAGTTTAGGCCCTAAAATTATTGAACTCAATATTGAGTCCGGAGGGCTGTAGGGTCCCCAAGCGGAAAATGAGGTGTTGTTCCTCCAGCTTGCGCTGGACTTCACTGGAATACTGTAGCAAGCCGGAGAAAGAGATGTTGGCCAGGGAGCAAGGTGGTGCATTGAAGTGGCAGGCAACAGTTAGTTAAGGGTCTTTTTTGCGAGCAGAACGTAAATTACCTGCCTATGTTACTGCCAAATATCAATATGACTCTGAATTTTGAATTATTCAGTAGAAATTTGAAAAGAGGGGTATTGTTTACGGGTTAACACGGGTATCTCCTGCACTGAAAATGAACAAAGGCATAGAATGCTGTAAATTCTCCAAATTATCTGCTTAAACATTACCAACTTGACTGTTACTCAATCCACAGATAATTTGGAAACTGGAAGAGCACACAACAGATGCAGATTTAAATCCAGGCATAATATTTCAATACAGGGATAAACTGTAATTTCCTTCCCATTAGTTAGACATCTTAATTTAAGGATAATCCTGATTTAGTTGTGAAAATCTTCCCTTTTATGTTCAATTAACATTGCATCCAAGTTCAAGGGTGGGGTGGGTCCGCGCTGGAGTAACAGGGAAGGCAAATGAAATGTTGGCACTATTTCAAAGGAAATGAAGTATAAAAGCAAATAAAATCTTGCTAAAACTATACAAGGCACACATTGAACTACAATGGAATAATGTAGACAAATTTGGGCTCTTGAGGAATGATATACTGGCTTTGGAGGCAGGCTCACTAGGTTCATACCAGGTATGATACCAGGTTTTATTGAACAGGTTGTGCAGGTTGGGCCTGTACTTATTGAAGTTCATAAGGATGAGAGGCAGCCTATTGAAACATGCAAGCTTGACAAGATTGATGCAGGCAGACTGTTTCACTTATGGGAGAATCTAGACCGAGAAGGCATAATCTCGGAAAAAGGAATCACATATTTAAAACTGAGATGCGGAGGATTTTCTTCTCTAAGAGGGTAGAATTAGTAGAATTCTTTACCACAGAATACTGTCAAGGCTGAGTTGTTTAGTGTATTGATGGCTGAGAGATATTTATTCAGTAAAGGGATAAAAAAGTCTTAGGGAAACGGTAGAAAAGTCAAGTTGAGGACTATCAAATCAGCCATGATCTCATTGAATGGTGGACCAGACTGGATGTGCTAATTGGCCTACTTCTGCTCATATGTCTTTGGGTGTTATCATTGAACTCTTTTATATATCATTGGGTGGGCGTTAAATATTTTAACATGAAAGACACATAGGGCTTGTAATCATTTTCTCGCTTTCTTGCTTCACAGGGAGAATGGCAGAATTGCTGAAAAAAACATGGTAACAACTGAGAGATGCCATCTAAGCATAGGAAAATATGAATTACAGGCAGGAATAGGCTATTCAACCCATCAAGCCTGATCCACCATTCGATGAGATCATGACTGGTCTGATAGTACCTCAACTCCACATTCCTGCCTACCTCCAAAATTTAGATCTTCTAGATCTACTTTATCCCACTACAAGAACTATCTTTTCAGTATCCACCTGTCAAGGCCCCCTAAGAATCTTACATGTTTCACTTTCGTTCTTCTAAATCTTGAAGGACACAGGGACAGCCTATCCAAATGTTTTGCTTGAAATAAGCCCCTCAACCAATTTTTTGAGTGAAACTTTCTGAACTATTTCTCATGTAATTACTTCTTTTCTTAAATAAGGAGACAAAAACTATAATGCTTTAGAAGTGGTCTCACCAATGCCCTGTACAACTGTAGCAAGATATTCCTACTTTTATATCCAATCCCCTTACAATAAATCACAACATTCCACTTGCCTTTTTAATTACTTGCTGTACCTGCAAACTAACTTATTGTGATTTACATAGCAGGGCACTGGATCCTTCTGTAGCTTCATATTCTGCAATCTCTCTCCCATTTAAATAACATACTGTTTTTCTATTCTTCCTGCCAAAGGGAACATGTTCTCATTTTACCACATTATACTTCATCTCCATTTTGCCAGCCTGAAAATTGTTATTTTGGTGGTTCCTTGGGAAACAGCAATTATATACTAGATAGGAGAATGGTAAATACAAACAGGAACACCTTATTGATGACGTTCACACCTCCGCAGCTGGTTCTAGACAGGACTCAAAGTCCGCCCCTTCAGGTCACCTGACCAGCTTTCTTAAAAGGGCAGCACCCTCAATAACATACAAAACACTCCCCCCCCATTTTAAAACTCCCATTAATAAACATATATGCAACAATTATAACTATTATTCAAGCATTGTAGCTAACATATATATACAACATTAGGAATGTATACAAAACAAAACATGGAAAAAGAAAATGACACTTCTGTAGTTTACATTGATATGATCCGTCTCTCACGGGTTGGCAAGTCCTTGAAGACAGTCTCTTCGTCTTAGGAACCTTTTCTAATGTAGTGTCATGGGCTTCTGGTAGCTCCTGTTGTTCTGCACGTACATCCCTCTCTGAATATCTGATGTTGCCCTGTCACACTGCTGTTGGATCCTTCTTGTGTATGGCCAACTCTAGCTCAGAGAGATGTGCATGGTCAGCATCACTGGTCCCAGCTGGACTGGCTCAGTATTCAAAGGAAAATCTCTCCTGTTGATCAGGTTTGGTGACGAGCCGGTCTACATGTCTCCTCCAGACTGGTTCTTCTCTACTCTGCACCTTATATGACAATAGTCCTATTGGAGCCATCATCATCACAGTTGTATAATTTGGGGCCAACACAATCCCTCATCCTTGAGATAACCTTGGCTGTGAGTTTCTCACCGTAGCAGACTTCTCGTTGCTAAAACACAGGTAGATTGCTAACTTGGCCAAATAGCATGGGATGCTGTGTACATTGGCCAAGTAAAACTCTAAAATCATAAAACCCAAACATCAGACACAGTGTAAACACAGCAGCTAGGCGTTAATGACATTAGTGTAATATAAAAGGCAACTGTTATCTTGGTCAGACATACCCCAACAACTTATCCACGAAACAAAGGAGAGGCCAGACAGAAAGGCATTGGGTCCTGCTACACAAGCAACTAACAATAGCAATACATCTAAATGATTCACTCTTGTTTCAAACTATTATATGTATCTCAGGAACAAAAACAGAAGTTGCTGGAAAAGATCAGCAGGTCTGGCAGCATCTGTAATGAAAAAATCAGAGTTAACATTTCAAGTCCGGTGAATCTTCCTCAGAACCCTGATTTACAGCATCTGCAGTTCTTTCGGTTTTTATTATATGTATCTCCCTGATTGGCCCGAACTATAGAAAGTTCCAGAAAACGACCTAAGTGATATATAAAAAAAAGGGTTCACCTGCAGACCTGACCTTTGGAATCGCCTGAGGCCTTCCGAAGAGAACAGCATGGCAAAAGGCAGAGGCCAGCTGACCATCCAGAGAGAGAGAGAGAGAGAGAGGAAGAAACCAGCTCCAGAAATCCAGAGGCAGAGACATAGACAGCATGACTGTAAATTTACAAGGGACTTGGGAAGTATTGTAACTTTAAGGAGCCAACTAGGATTAGGGATAGTAATCTTTAGTATTAAAGATTATTGTAATTTTGTTCCTAATAAAGTAGGGCTGTTTTGCATTGGTACTGGCTTCCGTTTGTATTGATTTGACTGCTTCCGTATTGTGGGACACCTGGGCAAATTCATTAATAACATTCTGGTGGGAGTTGTCCAAATTGTCTTAAGGACAGACAAGACAACACAGCCCTACTGACCGTCTGCCCTTTTCGATTTTTCTCTACTACCTTACTGGTCTCTTCCAGCTGCAGTCAGTCAAACATAGTTCTCAATTGGCAATTGAACATTAAAGATGCCGGCAAGCACTGAGTCATTGCACATGGTGTATTCCCTTATATGCTGAGGAACTTGTTGATTCACAGTCCTGGAGACATCTCCTGTATTAAGCTTCACAAGACAGAATAATCCCACCTTATCCCTATAACCCTTTAAACTATTGTTAATCAGAAATTTATCAATTTCTGCTTTAAATATTCACCATGACTAAGTTTCCTCCATCCTCTGAGATAAGGAATTCCAAAGAACCAGAACCCTCTGAGTAAAAAATATTCCTGTCTTGGGCCTAAGTGGTGTCCCTCTGGTTCTACATTGGCCAACCAAGGGAAACCAGTCTGTAAAATGGCTAACATAGCGCCCCTCTTTAAGAAGGGAAGGAGGCCGAAAGTGAGAAATTATAGGCTAGTTAGCCTGACCTTGGTTATTGGTAAGATTTTAGATTTCATTATTATGATTGAGATTGTGGAGTACTTGGAAGTGCATGATAAAATAGGGCTGAGTTAGTACGGCTTTGTCAAAGGGAAGTCATGCCTGACAAATGTGTTAGAATTACTTAAGGAGGGAACAAGCAACTTAGACAAAGGAGAGCCGGTGGACATGATTTATTTGGATTTCCAGAAGGCCTTTGAAAGGTAGCTGGACAGGAGGCTGCTCAATAAGATAAGAGCTCATGGGGCTGGTATTGATAAAGGATTGGCTGACTGTTTAAAAGCAGACGGTAGGGATAAGCAGGTGTTTTCCAGGATGGTAGCCGGTGACTCGTAAGGTTCCGCAGAGGTCAGTGCTGAGACCATAAATTCATGTTAAACACTAATGATCTGGATGAAGGAACTGAAGCATTGTTGCTAAGTTTGCAGCTGACACAAAGATAGGTGGAGGGGCAGGTCGTGTTGAAGAAGTCATCAGTTTGGAAAGGACTTGGACAGGCTGGGAGAGTGGGCAAAGAAGTGCAAAATGGAATACAATGTGGGAAAGAGTGAGGTTACGTACTTTGGTAGGAAGAATAAAGACATAGACCAGGAAGGTGATAGCCTAGTGGTATTATCGTTGGGCTGTCAACCCAGAGCCCCAGATTATGTTCTAGGGACCTGGGCTTGAAACTTGCCTGGCAGATGGTTGAATTTGAATTCATTAAAAATCTGGAATTAAGAGTCTAATGATGACCGTGAATCCATTGTTTATTGTCAGAAAAGCCCCATCTGGTTCACTAATGTCCTTTAGGGAAGGAAACTGCCATCCTTACCTGGTCTGGCCTACATGTAGTTCCAGACTCACAGCAATGTTGTTGACTCTCAACTGACCTCTTATTATTATTAACAATTATTAGCAATTATTAACAGGCAATAAATGCTTCCTGGCTAGCAACGCCCTCATCCTGTGAATGAATAGAGAAATAGAGGACTGTTTTCTAAATGGGCAAAGGCTTCGGAAATCTGAAGCACAAAAGGACTTGGGCATCCTAGTTCAGAATTCTTTTAAGATTAACATGCGGGTTCAGTTGGTAGTTAGGAAGGCAAATGCAATGTCAGATTCATTTCGGGAGGGCTAGTATAATCGAGGATGGATGTTCTGCTGGGACTGTATATTAACACTTGTGAACCACCTTTGGAATATTGTGAGCATTTTAGCCCCTGTACCTAAGAAAGCATGTGTTAGCCTTAGATCGGGTTCAGAGTAGGTTCACAAGAATGATCCCGGGAATGAAGGGCTTGTCACATGAGGAGCAATTGATGACTCTGGATCTTGTACTTTATAGAGTTTAGAAAGATGAGGAGTGATCTTATTGAAACTTACAGAATACTCAGAGGACTGGATAGAATGGATATGGGGATGTGTCCATTAGTAGGAGAGACTAGGATCTGAGGTAACAGACTTAGAACGAAAAGCCAATCCATTAGAACTGAAATGAGGAGGAATTTCTTCAGCCAGATTGTGATTAATCTGTGGAACTCATTGCTGCAGACGGCTCCATAGGCCAAGTCATTAAGTGGATTTAAGACAGAGATAAATAAGTTCTTGATCAGTAAGAGGATCAAAGGTTATGGAAGAAGGTAGGAGAATGAGTTTGAGAAACATTTCAGCAATGGTTAAATGGCAAAGCAGACTCGAGGGGAGGAATGGCGTAATTCTGCTCTTATATCATAAGGTCTGTTATGGCCTAATGTTTTCAAGTATTCTACAGATTTCCATAAGAACACCTCTTATTCTTTGAAACTCTTGAAAATATCAGCCCAGTTTGACCAACCTGTCTTCATAGTCCTGTCCTTCCATCCCAGGAACAATCTGGTGAACCTTTGTTGTATTCTCTCTATGGCAATAATGTCTTTCTTGAGATAAATAGACAAAACAGTGCATAGGACTCTAGGCGTTAACTAACCAAGATCATATACAAGTGAACTAAACATTTCACCTATGTTCCCTGTAATTTTCCTGTTTCTGTTTGGACCTCTGCGGTTTCTGTGCAACAGCAGTGTTTAGAACTAGAAGTCAATATGTCCGCTTACAAGTCAGTGTGCACAGAACCTTTGAGCAGCTGCATGGCCATGTGACTTAGCAGCTTACAAAGAATTTTGTACTTCACTACTTCTGTACTCAAACACTTGCGATAAAAGCTGATGCTCTGTTAGCTTTTCCAATAGCCGTGCCGTGTGAGGTGCCGATGTTGGATTGGGGTGGGCAAAGTGAGAAGTCTCACACTACCAGATTATAGCCCAACAAGTATACCTGAAATCACAAGATTTCAGAGCGTAGCCCTTTTGTAAGGTGACATAAGAAAGAAACACACAGAATACAGAATTTATGGGCAGAGGCATCAAGGGCAGAGAGATCAAAAGACCATACAAATGGTGTGAGTGGCATGCTGAATAATAATTCCCTGCGGGTGATCTGAAGTGTCACACAGTGTGTGTAAAGTGTCAACAACAGCTGAAAAACACATGAAAGGATGACCTATAATCCAATTAAATGAGGCAGAGAGACAATTACAAAAAATTGAAAAGAGGTGGTGCTGGAGACAAACCAAATGACTGGAATAACACGATAGGTATAAGAGTCGCATGCTGAGGGTCTAACTAAAGTCATAAGTAATCCAAAACTGTACAAACCAGTTAAAGTAGAGAGATCATAACAATTTAACCGGGTGATGGTGTCAAAACAGGACGGTAAGGAAGATTTTACAGATAGTGAACAGTATTGTGGAGTCACATGTAGCATGACATGAACCTAAGATCATGGTTGAGGCTGTCTTCACGGGTACGGAACTTGGCTATCAGTTTCTGCTCGGTGATTCTGCATTGTTGTGTATCCCAAAGTCCACCTTGGAGGATGTTTACCCCAAGATCTGAGGCCGAATGTCCTTGACCGCTGAAGTGCCCCTCCACTAGGAGGGAACATTCCTGTCTGGCAATTGTGACGAAGAGTCCGTTCATCTGTTGTTGTAGTGTCTGCATAGTCTTGCCAATATACCATGTCTCGGGCCATCCTTGCCTGCTGCGTATGAGATAGACAACATTGGCCGATCACATGAGTATCTGCCGTGCTTGTGATGGGTGGTGTTTCCACATGTGATGATAGTATCCATGCCGATGTCTTGCAGAGGTTGCCATGGCAGGGTTGTGTGTTGTTGTGGTCAACGATGTCCTGGAGGCTGGTAGTTTGCTGCGAACGATGGTTTAGTGGTTTAAGGTTTAGTGGTTGTGTGAAGGTGAGCAATGGAGGCATAGAGATGATCTTGGCAAGATGCTTGTTGTCACAGATGACATGTTGAAGGCTGTGAAGAACATGAAGTAGTTTCTCTGTTCCAGGGAAGTACTGGACGATGAAGGGTGCTCTATTGGTCGTATCCTGTGTCTATCTTCTGAGGAGGTCGTTGTGGTTTTTTGCTGTGGCACGACGAAACTGGCGATTGATGAGTTGAGCATCATATTGCGTTCTTATGAGGGTGTCCTTCAAAATCTTTAGGTGTCTGCCATGTTCGTCCTCATCCGAGCAGATACTGTGTACGTGCAGGGCTTGTCCATAGGAGATGACTTCTTTAACCTATTTAGGGTGGAAGCGAGAGAAGTGCAGCATCAAGAGGTTATCTGTGGGCTTGTGGTAGAGTGAGGTACTGAGGTGTCTGTTTGTGATGGAGATGTGTAAGTCCAAGAATGAGACTGATTTTGAAGAGTAGTCCATGGTAAGTCTGATGGTGGGTTGAAACTTTTTGATCTCACTATGTAGTTGTTTCAGTGATTCTTCACCATGAGTCCAAAGGAAGAAACTGTCATTGATATATCTGGTGTATAGCATTGGTTGAAGGTCCTGCACAATGAAGAAGTCTTGCTCGAGCTTGTGCATGAAAATGTTGGTCTTGGGGTGCAAATTTGGTCCCCATGGCTGTTCCGTGTGCTTGGATAAAGAACTGTTTGTCGAAGGTGAAGAAGTTGTGATCGAGGATGAAGCGGATGAGTTATAGGATGGCGTCTGGAAATTGGCAGCGGTTGGTATTGCGTACTGAGGCTGTTGCAGCGATGCCGTTGTCATGGAGTGTGCTGGTGGAGAGTGCCGAAACGTCCATTGAGATGAGGAATATTCCTGGTTTGACTGGTTCCAGGGTGCTGAGTTTCTGTAAGAAATCTGTAGTGCCATAACTGCAGCAGGGGTTTCCTTGTACAAAGAGTTTCAAGATGCCCTCGACATAGCCACAAGAGGTTCTCACAGTCGGGGAACACTTCAGCAGTCAAGGACATTCAGCCTCCGATCTTCGGATGCAGAACAGCGCAGAATTGCCGAGCAGAAACTGATAGCCAGGTTCCGTACCCATTTAATTGGATTATAGGTCATCCCTTCACTTGTATTCAGATGGTGACACTTTACTCACACCGTCTAACATTTCCGATCACCTGCAGGGACTTATTTGACACTCCACTCACACCATTTGTACGGTCTCTTGATCTCTCTGCCCTTGATTTCTCTCTGACCATAAATTCTGTGTTCTGTGTGCTTCTCTCTCACTTCATCTGATGAAGATGCTGTGCCCCGAAATATTGTGAGTTCAAATAAACTTGTTGGACTATAACTTGTTGTCATGTGACTTCTGACTTCCTCATCGCCAGCTGCAGCTGCATTTTAGCCTTCAGTGACTTATTAACACCTGGGTCCCTTTATACATCTACACTTTCCAATTTCTTGCCATATAAGAAATTCTCTGCACATCTGTTTGTCTTACCAAAATGGTTATCCTCACATTTTTCCACATTATATTCCATCTGCACTGCTCTTGCTCATTCATCAATACTGTGCAAACCCTCCTGAATTCATGTTACTGCTTCCTAGTGGAATTCCCACTTAGCTTTGTATCATCCATACATTTGTAAATTCAGTGTAAAATTTTTATTTTTCAGCTCCGAGAGGACTAGGAATGTGCTGATTGATCAAATATCCTGGATAGTCAAGATGTCCACATAATTAATGTAATAATACACACTAAGTAATAGAAACGTAAGTCAGAGGAAATACACATCACTGTTATACTTTATTTACAGCATAAATCACTTAAATAATGATGCAACTTAGCGTTAAGAAAAACCTACCAGCAGAGACTGTTTTTACTCTTACCCTCAACTGACTATTCAGACATCACGGTAGATCGTGACCTTTAAGGAAAAATTGACTCAAACTTGAATCAACTGTTGATACTTCATGTGGCCATTCAACTGTACAACAAATATATTTACATTGAGTTAAATAAATTGAAAAAAAACTATAATAAATTGACAGAATGATACAGTAAACTGTGATATTTGAGTCATATTTTTGTTGGCTTATTGAGAGTGCTGATTCATAAAACAAAGTTAAAACAGTTCACTGTATTACATTTGGCCCTCGTCTCCAAATCATTATGAGAATGCTGATTCATAAAACAAAGTTAAAACAATGTTTACTGTATTACATTTGGTCCTCACCTCCAATCTATTGTGAACAGTTGGGGCTCAAGTACTGATGTTTCCGGGACACCACTAGTCACTGCTAGCCAGTATGAGAATGGCCCATTTAATCCTACTCTCTGTTTTCTACCGGTTAGTTATCATTAATCCATGCCAATACATTACCTCCTACTCCATACGAATTTTCCTAAACAATCTCCTGTAAGTGACCTTACCAAAAGCTTCCTGAATTCAAATTTACAATTCTCTTTTATCAACTTTGTTAGTAAGATCCTCAATAAAATCCAAAATGTTCATAAAACTCAAGCTTCCATTTGCAAATCCATGTTTACATTTGCTTGCTTCCTGTCTGCAGGAATCATCTCCGAATATTTAGAGTTTTGAGAGATGATTGTCAATACATCAAATAACTCTATTGGCACCTCTTTTAATATTCTGGGATGTAGACCATCAAGTCCTAGGTACTGATCAACTTTCAGTCCCATTAATTTCTGCAGTATAACCCTCTTACTAATATTAATTTTCTTTGATTTCTCATTCTCCCTAACCACTTGGATCTCTAATTTAGAGAGATTTCTTACATCATCCTCAGTGAAAATGATCACAAATTAATCATTTAACTAATTTGCCATTTCTCTATTTCCCATTTTAAATTCTCTTGACTCTGCCTCTCATGGTTTCACATTTGTTTTGTTCAGTTGTTTCCTTTTTACACACCTACAGGAGCTTTTCCAGTATATTTTTATCTTTTTTTTCTAGAATGCATTTTTTATTTTATTCTCCCTTACCTCATTAGTTTCTTGGTCCTTCTTTGCTGTATTCTAAAACAAAACTTCCCAATCCTCAGATTTGTTACTATTTCTGGCAATTTTATTTCCTTTTCTTTCCTTCAAATCTTATAAAAAGGGAGAGGTTGAAGCCTAGCAAGAAAAAGATGAAACTGAAGGTGATTGAATTCCAATACATAGATCATGTACTGACAATGAAAAGACTTCAGCCTGCTCCTGTTAGGTTGAGAGTTGTAGCAGAGATGGAGCAATGAACAGCTATGAAGTAGTTCAGCAATTTGTTAGTTTTGTTAGATTTAAGAACTGTTTGGCCAAATTCGGCATACTTGCTTTCATCTGGCAGAGCATTGAGTATAGGAATTGGGATGTCTTGATGCAGCTGCACAAGACACTGGTGACAGTACATTTGGCGTACTGCACACGGTTCTGGTCACCCTACTATAGAAAGGATATTATTAAACTAAAAACAGCGTACAAAAGATTTGTTAGGATGCTACTGGGGCTGGAAGGTTTTAGTGATAAGGAGAGGTTGGAAAGGCTGGGACGTTTTTCCCTGGAGTGTAGGAGACTGAGGGTTGACCTTATAGAGGTCTATAAAATCATGAGGTACAGATAAGGTAGATAGCCAACAGGTTTTTCCCAGGGAAGGGGAGTCTAAAACGAGAGAGTGTAGGTTTAAGGTGAGAGGGAAGAGATACGAAAGTGACGATAGGGACAATTTTTTGACACAAAGGGTGGTGAGTGTCTGGAACAGGCTGTCAGAGGTAGTAGTGGAAGTGAGTACAGTTTTGTCATTTGAGGGACATTTCGACAGGTACATGGATGGGATATGATATGGAGGGATGTGAAAACCGGGCGGCAAGGGGAAGTTGGGCCAAAGGGTCTGTTTCCATGCTGTAGACCTCTATGACTTGAAGTTCTTGCGCAATTTATCATCAACATGTGAACCTCTATGCAAACTTGCTGCTAAGGATGTTCAAGAAAGCACAGAACAAGAAGCAGATTTCATTTACTTCAAGAAATCAGTCACAACAGCATCAGTGCTGAGGTGCTACAATGTCAACAATGAAGTCATTCTGCAATGTCATTGTAGTGAAACTGGACTTGGCACAAACAGTTGCCTTTGCATCCAGTGCATTAAAGCAAATGGAACAGTACAATGCACAGATTGAGAAAGAATTCTGGGCCATAGTCCTTGTTTGCGAGCATTTTAATCAATACTTGCTTGAGAGACAGAAAGTGATGGTGGAACCTGACTACAAGTCACATCAAAGCCTTTTTCTCAAATTGCTCCTACATGGTCTAATACATCAGCAGAAGATATTAACTCTAAATAAAAGTAAAGTACTATGGCTGCTGGAGATTTGAAATTAAACATTAAAGCGCTGCAGAGAAACTCAAAAGATCTGACAGCATTTCTGGAAAGCAATAAAGTTAACATCCATTTGTTGAATATGACTGTGAAGGTAGGTGATGAGTTTTATGCTGTTGGCAAAGAGGAGAGGAGCAGATTGTTGTGGTAAAATGAAAAGAAAGGTCAAGTAAATGGGAGATCAGATGAGAAAGATATCACGGAACAGGTGGCCAAAGGAGTGGCAGTGATCATATAAAAGGGGCAGGAATGGCTTGCTGCAGTTATACAGAACCTTGATGTGACCACAGACGAAGTTTTATGTGCAGGTTTAGCCTCTTTATCTGAGAAATGATGTTCTACTAATGGAGGGAGTGCAACAAAGATTTACCGGGGATTGGTTATTCATAGGAGTCTAGAAGACTGAAGGGGGTTCTCATAGAATCCTATAAAATTCTAACAGGACTAGACAGGGTAAATGCAGAAAGGATGTTCTGAAAACCAAGGAGTCCAGAACCAGGGGTTGCAGTCTAAGGACACAACTAGGTTATTGAGACCTAAATGAAGAGAAATTTCTTCACCCACAGTGTGGTGAGCCTGGGAATTCTCTGCTGTAGAACACGGCTAGTGTCAATGCATTGCATGTTTCCAAGAAGGAATTATATATCGTTGTTAGGGCTAAAGGGATCAAAGAGTATGTGTCGCAAGTGGGAACAGGATACTGAGTTAGGAGATCAACTTGAATGGCAGGGCTGGCTCAAAAGGCTGAATGGCATACTCTTGCTCCTATTTCTATGTTTCTTAAACACTGGTTTTATCTCATTTGCAGAGATATGTCTAAAAAGTGAAGCTAAAGCAAGGGAAACACATAAGTATTGCTGACTATTGAGAGCTGTGTGCCATTTGAAGGAAGTTGAGCATACTAGTAGAGATTAAACAAGAAGCTACAGCTGTAGATATTATTCATCCATCCGAGCTATTGAATATGACAGACAAGTGACCTGCTCAGATCAATCAAAGCACTAAACGAGAAACAAGGACCAGACAAAATAATGATGAAAAGATGGCCTGAAGCTGCCAAGGATATCTGCTCATGTAAAAGAGTTTTGGGTAGATAGAAAAGACGTTATCTCTCAACATGAAATCAAAGTAACTAGGGTCTTAATCCCTAAAGAGATGACAAAAGAGATGCAGAAGTGCATCCACACAAATCGTCAAGGAATTTAACCCAGTCTGATGAAGGTAAAAGACGTGCTCTCTTGGTCAAACATCAACTATGAAATTAAGGAATATATCAGCTAGTACAATGACGATAGTGAACATCAAGGAAAGCAACCAAAGAGCTACTCATATCATCCTGAGTGGAAAAACAACTAACAGAATCTTGCATGCTTGCCATAAAAAATCTGAACGCTCACCATGGACAGAGTTGGCAAATTTTGTCATGAATCAGGACCACGTCACATTCTTGCCATCACCCAAATCACATTGTGGCAAGAACACCATGCACCATACCCTGCACTATGACCAAAAATTCAGGGTAATAGATATGGAGATTGTCAGTGGGGAGCATGACAAACAAACCCTTAGGTTGCTTGTATGGTCCCAGATGGGATCCCTTGTTAGGAGGCAGTCAGAGTGTGATCGAGAGATTAATATCAGAAAGAGGGAGTTCGAGCTTTGAGCCACCTCCCTTGCTTTTGTTGCCAAACACCTCCCCATCCATTGGAACCTCCTGGATGTCATTCGTCACCTGTGACTTGGGGTCCAATGACATCACTCATCCGGTGGAAGGCTGCTGTCCACCAGTACCCATCTTCTCCTCAGTAATGCTGTTGTTCTGTGATTGGTTGGCAGCTCCCGAGAAGTGAACATCCCCCCCTCCCTTCCCCACCGAGCTTCCCTCAATTCCAGGGAAGATCCGCTGCTGTCCAGTTACGTACCCAAGCACCAGTTCATTTAGAAGAAATCCCTAGAATAGGCAACATGCATTCTCCATTAGGAGGCAGGATTGCAGAAATCTCCATGAAATACTGCCCTGTGTGTACAATGACTGTGCCAGAACAGGCAGAATTGGGACTGTCAAGGCAGAATGTTTTTTTGTTCATGTATAATAATTTTTTAATGAATTATGTGTGAGGAGTAAGTGGAAAACGATAGTAAAAATGTTTTTTTCTTTTTCCTAATAAAGGGGAATGTTTTGGTAATGTGACTTTTTATTTTCATCTGACATCTTATGTCGTGATATGTATTCTGGTAAATAAAGGCCTTTGGGCAGTAGCCTTTTTACACACCTCATTCAGCAATCAGATTTGTCAATTTCTCTGGAGTTATTCCATTAGGTCAAGGCTGGTAAAGTATGATTCCTCTGCTTACTGATATTTCAGTCTTCCGAAATGTAAAAGAGTCCTCATTAATTTTCTCATTTCTAATACACAAGGATAAACTTACTTTCACAGAAGTGATATTAAATTGCCACACTCCTATTCATCAAACTGGATACTCCCCAACACTCCCTTCAATCTTTGTACTTAATGGAAAATTTTACGGTGTGAGCCATGAGTGCAGCAGCAAATCAATACAGAATGTGAAAATAATTGTTCTCTGCTATAGTAACAAGCCTCTGCAAGAATCCAGCTGTTTGAATGCAATGTTCACAGTGATGCTCATGGCTGTACGTAAAGAAGAATTTTAATTAAGTGAGGGTATTAGGCAAACATGTGTTCAGGTGAACTCCACATGCACCCATCAATAGGCAATATGAGGTCTCAGCTGCACGTTGCTCATGCAGGATGGTTGGAAAGCAATTCAACTGAGTACGAAGTGAACTTAAGCCCACTGTTGAAGGAATGTGTGTATTGGATTTTCAGCTTGTTGTCAGAGCAATGGGGGAAGGTCACAGGATTTTCAGCTGGTTGTCAGAGAGAAACTTGATCTGTTGTGAAGCCTTTGGAGAAAGTTAAGGACAACAGTTATGTGGGAATACCATGACCTGCAAGTTTCCCAGCAAGAGACTCACATCCTGACTTGGAAATATATCATTGTTTCTTTAGAATCACTTGGTAAAATTTATGGTGCTTCCAGCAATGGCATTGTGGGTCTGCCTGTTGTAAATGGATTGCAGCAGTTTGAAAAGACAGCTTACCACCACCTTCTGAAAGGAAAGAGAGGCAATATACGTTGATCCAGCCATTAGTGCCCATATCCTGTGAATGAACAGAACAAACTTCTTACCTTCCTCTTTCTTTTCCTTTCCCTTTCATTAAATGTCGCGATGAATGATGTGTTTACTGATTTAATTACTTACTTAATTTAATTTAATTAATTAAAAGTAATTTAATTAATTACTGATTTAACTCTCTAGCACAGACTGGAGAGGAGAGGTAAATATTTTTAAAAAATTCAGAAACCTAAACCGATCCATTCCAACATTGATATTTGTAGCTTGGATGATGGACAGCTGTCCTGAAGAGGTGAGTCAGTCATTTATATGCAATCATGAGGTTATTTGACTCAAATTGTTACTGGCTTTTATTTTTCTCTTCCTGGCCAGGTATCACTAATTTCAAGAAACCTGGCAGCTAAAGGGAAGTGAGGGAGATCTGGCCCAGCAGATCAGGGCCTTTCCAGCACCACTTTTGGATCAGGAGGCGTGGGATATTTTCTCCACAGTTTCTGAAAAAAAGTTGCTTTCTTACCTGATTAAATCCCTCCACCTCCCAAAATCAGATCAACTCCTTCTCACCTCTAACAACTCCTGTTCAGAAACGAGGCACATATGCCTTCAAGGGAGTGTATCTTAAGCTGACGCCGATTACTACTACCTCCATAGAAGGTAATCCAGTAATTCCATGTCTTGAAGTCAGTTTATAAGTAGCAGCAGCCACGGTCAGACACGTAGATTTACTTTTAATTAACCTGTTCAGACATGTTATGACACACCTCTATAGCAGGTAGACTTCAACTTCCAACTTAGCAGTAGGGGCACTACCATTGTGCCACAAGAGCCCTTAAAAAAGTCGGCCATGTATCCTTAGCTTCCTAGTTAATTTTCCACATATACAGTCTTACAAAGGACCCATATTATTGTTTCACTAATTCTTGCCATTTCATTACTATACTTACATTGAGGAGAAGAATGTAATGCTTACCACCAATGTTTAATCTTCCCTCCAACTTCCAAATTCTGTTCCTCACCATCTGGCCCCCCTCTTTCCCTTGACCAGCCATAAAAATCTCCCACCAGTCCTCCCCATTTGCCCTAATGATTTCCAAGCCACCATGATTTCCAAGCCCAATCTTATCCACCCTGACCTTCCAATACTGACGGCCCAACCTGATATGTAACACGCCTCTCAATTCAGCCAGATGCTGGCCAAGTAACAGAGAAAAAAAAAGTTTAAATCTGATCCTGCCCTTAAATGTGTCGGGCGTTTGGCAGTCCCTGTATTTTTGGATTTTCCTACTGCCCTCAATCTCCACCTCACATAACTATCAGGGCGATAGTAGATCACTGTAATATGCTAATCCTCATTCTTCAAGGCAATCTTCCTCTTCAATTTCCCTTCAAATTTATATTGACAGTCAACCTTCTCAAAGTGCTCCATTGCAAAGCAGCTATCTGCCCCCTTACCTATGACTCAGAAGTGTGTAAGTTTAGGGCAGATTTTACAGGCTGGTACAGATAATTTAATTGCTGTCTTTTAGATGAAAAAGTAAAATGTAGCCCAATCCAATCTCTCAGGCTGTTGTAAAAGATCCCACAACACTATCTGAAGAAGAGATAAGGAATCCCAGCAAAAAAACAGCAATGAAAGCCAGTAATGCATGGAAATGAACGAACTGAGTGCGCTGGAGCTGCATTATATGGTGTACAAAATGAGTTGGATGAGTATATCTTGTTCATAGGATTCATTGGATTTTTCATGTGTGTTATCTCAATTTCTACCCCTCAACCAAACAAAACAGATCATCTGGTCATTTATTTAATTGCTTTTTGTGAGCCCTCTGTTTTCTACATTAGAGTTCTGTTCTGTTTTCTACTTTAGAGTTGCACTTTAAGAGTACCTGAGTGGCTGGAAAGTCCTTTTGTATATCCCCAGATCGTGAAAGCTGGTCCTGTATAGCCTTATTGAGGTAGTTGGCGCAGCTCTTTAAAAAAGTCCCTTGTTAAACTGGAAACACTTGATTTCCATCACAAGTGGTTTTTGAGTTCAGAAGTAAAAATGTTTTGTTGCAGTTGTACAGAATATTGCTGAAACCTCACCTGGAGTATTGTGTTTCATTTTGGTCTCAACTTATACATATCGTAGCTGGAGAACAATGAATGTTCATCAGACTAATTGCTGCGGGATTGTTTTAGGAGAGAGATTGAGAAAACTGGTTTGTTTTCCCTTTAGTTTCAAACAAAGTGGAGTGGTTTAATTGAAACTTACAAATTTCTTCCAGGGCATGGCAGGGTAGTTGCAGAAAAGATGTTTCACTTGTTGGAGATTCTTGAATCAGGGCACATTGCTTCAGAATAAATGGTAGGCAATTTACAGTTGAGATAAAGAGGAATTTCTTTACTTAGAGAGTAGCAAATCTTTGGAATTCTCTACTGTAGAGGGCAATGGGAGTTCAATCATTAAGAATCTTCGATACAGAAATTGACAAGTTTTTGGAGACTAATGGGATCAAGGGACATGAAGTTTAGATGGGAAAGTGATGGTGATGTAGTTGATCAACCATGATCTAATTAGTGGAGCAGGCTCGATTGACTGAATAGCCCACTCCTGCTTATATTTCCTAAGTTCCCACTCAAGTCAGTGCTCTTCTATATAACTGCTATGGTTTGTGGACATAACGTGAAGTATATGATTGTAAATTAAAATGTCTAGTAGTCTTTCTGATTTTCTGCATATCCTATGAAGCTGTGGGACAGGATATACTACAACCTAATTCCTACTGTTGTGAACATTTTTAATGGCAAGAATCACAATCACACTGCTGTATGTGCTTTTCAAGCCCAGGTGTGTGATTACCTGCCTGGATGCTAACATTTATTTCCCATGAGAAAATGAAAGCCCTGCACAGAAAATGTGTAAAATAAGAAACCTATTTGACAAGTTCGTTAAAACAATGGACAGAACATTATTGGAAAAAAGGCCTACACTTTCAAATGTAAGCTGGGGTTATGGCTGGAGAGTAAGAGATTGCCAAAACTGACAGCGTGATTATGCATAAAGGATGTAGTAGAATTTGCATTGAGACAGGAATTAATATTTGAGGTTCTACTTTTGTTAAGATGGTGAACAGAGGACCTTCATGTAACTATAGGTAAAGTCACCATAGTTGCAGAGGGCCATAAGTCTGCTCTCTCATTAAAGGGAAACAACTCAGTGGAGATCTAATCTGAGGTTCACCACACCTCAGGCATAAGGCGAGGTTGAGAAGTTGGGGCCTTCATAATGACCTCAGCTGATGCTGGAATTGAATGCACACTGTTGGCTTCAATCCATATCGCAAACCAGCCAATTGAGTTAAGTGACCCCCACATTCACCTACTTGAACATATCAATGGCATGAAATAGTGCATGGAACAAAAAAAAAAGTTGAGTTTTTAAGACTCATGATAATCTGTTCACAGCACTTAACAAAAACTGAAGTCAGTTTTTTCTACTGAGTTTCTTTGAGACCTCTAAAAGCCTGATTGCCCTGATAGCTGCATAGGATGCATTATTAAACGCAATTAGCGATTTATAAATTTGCCAGTCCAGTGAATCAGAAAGCTGAACTTTTCAAACAGTTAGCATTTGAAAAGGTTCATGTATCTGGTCTGTAATAATTATTATCCCTTAAGACTGAGGAGAGACACTTTAATCCTTCTCTACGGTCTTGAATACTTGTTTTCTAATTTTTGCAAATTCTTTCACCAGACCCATTCATTTTAATGTAACTCAAACATTGATTAAGAGACACACTTTCTGGCAAGATGTGTGCTGGTCCGTGCCTCCTTGACAAATTGTGAACATTTATACTCTTTATCATTCACCCTACTTCCAACAAAATTTGCTTTGGTCCACAGAGATGCCATTAGAATCTAGGATAGAATATAGAAATAAATAAATGTGTGCAACTTCAGAAATCATTCTGACAGCAGGGGTTTAAAGTTAACAAGTGAAGAGTGCATGAGGAACTGTGACTGCTAACATTTATTTCCCATGAAAATCACAATAACACAGCTCACCACCATCTTCTCAAGCAACTAGGTACAGGAATAAGTGCTCACCCAGCCAGTAACACCCACATCCTATGAGTGAATAAAAAAAGGCATAAACTCTAATTTTTATTATCTCTAGTGTATGTGGACTAAGTAATGTGAGTAATGTTGCCACTATGGACACTTGTTCAATCTGAAGCTAGATCAGATGACTGATCATAGAGGCCAGCAAGTGTGATCATTCACTCTGGTTATTTCATTTGACAGCTAGAAAATTGGCAGCGCAGTGAATTTGAATACTGGCCTCCACACCCAAAACAAGTAACTCACTGAGCAAGTTGTTGTGTGGGCTGCAACCTATATCTTCTAAGTGTGTAGGTTCTTTAATGACTTATGTGGTCTTGTGTTTATGATGATAGTTGCCTCTGGTCTAGTGAGTGGAGTCTTGTTTGTTTATTGCATCTCTGCAACTTGGCTGGTTGTAAGTATAAGTTGGGCATTGGTAGAAAGGTTATTGGGATGACCCTGCCTTAGACTGTCTCCCACAAGATCTGACTTTACTTTCACCCCAAGTCCTCGTGGAAACATTGTATTAAGGGTGTTTATTATACTCAAGCGGATATTAACCCCTTCAGACACTTCCAAAACACATAAAAAACAAAGAACAAACGATAGTACAGCGCAAGAACAAGTCCTTCAGCCTACCAAGACTTTTCCAACACGTGATGCCTTTCTAAACTAAAAACGTTTCATCTAAAGTTTTGGCAAAGATCTGTAGCTCAGGTTGTGGATGAGATTGTTGATTTCCTTGTTGAGCTGGCTTGTTTTTGTTCGGATGTTTCATCACCATGCTAGGTAACGTCATTAGTGGAGCCTTCCGATAAAGCGATGTTATTCTACTCCACTTGGAATTTATACTGTTTGGTCTATTATAGTGAGTACTGTCATTTCTGGATTTGATTTGTATGGGTTTGTATATGGGGTCCAATTCTGTATGTTCAATCAACAAACGTATAGAATTGGACCCGTATACAAACCCATACAGATCAAAACCGGAAATGACAGTACTCACCATAATGGACCGGACATTATAAATTCCAAGGAGAGTAGAATAACACCGCTTCATCGAAGGCTCCACTGATGATATCACCTAGCGTGGTGATAAAATGTCTGAACAAAAACAAGCAGCTCAGTAAGCAAGTCAACAACCTCAAAAACCTTGCATGTCTACACTGTCCGTATCTCTCTGGTCTCAGCCTATTCATGTATTTGTCAAGATACCTCTTAAACATTGCTATTGCATTCACTTCCACCCTCCTCTAGCAGCACATTCTGGGTACTTACCACACTGTGTAAAAAAAATCAGTCTCTCATCTCTCCTTTAAATTTGCTTCCTTGTACCTTAAATGTTATGTCCCCAAGTAATTAACATTTCTACTCTGGGAAAAAAAATCTGACTATCCATTCTATCCATGCCTTTCGTGACTTCGTAAACTCTTATCAGGTCACCCCTCATCCTTGGATATTCACATGGAAAAAATAATTTGCTCAATCTCTCCTCATAGTTAATACCTCCAAACCAGGTATCATCCTGATAAACTCTTTCTGTACTCACTCCAAAGCCTCCACAGCCTTCTGGTAGTGTGGCGACCAGAACTGTACACAAAATTCCAAAAGTGACCTAACTAACTTTTATACTCTATGCCCTGACTGATGGAGGCAAGCATGCCATACCACCTTATCCATTTGTGTTGCAAATTTCAGGGAAGTGTGGACATGTACGCTCTGTCTGTTCATACTATTAAGAATTTTACCATTTACTGTATATTTTTCTCCTGCATTAGATCTCCCAAACTTCACCACTTCACATTTGTCTGGATTAAACTCCTTTGACCATTTGCCTGCCCAAGTCTCTAGCCTATCTATATCCTGCTATATGTGTTGGTAATCCTTTTCACTGCCAGCAGCTCCCCCAATCTTTGTGTTGTCTGAAAACATACTAATAAAGTCATCTACATTCTCCTCCAAATCATTTGTATATATTACAAATAACAGAGGTCCCAGCACTGATCCATGTGGAACACTAATGGTCATAGATCTCCAATCTGAAAAGCACCCACCGCTACTCTCCTTCCTCTATGACTGAGCAAGTTCTGAATTCATCTTATGAGCTCACCATGGATGCCATGTGACTTCACCTTTTGTATCTGCCTGCCATGAGGGACATTATCAAAGGCCTTGCTAAAGTCCATGTAAACAATATCTACCACCCTGCCCTTGTCAATCATTTTTGTCACTTCCTCAAAAAACTTAAAGAAGTTGTGAGGCATAACCTTCTTTGCACAAAACAGTGCTGCTATTGCTGATAAGTCCACATTCCACACTAGACAAGTTCAAGTCAATATAAGGGAAGTTAAAATCACCCTCCACCACGATACTGTTGTTTTTACATTTTTCCATAATCTGTCCACATATCTGATCCTTTATCAATTGCTGGCTGTTGGGAGCGCTGTGCTACAATCCCACCAAAGTGATTGCACTCTTCCTATGCCTGAGTAAATCCTATCCCTAAGAATCTTCTTCAATAATTTCCTTACCATTGACACAAGGATCGTTGGCCTGTAATTTCCCAGATTATCCCTATTGCACTTTTTAATCAAAGGAACAATGTTGCTGCTCTCCAGTCCTTTGGGACCTCCCTGTGACTAAAGAGGATACAAAGCTTTCATACAAGACTTCAGTAACTTCCTCAACAGCCTCCCTCAGCATTCTGGGATAGATCCCATCAGATCCTGGGGACTTGTCTACCTTAATGTTTTTCAAAACACCCAAACCCTCCTCCTTTTTCACACTGACATGCCCCAGAATATCAGAATAGCCATCCCAAGAATTACCACCCAACCTGCCCTTCTCCCTTGTGAATACTGATTCAAAGTATTTATTAAGGACCCAATCCACTTCCTCTGGCTCCATGCATAAATTCCATCCCTTGTCTTTGAGCAGACCTACCCTTTCCCTAGCCATCCCTTTGCTCCTGAGAAATGTATAAAACACCTTGGGATTTTCCTTAATCCTGTTTGCCAAAGATATTTCATGGTCTGTTCTAGCCCAGCTAATTCCTTATTTGGGTACTTTCCTCCTGTCTTTGCATTCTTTGTTGGCTCTATCTGCCCTCAGTTTCCTAAATTTTACACATGTGTCATTTTTTTTGACTAAACTATCAATTTGTTTTGCCTTCCAAATTTCCCAAATCTTGTCATCCTTATGCTTCATTTTTATGGGTGCACACTGGTCCTGAATTCTAATCAACTAGCTTTTTAAAGATTCCCACATGCAGATGCGGATTTATCCTCAAACATCTACCCATAATCTATATTCCCCAGCTCCTGCCCAATATGGTAGCAGTTAACCTTTTCCAAATTAATACTTTCACCTGAGGACTACTGTTGTCCTTTTCTACAAACCTTACAGAATTATGGTCATTGTTCCCAAAATACTCCACCACTGAAACTTTGACCACCTAGTCAGGCTCATTCTCCAATAGCAGATTTAGTATGGCCCCTTCCCTAGTTGGACTATTTGCATTTGTTTAAAAAAAAACTATCCTGGGTACATTTAACAAACTGCAGACACCCCCATCCAAGTCCCTGGCACTAAACAAGCCCCAGTCAATATAGGGAAAGTTAAAATTACGCTCGTCCCCGCCTCCCTAACTTGTTCTTCCTCTCACCTATCTCCTCCCACGTCAAGCCCCACCCCCATCTCCTATCTACTAACCTCATCCTGCCCCCTTGACTTGTCCGTTCTCCCTGGACTGACCTATCTCCTCCCTACCCCCCCACCTACACTCGTCTTTACTGGCTCCATCCCCGCCTCTTTGACTTTTCTGCCTCCTCTCCACCTATCCTCTCCTTCTATCCGCCTCCCCCTCTCTCCCTATTTATTTCAGAACCCTCTTCCCCTCCCCCATTTCTGATGAAGGGTCTTGACCTGAAACGTCAAGCTTTCCTGCTCCTATGATGCTGCTTGGCCTGCTGTGTTCATCCAGCTCCACACCTTATTATCTCGGATTCTCCAGCATCTGCAGTACTTATTATCTCTCACCTCACCAACTGTTGTTTTTGCATTTTTCCATAATCTGTCCACATATCAGTTCCTCTGTTGGCTGCTGGGAGGCCTGTAGTACAATCCCATCAAAGTGATTGCACTCTTACTAGTCCTGAGCCCTACCCATAGATGAGCTCTCCAAGGTGTCCTGTCTGTGATATTCTCCCCTATCAGGGACACAACTCCTCAATCTCTTTTTCATCCTTCTCTTTCTCACTTGAGACGACTAAACCTGGGAAGATTAAGTTGCCAGTCTTGTTCCTCTGTCAACTAAGTCTCTGTAATAGCTAAGAATCATGTTTATCTATATTAATTCAAGTTCAAAGTTCAGCTGCTTTACCTATCACACTCCTCGCATTAAAACAAATAAACCTCAGACTACTGGTTCTGCCATATTCAGCAGCTTCTCTCCGTTTATTCTTCCTCTTGCAAACCTATTATTCTGGTTTCCAAACCCCGTCACTATTGTAAGCCATCCCGTGTGATACTAGCAAATCTGCCTGCTAGGATTTCAGTGCCCCCACAACCCCTGCTCCCTGCCCTCCACCCCCACACCCCTGTTCAATTTTAGTGCAGGCTTGCCTTCCTGGACTGGTGCCATCCATGAAGACATCTTTATGATCTACATACCTGAGGCCCTCCCTCCTATACCAGCCATTTAGCCAAGTATTTAACTGTATGTCTTCCTATTCCTAACCTCACTGATGCATGGCACAGGAAGTAATCCTGAGATTACAATGCCAGAGGTCCCACTTTTCTAATTCCTACTTAACTCCCTGAACATGCTTTGCAAAACCTCACCTCTCTTTCAGCCTATTTCGTTAGTACCAATATAGACTACAACCTGTGGCTTCTCATCCTCCCCCTTCAGACTGTCCTGCGCCCACTCAGAGACATCCTTGCCTCTGGCACCAGGGAGGCAACAAACCATCCTAGAATCTTGCTTGTGACTGCAGAAACACCTGTTTGTGCCTCTAACCAAAAGAGTTCCCTACCACTATGGCTCACCTAAACTTTGTCCCTCCCTGCTGTACAACAGTGCCAGTCTTGGCATTGACCTGGTTGCTGCTACTTTTCCTTGAGAGGTCATATACAACAGGATGCATTAATATATTTTTCAATAATACTACACTCACTTACCTGGATAGAGGAGATCATGATAGTTGCTAAATGGATGTTTTAAACAGATACTAAAGGAATTAACTTCTGAAACTTGCAGCATCTATGTTATTACAATATTTGACAAAATACATTTGAGAATTGTTCATTTTTACCATAGCCTGATGAAGACTTTGCTTCATAAATGCGACAATCAAGAAGACACAACAATGCCTCTTCTCCCTCAGGTCGCTTAGGAAATTTGGCGTGTCCTTTAGGTACCTCACCAACCTCTACAGAGGCACCATTGAAAGCATACTGACCAGGTGCATATGGCCTGGTCTGACAATTCTCTGCGCAGGAATGTAAGAAAGTACAGAAGGTGGTGTGCACAGCCAGACCATCATAGAAGTCAACCTTCCATCCATGGACTCTATTTATAGGGAAAAGCGGCCAACATCATTAAAAGTCCATTGCATCCTTGTAATGACCTCCTTCAACTTCTTCCTTCAGGCAGAAGATGCAGAAGCCTGAACACACACACGAGCAGGTTCAAGAACGGCTTCTTTCCTGCTGTTATCAGACTGTTGAATGGACTTGAGCCTTAAATAATGCAACCTGCCATGTAACTCAAAATATGCCTTTAATTCTTTTTGTTCTGTACACCCTTTGCTTGCTGTGAACTGTCTGTTCTGCTTGTAAACAAAGCTTTTCACTGTATTTCGGTACAGGTGACAATAAATAAATCAATCAATCAATTTTAATTCTTTGGTTTTCTTGAATTATCCCTCAACAGTATGTTAATGTCATCTACCCATCTAATTCTTCTTTTTCCTCTTTTGTGTTTACATTCAGTATCTCCTTCAGTTTTTGCCAGGGCAAAGCTATTATATCTTCATTTCCAAAAATTGTGATTGACTATCTTTTTGCCTCTAAATATACTTTGCATCCTTCTGAATCCTGAACTTCTAAGCCATTAGTTTGGCTTTCCGCCCATCCAACAGACTCTGAGCATCCTACTCTGTATCCATATTTCAAAAGCTGTTATTGTCTTCCCATCTACTTCCTTCAGAGTTTGACTTTTACATCCATAGAATGCAATATTCCACACCAAGGACTGGAATCAATTTATTTTTCAATTTCACTACAATGGTTCTGGAATTCTCTGGTCTTGATTCCTGCAGACCAAATCTATCCTGGATTTTATTCTTGGATTTAACTTTATTATTTGGCATTGAGCCACACTGCTTGATTTTGTCCACTGCCTCCATGCAATGCTTCTAATCTTGATTTTCCATTGTCATTTGGAGCCATAATACTGGTCATTGCCTCATTTGTTTTTCAGTCCAAAATCTCACTATATCTTTTGGCTAGATCTGCCATAATCTTCAGCTCTTGCTTCATTCTAGTTACGGCTGAGTTTGATTTGATCTGATTTATTATTGTCGCACGTACAGAGATATACTGAAAAGTATTGTTTTGTGTGCTAAGCAGACAAATCATACCTTACATAAATACATTAGGGTAATAGAACAGAATGCAAAATATACTGTTACAGCTACAGAGAAGGTCCAGGAGAAAGATCAACTCTGATATATGAGAGATCCGTTTATAAATCTGATAACAATGGAGAAGAAGCTGTTCTTAAATCTGTTCATACAGGTTTTCAAATTTTTGTATCTTTTGCTGATGGAAGCAGATGGAAGAGAGTATAACTGGTGTGGGAAGGGTCTTTGGTTGTGTTGTATTCTTTCCCAAGACAGCAGGAAGTGTAGATGGAGTCAACGGATGGAAGGCTGGTTTTCTTGATTGACTGGGCTATGTTCACAACTCTCTGCAATTTAGGCAATAGACAATAGACAATAGGTGCAGGAATAGGCTATTCGGTCCTTCGAGCCAGCACCACCATTCATTATGATCATGGCTGATCATCCACAATCAGTATCCTGTTCCTGCCTCATCCCCATAACCCTTGATTCCATTATCCATGAGAGCGCTATCCATCTCTTTCTTGAAAGTATCCACAGACTTGGCCTCCACTGACTTCTGGCAGAAGCAGAGCATTCCATATATCCACCACTCTCTGGGTGAAGAAGATTTTCCTCAACTCTGTTCTAAATGGCCTACCCCTTATTTTTAAACTGTGTCCTCTGGTTCTGGACTCACCCATCAGTGGAAACATGCTCCCTGCCTCCAGAGTGTCCAATCCCTTAATAATCTTATACGTCTCAATCAGATCCCCTCTCATCCTTCTAAACTCAAGTGTATACAAGCCCAGTCGCTCCAATCTTTCAACATTTGATAGTCCCGCCATTCCAGGAATTAACCTGGTGAACCTACACTGCACTCCCTCAATAGCAAGAATGTCCTTCTTCAAACTTGGAGACCAAAACTGCACACAATACTCCAGGTGCAGTCTCACCAGGGCCCTGTATGGTTGCAGAAGGACCTCTTTGCTCCTATACTCAATTCCTCTGGTTATGAAGGCCAGCATGCCATTAGCTTTCTTCACAGCCTGCTGTACCTGCATGCTTGCTTTCATAGACTGATGTACAAGAACACTTAGATCTCGTCGTACTTCCCCTTTACCTAACTTGACTCCATTTAGGTAGTAATCTGCCTTCCTGTTCTTGCCACCAAAGTGGATATCCTCACATTTGTCCACATTAAACTGCATCTGCCATGCATCCGCCCACTCACCTAGCCTGTCCAAGTCACCCTGTATTCTCATAACATCCTCCTCACATTTCACACTGCCACTCAGCTTTGTGTCATCAGCAAATTTGCTAATATTACTTTTAATGCCTTCATCTATATCATTAATGTATATTGCAAATTTCTTGCAGTCTTGGGTAGAGGAGTTGCCATAACAAGCTGTGATATTTTCCTCTACATATCTGAAATTGTATTAGCAATGAGCTCCGATGATTCAGCCACATTTCCCTCCTGTGCTATCCTCATTATCTTTTCTTCTGCAGAGTTAAACAGAATGGGTGACAGAAGAGATCCTTGCCTAACTCCCTTCTCAAAGTAGAACTGATGTTTTATAAAAACCAAAAGAACTGCGGATGCTGTAAATCAGGAACAAAAACAAAGTTGCTGGAAAAACTCAGCAGGTCTTGCAGCATCTGTGGAGGAGAAAACAGAGTTAACGTTTCAGGTCCGGTGACCCTTCCTCAGAACTTCTGAGTTCAGACCATCAATTCTGCACTGACACTTCAAATGAGCACATCACTCAGTGCCATTCCCTTGCTTTCTTCCCTGTAGATTTGCATATTGCTCCTTTTCAAATAATTATCTATTAGCCTTTGAAAGCCTTGCTTGAACCTTTCAAGCAAGTTGAACCTTTCAACTCCACAATCTCAAGAAGCGTATTCCAGATCCTATCCAGTCACTGTGTGAAAATATTTTTCCATGTTGCTTTTACTTCTTTTACTAATTACTTTAAATTTGACCTCTCCTGTTCTCAATCCTTTCAGGCGTGGGTACATTCTCTCCTATTTCTCCGTTCAGACCTCTCATGATTTTGAATACTTCAATCAGATTTACTCTCAGCTCTCTCTTCTCTAAGGAAAACAATCTCATCATCTCCAACCTGTCTTCATAGCTGAAACTTCTCACCTCTGGAATCATTCCCAGAAACCTCTTCTGCATATTCTCCTGAGTCTTCATGCTTATCCTAAAATTTGGTGCCATAGAATATTCGGTCAAGACCAATCTATAGCTGTATGTTTTTCCAACATAATCCTCTTGTACTCTGTGCCTTTCTTAATGAAGTCCATATTTTTGTATGACATTAACTCCTCTTTCAACCCATCTTGCTACCTTTAAGGACTTACACACATATACACCCCAGACCTTCTGCTGCTACACCCCTTTATAACAGTGCCCTTTGCATAACACTGTTATTTCCATGCTCCTCTAAAGTGGAACAAAATACTAAAACGTATTACCTCACATTAAACTTCATTTGCCACATCTTTGCCCACTCCACTGACATGTCAATGCCCTTTCCAAATTCTACACTGAACCCTCACAGTTTAAAATTCTTCCCAGTTTTATATCATCTGCAAATATAGAAATTGTACCCAGTATCTGAAGGATCAACAATGTACATCAAAAAAAACAAGGCTCTCAACACACACCCCTAATGAACTCAACTACAAACATTTTCCCACTCTGAAAAACATCCATTGACCATTATTCTATGTTTCCTATCACAGCCAATTTTGCATCCATTTTGCTATTGTCCCTTTTATTCCATGAGCTCTAGTTTCCCTCATGCGCCTGTTATGTGGTACTGTATGAAATTCCTGCAAAGCCATGCACGCCACATCAATAACACTGGCCTGAGCAACTCTTTCTACTGTTTCATTAAAAAAAGACTCAATTAAGTTAATTAATTATGTTACTCCCATAAACTAGATCTCTTAATTAACCTGCATTTGTTCATGTGAGTATTGATTTTGTCCTGAATTTTTGATTTTACAACTTTCGCCATTTCTGAAGATAATCTGATTGGTCCATAATTGCTGGTCTTATCCTTACAACATTTTTTGAACAAGAGAGTAATGTTTGCTATTGTCAAGTCCTTTAATACCACACCTGAGTCTAAGAAGGATTAAAACGTAATGGTCAGAGCATCTGTAATTTTCGGTGTTACTTGCCTCAGTATCTTTGGATGTATTGAGTTCAGTCCCAGTGCCTTACTAACCTTAAGTTCAGACAGCCCTTACAATTCTTCCTCCTTATCAATTTGAAGTCATGTGAGCAACTGAATTTGGGTCTCTTTCATCATATCCTGGGTGAAGACAGATATGGTAACCATGACTTCTGGATGATTCTTACGTTAATCATGAGTGGGTTTGGGCACATCAAATTCTACAAGCATCTTTCAGAAACCATCATGCTGGAAAATGTCAAAAGCCTTGGAATAGCCTATAAACATAAGGCAAAACTGAAATTACAAGTGTTGATATTTGCAGATTAACACCTTAGGTACGGATTTCATAGACTTCATTCTGCTTTGATTTTAGATATTACAATCTCTCTACAATCATAAAATCAAATGCCAATATCATACCATCACAATAAAAGATGGGGTTAACTTGAAACATTGGTGAAAACTCTTCACCAAAAGCTCAAATTCCTTAGGCACTTTTAGGCATTCCAATACACCAATATTTTTAATGGTGCATTTCCTTGCTGTAGCTTCATTTGAATTTTGATTCCATTGGCTTTTGCCAATTTTCCTGTTGCATTGAGTAGATTGAATGTAATTGACAGCCAACATTTTGAAAATAATAAAACATTGATAAAACAAACTGGGAATTGTATATTCTGTGTAAGGCAATGGATTTCAGAGAGTTAATGTTGGATTCCACTTGGGTCCTAACTTCTGTTAGGAAGCCCTGCTTTAAAAAAAATGTAAATCCTGTTTAGATAACATGTGCAAGGATATATATGTATGACTCTTTCTATACATTCAGTTAAGGGCTTGCGGGATGCATGACATGTACAGATTGGGTCCTTATATAAATATCATGATTTGGAGTGGTGTAGCTTCAGTCTACATTGTTTTATCTGTCACCGTGGATGAATATGTACCATTTGTCATTGATGTCTGGTTATTGTCGGATGTGATGCCTTCAGTATCAATCTTCACTTGTGGATGATCAGCAGTTCAGATATTTTGTCCATTTATTTGCAGGATCTGACCATTGCACTGTACAATGTCATATGACCTGGGCTGGACACAACATTATGAAATCTTTCCATGAACACATGTTTGTGCAAAAGCCTCCTTTGCTTCTTCCTGGTTCAAGATGGGATACCTGCCTATATGATCATTCATCATGTTCCTGCACTATTCTCTCCTTGCTTTCCAACAATGTATCATGTTCTTATAGTTGTTGATTGACAGTGTGGGAGGAAAGAACTGTGTGGATCTGTCTCCCAAACACTAAAACCGCCAGTCAACGTAAATCACTACCTATAGGAATAGCTTGGTGATTTAACGTGGCTTTCTGAAAATCTTGACCAGTCACTTTACAGTTAATAAACATAGATTTTCCAGTATGAGCTGTGCATTCTGCAAGACTATTCAGCTGAGGGTAATGAGAAGAAGTCATATGTAATATATCCCGGAAAAAATACATTAATATACTACGGACTATAGTCAAACACAATTTATTGAGTTACACTGAACATACTTAATAAAGCTGTCAATGTGTCAACAGCCATTGAACTAGTGTTTTTTTTGATATAGGAAATGGAACTTTGTGAAATTGTCAATCACCAGAATGTAATAGTGTCCTTGGACATGGAAAATATCTGTTGCAATATTTATGACTTGTTTGCCCTCGAAAATTAAAATTGGAGAGTCTTAGTTCACCTCTTGACTGCACCAGCTCACGAGCCTTTTGCATGAGTTCAGGCCACCCAAGTAGTCACAATCTTTCTGAGTTGTTGCAGCTGGTCACCCTTTGATATAACTCGCTTGATATGATCTGCTCAACTGTGACTAAAATGAGATCGAAGTTGTAGTCTGGAATCTTTGGTGTTGCAACTGGCTGGGTTTGTCACCTTGTAAATCATAATAACCTGTAGATCTGTGCACACAGGCAAACTAATGATAAAAAGTTGTTCTGTTCCCACAGTGTAAAACGTTTCAGGTATCAATCTAAGGATCCATGTTGGCATTTAAGACAGATAATACCAGTGCATGGGATGTTGGATCCATTGTAAGAATTTGACTGATTATGTGTGAACAGCATGGCATTGTGGCAGTTTCCTGTGTACACCTCTTGCAAATGCATAAAGGGATGATGTTAGTGCTGACATCAGTGTTAATCTTGGCACATAATACAGCTTGTCCATTCTTTTTGGGATATGTTACTTGGAGAGGGGAAAGGCTTTTCTTACAATTTCCATGTGGGATGTCAAGTTGATCACATGTGCTGTTTGACTGGGGTTTGTTAGCTGTAACATTGTGATTACCTCTTGGACGTCATTGCCAAGCTTGTGCAAGAAGAATAAAACTTTGCAAGCATTTGTGGTATTGTTCCTTACATGCCACTCTGAAACATTATATTTTAGGTTTTTCTGGGTGATTGGACTTTCTGCACATTTTAGCCCGATATCTTCTTGTAGAATATAGTTTATATATGTCCTGAAATGCTGGACATTCTGTTGGTAAGTCGCATCTCATACAAGATTTGGATTTTCCAATGAATCTGTTGATTGCTCAGATGTTGTTGGCCTATGAAAATTGCTTTGAGCTTGAACATCAATGATATCCATTGGATTTGTCCAGAAGTGTGTTTCACACAGATTTGATGGGTGTCGGGACACTGACCAGTTCCATAGTTCTTTCTGCTAAGGTACCTTAGATCAAATCATGTCCTGTGCTTTTCTGTCAATATCTACCTGTCAATTATTTCACCTGGTTTTTGGCAGTATGATATGAACTCGAGGCTGTATATGCAGAAATTCACTCAAAAATTAAGTTAATCTTCTAAGATTTGAAAAATTTGTCAGGATCTTTGTGGTTATCATTTGAAATTCTGGAAGATTTTATTCTTCTTAACCATTTAGTGTCAAAAGGGAAAGGTGGCTGGACTGTTATCATTCTTTATTGGTTATTTGCTGATCCATAAAGCAAGGACTGATTTATTCTTTAAAGATCTGAAGTTCTGAAAGAATGCCAATTGAATGCCAGCCCATGGTTATGTGTATGCGTTCCATCTTTCTCACAAAGTATTTAGATGCCTTATCCTCTACCACTGACAATTAGATGAGTCCTGAGGCTCACATAAGAGGCGTTTAGAGAACAGTGAGCACTGCAGGGGCTGGGGTGCACGTCTCTTTAGACATTGTTATTTTATATGATAAGTTTTATTTCTGAAAGTTTCCATTAACCATTCACTGCTTTGGTAACAGTGCCCATGGTGAGAGGGAGTCTTTTTAACCTGCTAAAGATTGCTACTTTAAGAATAAAAAGGAAGATTGGTGACATCGAACCACCTTAACTGCAAACCGCTAGTGGTTGGCACCCAGGATCTAATGCAGCAAAAGGAACAGAAGATCTGGAGCAAGATGGGAAGCGGTAAGCAAAGTGAGTCCAGATTCATGTCAATAAGAAACAACAAAGATAATTTTCTGCTTCTGTGCAGTAGAACGTATGGGATTGATTTTAACTGTCCTCACCTACCAAGAAACCAAAGCCAAAGGAAAAGTAAATTGCGTGTTGTCTAATCAGTGGTTGATCCACATCCATTCATTTTCTTCCATGTGGAAACAATTAAAGTCAATCCTCTGTGTGCAATTCTATGTATAAACAGCAAGCTAATACAACCGGATGATGACTGTATTGTGATGGAACATTTTCTGAGCTGTTTTAGTTGAAGCATTTGCTAATAAGAGCTCTCACTTTGTTTACCATTGTCGCAGGGTTGTTAACACAGATGATTTTCCTTGAGTCAGCCAACTCTGGTGCTCATTCTTTTTGGTTTAGTGTTACTCATTAGGTATAATTTTATTAAAATGGCATTAAGAAAAAGTTTCTTAGGATTTTCATCAGTTTACTGTACCTGGCCATCTGCTCTGTTCGGTACTGCATGACAACAAATTTCAGGAACTCAACTGCTTACAGGGTCGTGTTCTGTGTATCGATTTGAGATGAGGAATAATTTTTGGCTGATTGAATCACATACAACATAACATACTGAGGAGAGGACAATTTGTGCCAATCATGTTATTCAGCTCTCATGAAGAAAATTGTCTAACATTTTCTTTGAACATCTGATTAACAGTATGTGTCACAATTTTTCACAGTTAGGAGACCGTGAGTTTTAAAGGGAGTGTAAGTTTACTTAGCAACTGGTGCCAGGCTCCTTTAGCTCAGAAATACATGGAAGCATTCCTAAAACTTAAGGCTGGCATTCAATGAAGTGTAGATATTTAGCTAATTACTGTCATGGGTTCATTTACAACTTTTCAAGCATATGTGTCAGCAAAAATGAACAATTAGCTTGACCGCACTGGTTTTATTATGGTTCAGCTTTGGTGTTCCTTCTGTTGATGAACCATAGTTGCAAATTTAATTAATTATCCAATGCAGTATGTTGTTCAAACCATTTAAATGTGATAAAGAAAGGAGGGGGCAGTACCAAACTACTATATTCATAGAGATGTTGGCAGTGACCAACTTCAAAAATGGGGTACTGTATCACATTTTAGTTCCTAATGTGTAAAATAGCTTCAATTTCTTTTAAAGAATGAGCTGTTAGGAGTTTAAATGCATCATGATAAAATATGTGGGAACTAAAATCTGGAATGGTTTTTAGAAGATATTTGCTTAAGAGGAGAGGAGTAGGCAAGATGAGGACAGTGTAACAGGCAGTCAGCATCACAGAGAGGAGAGGGTGACATGAGGACCCTGTGACAAGATATTGGTGGCCCAGCTGCTCATGGCATGAGGAAGAATGTAGAAGTGCAATAGTAGTGGGGGATTCATTAGTGAGGGGAGTAGACAGGCATGTTTGCAGTCATAGATGTAACTCTAAAAGGAATGTTTCCTTCTGGGTGCCAGGTTTAAAGACATCATCGACTGGTTACAGAAGGGTAAAGGTAAATAGAGTTTGAGACCAATGACAGAGGATAAGAAAGAGACCTTGGAGTATTTTGTAGGAAATTGAAAATTAGGATTTCAAACATAGCAATCTCTAAATATCTGGGGCCATACTTTAGTGACTGTTAAGAACAGAGGGATAGCCCAGAGGATTGCATGACTGGAAAGATGGTGCAGGAGGGAGAGATTTAGATTCCTGAGGCATTGGGACCATTTCTGGGACAATTGGGATCTGTACAAGATGGATGGGTTACTTCTGGACAGGAACAGGGATGTTTGCTAACACTGTTGGGGTAAATTTAAACTGGATTGACAGGGAAATTGGATTCATAGAAGTAATTCAGAGAGGAGAGAAGCTGAGATTGAATCACGAATTAAAGTGTGAGTCAATCTGAAAGGCAGTGGAAACATAGACTAGATAAGAAAGAAATGCAGTTAGCAAGACTAAATGGAATACATTTTAATGCAAGACCTCTGAGGAATAAGATAGGTAATCTAAGGGCAAAAATAGACAGATGGGAGTATGATATCATAGCTACGACTGAGGCCTGGCTGAAAGATGGGTAGGATTGGAAGCTTTACATTCCTTGTTCTCAGATAATCAGATGAGATAGTGAGGGGTTTGGAGAGGAGGTGAGGTTGTAATATTCATCAAGGAATCAATTGCAGCAGTAAAGAGGGATGATATCTTTGAAGGACCATCAAACAAGGCCGGATGGGTTTTCAGTCACTTGGAGATAGCAAGAACTACAGATACTGGAGTCAGAGTGGAGCTGGAGGAACACAGCAAGCCAGGCAGCATCAGAGGAGCAGGAAAATTATTGTTTTTGGTTTACGCCCTTCATCAGGACTGATGGGTAAAAGTTAAAAACAAGAAAAGGGGGAAACACACTGTTGTGTGTTTACTATAGGCCCCAAACAGCCAGAGCGAGATAGAAGAGATAATATGTAATCAAATTTCAGAGAAATGCGAAAATAATAAATATTGGACCTAGAAGATAGGGGCATAGTCCTTAATGAATACTTTGGATTGCTCTTCAGAATAGAGAAAGATGAAACAAGTATAGACATCAGGTGGAGGACTGTGAAACACGGGAAGAAATTAACATAGAGAGAGGAGGTATAAAAAGTTTAGTAGTCTTTAAAATTGATAAATTCACAGGCTCGGATGAGATATATCTCAGGCTCTGAAGGAGACGAGGGAAGAGGTACTAGGGGCACTGGCAGTAATTTTCAAGTCCCCTCAGGCTATAGGTGAAGAGCCAGAAGATTGCAAACATTGTCCCATTACTAAAGAGGGAGGAAAGAATAAACCAGGAAGTTTACAGACCAATCAGTCTAAACTCAGTGGTCTGGAAGCTGTTAGAAAGAAAAATATCTGCACACAGAGAGATGTGGATCAATCAACATCATGGATTTATTAAGAGAAAATCACGTTTGACAAATCTGATTTTTGGGGAGATAACCAGGAGTTTTGATTAGGATAATGTTGATATGATCTACATCGGCTTTAGCCATGTTTTTGATTAGATCCCTCATTGCAGACTAGTCAAGAAAGTAAGAACCAATGGATTCAAGGCCAAATGACATGTAGGACCCAATTTGGCTGTGATGCAGCAAGCAGGAGACAGTGTGTAGGTAAAGAAACTGTCACTCTTACCTGATTTAGTTTGTATGTGACTCCACACCCAAAGCAATCTGCTTAACTCTTAACTGCCTCCTGAAATGGTCTAGTAAACACTTACTTTTATCAACTGCTAGAAAGTCTTAAAAAAACTGAAGAATGACAGACCACTTGACATTGATTAAAGCACCAGAAAGCGGTCAACCTAGCCCTGTTGACCCTGCAAAGTCCCCCTTCCTAACATCTGGGACTAGTGACAAAATTGGGAGAGCCATCTCACAGACTTGTCAAGCAAAAGCCTGACATAGTCATACTTATGGAACTATATATTACAATGTCCCAGACAACACCATCACCATCCCTGGATATGTCCTGTCTCACTGGCAGAACAAATCCAGCAGCGTTGGTGGCAGAGTGGCATACGGTCAAGAGGGCATTGCCCTGGATCTCATGATGTTGCAACGTGCCATGTCAAACATGGGTAAGGAAACCACCTGCTAACTGCCATGTACTGCCTCCACTCCTCCCTCCCACACACACACAGACACACACCCCTTCACTATTGAATCAGTACTCCCCCATATTGGTACCACTTGGAAGAAGCACTGAGATTAGCAAGGATGCAAAATGTACTCTGGGTGGGGATTTCCGTGTGGAGATGAAGACCTGCTTTCAGGTTGAGGTGGCTTGATGACTCACTGATTAGCACTGCTGCCTCACAGCGCCAGGGACCTGGGTTTGATTCCAGCCTTGAGTGACTGTCTGAGTGGATTTGCATGTTTTCCCAGTGTCTGTGTGGATTTCTGTCAGGTGGTCCAGTTTCCTCCCACTGTCCAAAGAGGTATAAGTTAAGTGGATTGACCATGCTAAATTGTCCCATAGTGTCCACCTTTGTGTAGGCTAGGTGAATTAGCCATGGTACATGCGGGCTGCAGAGATAAAGTGGGGACGTGGGTAGAATGCTCCTTGGAAGGTCGTCCAGACTGTCTGGACTGAATGGCTTTTACTTACACTGTAAGGAATTGTGCGATTCACATCGATGATTACTTACATCATGTTGTGTGGCACTAGCACTGTGCTAAGTGGGCATAGTCTTCAAACAACTCAAGGTTCAGCAACCATGAAGCACTGTTACTCATTAGCCGCAGAAGAATTGTATTCCAATGCAATCTGCAACCTCATGGCCCATCATGTCCCCTACTCAACCGTTCCTACTATACCAGGGGATAAACCCTGGTTTAATGAAGACTGCTAGAGGACATATCAGGAGCAGCACCAGGCATACCTAAAAAGGTAACTACAGGACAACTTGCTTGCCAAACAGCGTACGCAGCAGGTGATAGACAGAGCTGAGCAATCCCACAACCGATAGATCAGTTCTGCAGTCAACAACTCAATGAAGGAGGAGGGTCTACCAATATCCCCATTCTCAATAATAGGGAGCCATGCACATAAGTGCAAAAGATAATGCTGAAGCTGAAGATGTAACAATCATCAGCCGACAGTTCTGAGTTGATGACATCTCAGCTTTCTCCAGATGTCCCTGTTCAATTCATTCCACATGGTATCAAGAAATAGCTGGAGGTACAGGACACTATTAGTAGGGAGAGGGCTTTCTCCTTCCTTTTGTGTTCAAAAAATAGCCAGCATTCAAATCCAGAGACACCACTGGCTTTTGGCACATTGATTCATCAGTTGTATTTTTCAGTGTTCACAATACAGGGAGAACATGGAAAAAGTGTCAATCCTCGATACACTATGGTCATAGCAATAAGGTGACACCAACAAATTTTCATGTTGCCCACTTCTAACAGAAGCATAATGGGTGGATTGCAAATCATGACACCTAAGCTCAAAAAAAATGATACAGTGAAATTTATAATCCCTACTCTTTCACTGTTTGACATTTGTATTTCAGTTTAATAGTGTATTTTATTAATGCTGATGCACAGCATTACCACTATCTGCTGGTAACAGAGCAAATTTTATGCTTGACTCATCAGTTGAACTGACTGTTTATAATGTATGTATACTTCCAATGCCAATGAGCCCTAGGTATCGAAATACAGATTAATATTGAGGTAGGTTATTAAAATATGCTGTTATTGCAGCATTATTCAAAAGTATGCTTTGAACTGAGTACAAATATTAGTCCCAGACCATTCAGCTGGTGACTATAAGTGAAAAACGTAATGACTAATACCAAAATACGATATAAAACCAGTTGCATACAGAACATTAATTTAGCCCACTGACATTCTAACAATAAAACTCGCTATACTTGCTGCAAAGTTAATTTTGCCTCCCTTCCGATCTTTACTTTTAAATCTATTTTGAGGACTGTCAATAATTTGAAAGTATGACATGGCAAACAAATAGGATTTTAAAGCATAAAATGAATGCAGGGAAATTGAAAGACAGAAAAAGTGCGCAAAACTTTAGAAACCTGACCAAAAGAGCTTGTATTTTTGCATTCTTACCTAATCATAGCATTGATGAGAGAAATGAATGCAGTACAAAAAAGATTATTCTTTTATTTTCTCCAAATCTTGAGATGGCCTGTTCCAATTATTTCCAGGACACAAGTGCTGAGGTGTTGTATCAGTAGATAGTGAAACAGAGAGGCACTATCATTTGGTTTGTATTTCTCCTAGTTTAGGGTTGCCCAGCTCTACACTATTCAGGACACATTTGGCAAAATGTAGCAACTAGCACAGTTCTACAAATCCTGACTTCAGACTCTTGCCTTGAGTCTATACAGATGCAACAATTGGTGTAGTGCTACTCAAGCTAATCTGGTTTCTTGGTACAGTTAGGCCTGTGAGACTCCATAAGATCATGATGAATGTCCCTCTTTAAACAAGTGTAAATCCATGCTCAGGGTCTTATTGTATAATGATAGTGTCCCTGCGTCTGGGCCAGAAGGTCCAGCATCAAGTTCATTTGGCCCAGAGATGTATCATAATATGCCTAAACAGGCTGATTAGAATAAAAAAAAACTAATTAGGTAACCTTATTTTAATAAGCTACAGCAAGATAAGACTGAATCTGCAGTATTGATGTTATTGTTGTAACAGAAACAAGGAGCTCAGATATGAAGATTTAAAAAATGCATGTTTTGAAGATTCTATCATTTGCCATCAGTCTGTTTTCCACAATAGAATAGTATATTACCCCAAGTACTGCTGCAGTTCAGGGCAACTGACAATGGGCAACGAACGCTGCACAGCACCCATAACCTGTGAATGAATAATGAAAAGAATGCATTGTTGGCCATATAATTCACAAAATATGACAGTGAAGCAACTTTACTGTATTTTGATGACTTTGCTCAGCATTTTCCCACAGATTACAATATGAAGCTTGACACACAAGAGTAAATATGAGAGGAAGTTTCTCTGTGTAATTATAAATGTTAACATGTTAGTCATACATAACGACGCATAATTAAACTCAGAATGGTCTGGGGTTTCTCATTATTAAGTCATTCAGTTTTAGAAAGGGTAACATGGGGGAAGAATTTAAACTGAATAGCTTTGCAAATTTTTAATTACATCTCAGTTGAAGACAACTTAAATATTTTCAAAAACAACAGAAGAGGCTGAAGAATGCATTCATACTTTAGACTATTTCTTTCTCTTTCTGTTCATGTAGAAAGAGGGCATCGGCACCCTTTGACTTCCATGTTAAACCTGACAACAGGTAGAATGTGCAAATTTTCAACAGCAAATCAAAGGGGAAATCAAATGGAGAGTCCATGAATCTGCAGTTATAAATTGCAGTGCACATGAGGCTCAATGATGCTATTTTCTTAATATTAAAACAGCAAAATGACTGTTGAGGAACACACAACAACATTTTAGAATGATTGTAAGGATGCATCTGAGGACGAACAGAACACATTTTATGAAAAAAAAACTTATAACGTTCCTTTTGAAGAATTAATTAAAAAATGAAAGAGGTTACACTGTTTTGGCATCAACTAATGTAAGGGGGTGTGACATAAAGGCCAGAAATTAGACTCAACTTGAATATGGTGAACCCTGCTTATCTCTACCTTGGTTTACAGGGAATTGAACTTTTGCTTGCAATAAAAACAGATACTTTCATCGAAAAGGGGTCTTTTGTTTGAATGGGAGGACTGCCAAGGTTGGAACTGTGTTGTCCTTGGCTGGTGGACCAGGTATTTTTGTTGACTAGCAGCTTTGAGACCATTTGGCATCCAAGCCTGGGACTCTGCTAAAGTGAAAACTATTGGAATTTTTTTTGGTAGTAGAATGGCTTGCTAATGCTACACGATGTCACATTCCTAATCTGGTGGTCAGCCAAGCTATAGCCCTAGTGGCATTAAATTGGCACATTTAACTGAGGTTGCCTACTTTGTTTCTGCATGCTTTTGACATGGTCACCACTGGAGATTAAAGATGCATATATTCATTCAACTCATGCCAGGTTTTTGGTACCCATTGTTTTATCTTGCTGTACACAAAATGGGGAAACCATGACAATGCTTGACATTAGCAAGATAAATGTTCCAGTTAAATTTAATGATTTAAGAAGAAACATGGCTAGACATAGCTACGAGATAACAAGCATGGGGCTGGATGAACACAGCAGGTCAAGCAGCATCATAGGAGCAGGAAAACTTGACGTTTCAGGCCTAAACCCTTCATCAGAAAATCTTGGTGTCCAATAAAGCTGAGTAGAATTGTGAATTCAGGCTGTGGATCCTACAGAGAATAAAAAACAGAAGAGGTCCTTTGCAGGTCTGGGAGAGGGAGGCTCTGAGCTGGGGGAGTCTTGATTGTAGTGCCTGGAGGTGCCCGCGCATTGCTGCAAGTGTGTGTTTCAGGAGTCGTAGGGAGAAGCGCTTCTGGAGGGTCTCAATGTTCTCCATGTAGATATTGTCACGGTTGGGGCCAAATTGGGAAGGCTTGAATGTGGATTGTAGTCCATTGGGGATGATCTGGTTCCGTAGGCAGGTACTAAGAAAGGTGATGTGGCTGTGGTACCTGGTTTGCTTCAGGACGTGGTCGAGCAGTTTCAAGGCCGAAGAGGTGATGAGAGAGTTGCAGTGGGAGAGAGATTCCCTGAGGTTTGTCCGGAGGGAGGAGGGTAACTTCTTCAGGGTAGGCATCCTTAGAAGAGGCTTCGCAGTGGGGTTAAAATTGTATCAGAGATAAAAGGTACTGCAGATGCTGGAGAATCCGAGATAACAAGCATGGGGCTGGATGAACACAGCAGGTCAAGCAGCATCATAGGAGCAGGAAAACTTGACGTTTTGGGCCTAAACCCTTCGGGTTTAGATTCTCCAGCATCTGCAGTACCTTTTATCTCCTAGACATAGCTACGTATTGTTTTACTTAACTAATTTACTCAAAGGGTTTTAAGAGAGACAAGTGAAAATAAAATATTAAGAAAAGCCAAGAGTTGTAACAAACACAATATAAATTATTGATCATAATTGATAGTTTGACTTATAAGTAACAAAACAGAAGTTGCAGGAGAAACTCAGCAAGTCTGACAGCATCTGTGGAAAGAAAATAGACCTACTTAGAAAAACAAGCAGGAAGTTAAATTTTAATATAATGGAACCTTCAGCAGCAGATGGCAATGATGAGGGAGGACACCACGCAGCGAAGCTGGAGCAGTCAAATGGATGCTGTCTGGATGAATGGATGCCTTTGGGGATCACTTCGATAAGGATCAGATGGGCGAAGCATTTCGGCAATCAGATATGAACCACAGACTTAACTTCATGTACATATTGGGAAGAATCTTAAAGGTGCCTGAAAAATGCAGATTATGGTGATAAACATTGCAGAATCGGACAAGAATTCCAGCAAGGCCTGTCTTGGCATTGGGAGGAACTCGTCAACTCGTTTAAATATGTTCTAGACATTGAGGTGAGATTTTCTCAAGGTAACAGCAAGATGTCTATTACATGAATTATTGTTTGTTACTGACTTTTTGCACAGCATATCTCACCTCATTAATACGGAGTTCAAATCCTATCACCAGCCACAAAAAACTAAATGCCAAGAATTCTCGACGTGGAAGTCAAAGTGAGTACCTGGCAACTTCAGCCTACAACTGACTCAAACAGATTCCATGTTGTTTAGCATCTCAGTACACAGTTCATGTGCACCAGCCGCATGCATGAATTGTCCAAGGACATTGGCATCTGGTAATTGCCAAAAACTCAGTATTCTTTGGTCACCTCTCCAATATAGTTGCAGGATGCTTTGGAAGCACAGACCTGCATTGCAGGGCACACTGGCCACTAGCATTGTAGCGCTGCTGTAAGGACACATTTGACAGGGGACAGGCACCCAGTTTACAGACTGGATCAGGCTGTTTCTTTTTTACTTGCTCCATTCGTGCTTACTCACTCACTTAGCAATGACCTGCATGCTTCCAGCATCCATGCCTTGCCTTGTTTTGCCTGTTGATGTATGCCACTTTAGACAGAGCTATCAGTATTGCCGCAAAAGTATGCTCTTTCGCATACAGAGGCAAGCTACTTGTCAGTAAGAACATATCTGGGTTTGGAGAGGGTGCATCTTGCTGTATAGCAGAAACCGACACACCAATGTGACAGTAATGTCATGTGCCAGCCTCCCAAGTGGCAAACACATGCCATATCATATTGTGGGTAAGGGCTAGTCCTCTGTCCAGTCAAGTAAGGGCCCCTATCATTCAGAGGGATCTCATATGTTAGTCATGGGCACAATCTGCATTCAGTCCGGGGGCTTGGCCAAATTCAGTTGTCCACTTGGATTGCTCGTGATCACGTGATATGTCCAACTGCAATCCAGGGAGTGGTCAGCGGTGAGTCCTGTAGGTCCTACAGCAATAGTCAGGGGAATCACCTATTGTTGGCTGTAAACACACCAATTGGGGCTGATCAGTCATGTCTGGGGTCGCTTGTTGAAGCCATTCAGAGGTCTGGGGCTGATATAGTCCTGGGGATCTATGTATTGATAATTGAGGATGGTGTAAAGTAATGCTCTTTGCCAGCAAGGGGTATGGTAGTCAAGGTTGCATAAAAAAAAGAGGTATGTGTTGAGATGGGAACAAGAATGGTAATGGGGAGAAATATGAGGTATAGGGGGACATGTGGAACAGCATCAGAAGATGTAGTGACCCACGGGACGGAGGGGATTTTGTCATAGGTAGGAGAGCAGGGTGGGCATCATTGAGGAAGGCGTTCTAGTCCATTAATGCTCAGATGACCTGTACTCAATTTTATCACTTCCTGGAAGTGTGTGCCCACTACCATGACAGCTGCGAAGACATCTACATCCTGGAGCACTTTCATATAGTGGGATTCTGGAGAGAAAGAAGCGCTGCTTGTTGATGACAGAACTCAACTGTGTTGGGTTCTACAATCGAGACAGGACCTGACTGACATCCACTTCCAGTCAATGGGAGTGGAGGCAGCAGACAAAAATGGAAAATAAATGAGTTGGTCATAATGCCACTATTTGGTTGGCATTGTGAGGATAAACTGCAGTTTCTACTGGTTTAGTTTATGTTCCCTTTTAGTGACTAAATCTAAAAGGTCATGTTTGGAATTGTCCAGTTCCTTGCCTATCTCTGATGTTCAAATATTAAACAATGACAAAATGTGGGTCTCCAGTGGGCACTGGGGACAGAATTACATTGACCTAGAGATGGTGTTTAGATGGGGTGTGCCCAAAGACAGGTAGAAATGTGACCCGCAGTTTAAACAGTGAAGAGAATGAGGTTACATGAATGAAGACATGCCAGCTATGTGTGGTGAGCAACATTGCTTTGTGGCTGCTGTGTCATTACATTGCTCAAGAGGAGCAATAATGGATTGCAAATGTTTGTCCTAGTGCAAGCGTCCTTTTAAAGATGGCACATGTGCAATTGATTCTGGTCTTTTGGCAGATATCCACTGACTGGCAAGTTGTTCTGAGAACAGAATGTGGTTTTATGGGGCTAGAATTGATAGAAATGGGTGCTATTGGGTGGAGTACATGAATTATGATTAAATAAAACCCAAAAGAACTGCAGATGCTGGAAATCAGAAACAAAAACAGAAATTGCTGGAAAAGTGCAGCAGGTCTAGCAGCATCTGTAGAGAGAAATCAGAGTTAAATTTTCAGGTCTAGTGACCCTTCCTCAAAACCAATTGATGGACAAATAAGAACAAAAGAACAAAGGAAATAGGAACAGGAGTAGTTCCTCAAGCCTATTCTGCCATTCAATAAAATCATGGATGAAAAATAGCAGAGTGAGAAGATAAATTTCAGTGTAAACTTGCAAGTACTATCAAGACAGAAAATGAGAGTTTTTTAAAAATAAACAAAAAGCAAGAGAGTCCAAAATGAACATAGGCCCCTTGGAGAATGAGGCTGAGGAAATAATAATGGGACACATCTTAGGAAATAGCCACAGAGATATTGGATACACTGTTAGTAGTCTTCCAAGAATCTTTAGATTTTGGAAAGATCACAGGGGTTTGGCAAAATGTCAAAGTAATACCTTTATTTGAAAAAGAACAGAGTCAAATAATAAGGTAAATATAGACCCATTAGCGTAACGTGTATTATTCAGAAAATGTTATTTGATGAAGCAGAGTCAACATGGTTTCACGAAAAGGAAATCATGCCTGACAAACGTATTCAAATTTTTCAGGAGGTAACAAGCAGGATAGATAAAGAGGAAGCAGTGAATGTAATACATTTTGATTTTCAGAATGCATTTAATAAGGGATCGTGTATTAGGCTACTTAATAAGATGGGCCTGTGTATTGGAGATAGTACATTAGCATGGATAGGAGACTGGCTGACTAATAGAAGATTCAGAGATTGAAATAAAGGGGGCAATTTCACAATGGCGACATGCCACTGCCTGTCACAGGGATCAGTACATGGTCCACAATTATTTAAATACATATTAATGACTTTGATGAGGAAAGTGAATGTAATATAGATAAGTTTGCAGATGACACAAAATAGGAGAGAAGGCAGAGGGTGAGAATGACGTAAAAATTCTACAGAGACAGATATAGACATGTTAAGCGAGTGGCCAAAATCCAACAGATGTAATATAATGTGGGAAAATGTGAAATTATGCACTTTGTCAGGAAGTTTGGAGAAGCTGAATTTTATTTAATTGGAGAAAGGCAGCAGAAAGCTGCAGCACAGGTGGGTTTGGGAGTCCTAATGCTTAAATCTTTAAAAAAAAGGATATAAGTTCGGCAATTAAAAGAGAAAGCAAACGGAATGTTGGTCTTTATTTCAAAGGAAATGGAGCATAAAGATAAGGAAATCTTGCTGAAACTACACAAGGCACTCGTCAGGCCACAGCTGAAATACTGAACAGTTTAGTACTCTTATCTAAGAAATGATATATTGGCTGTCCACAGAAAGTAAACTAGGGTGACATCAGGTATGGAGGGATTGTTTTATGAAGAGAGGTTGAGTAGTTTGGGACTGTACTTCATTAGAGTTTAGAAGATTGAGAAGTGAACTTATTGAAACATACAAGATTCTTAGGAAAACAGACATTGCCTTGTGGAAGAGTCCAGGATCAGAGGGTATAATCTCAGAATAAGGATGACACTTTTAAAACAGAGATGATGAGGAATTTCTTCTCTCAGAGGATAGTGAATTTGTGGAATTCTTTACCACAGACGGCTGTAGTGGCTGGGTTTTCAAGTATATTGAAGGTTGAGATAACCAGATTTTTATGAGTAAGGGAATTAAGGGATGTTAGGAAAAGGCAGGAAAGTGGGGTTAAGATGTTTTAGACCATTCTTGATCTCATTAAATACTAGAGCAGAGTCAATGGGCTGAATGGCCCACTCCCGCTCCTTCATCTTATGTCATATGTTCTAATTGTGGCCTGTATTCCACATTTCTACCTATCACTCATAATTTCTTGACTAACAGGGAAGTTAGCATTCAATGCTTCCACCAACCTCTGGGGAAGAGAGTTTTCCTGTGGAGTAAAACAGAATTGGTTTTTAAATTCTAAGCGTCTGAGTGCACAAGCATTAACAACTTTGCACCTGCAAATCTTACTTACTCGTCCATGACATTCCATGAATTAATACCTTGCCAGAAGTAAAGAATAATGAAACCCTTAATCAGTGCAAATTTAAGATAAAGATCACAAACATTAAAAAATTGGCTTGTTGCCAGAAAAAAAAGGGTTAGATCTTCCAGGTGCCATGGCAGTGCCTGTTGCATAATAACGATTGGCTGGATGTGTTCATGCAGCAGATGGTCCATGTCTGTTGACTGTCACTTCAGGGATTGGAAACCCCTCTGAAGAGGAGGACCCTCTTTTTCATTGCCAAGTAAATATGCCCACTCAAGGCTATAATAGCAGGGTTGGCAATCAGATTTTGTTCTGGCCGCATTCTTTGGCAAGCGATAATAGGAACTGCAGATACTGGAGAATCCGAGATAACAAAGTGTGGAGCTGGATGAACACAGCAGGCCAAGCAGCATCGTAGGAGCAGGAAAGCTTGATGTTTCGTGCCCAGACCCTTCATCAGAAATGGGGGAGGGGAAGAGGGTTCTGAAATAAATAGGGAGAGAGGGGGAGGCAGATAGAAGATGGATAGAGGAGAGGATAGGTGGAGAGGAGACACACAAGTCAAAGAGGCGGGGATGGAGCCAGTAAAGGTGAGTGTAGGTGGGGAGGTAGGGAGGAGATAGGTCAGTCCAGGGAGGACGGACAGGTCAAGGGGGCAGGATGAGGTTAGTAGGTAGGAGATGGAGGTGCCGCTTGAGGTGGGGGGAGGGGATAGGTGAGAAGAGGAACGGGTTAGGGAGGTGGGGACGAGCTGGGCTGGTTTTGGGATGCGGTTGGGGGAGGGGAGATTTTGAAGCTTGTGAAATCCACATTGATACCATTGGGCTGCAGGGTTTCCAGGCTGAATATGAGTTGCTGTTCCTGCAGCCTTTGGGTGGCATCATTGTGGCACTGCAGGAGGCCCAGGATGGATATGTCGTCGGAGGAATGGGAGGGGGAGTTGAAATGGTTCGCGACTGGGAGGTGCAATTGTTTGTTGCGAACCAAGTGCAGGTGTTCTGCAAAGCGGTCCCCAAGCGTCCGCTTGGTTTCCCCGATGTAGAGGAGGCCACAACGGGTACAGCGGATGCAGGATACCACATTGGCAGATGTGCAGGTGAACATTTGCTTGATGTGAAAAGTCTTCCTGGGGCCTGGCATGGGGGTGAGGGAGGAAGTGTGGGGGCAGGTGTAGCACTTTCTGCAGTTGCAGGGAAAAGTGCCGGGTGTGGTGGGGCTGGAGGGGAGTGTGCAGCGGACAAGGGAGTCATGGAGAGAGAGATCCCTCCGGAAAGCAGACAAGGGTGGGGAGGGAAAAATGTCTTTGGTGGTGGGGTCGCATTGCAGATGGCGGAAGTGTCGGAGGATGATGCATTGGATCCGGAGGTTGGTGGGGTGGTACGTGAGGACGAGGGGGATTCTTTTTTGGCTGTTATTGGGGGGACGGGGTGTGAGGGATGAGTTGCGGGAAATGCGGGAGATACGGTCGAGGGCGTTCTTGACCACTGCTGGGGGGACGTTGCGGTCCTTGAAGAATGAGGACATCTGAGATGTACGGGAGTGGAATGCCTCATCTTGGGAGCAGACGCGGCAGAGGTGAAGGAATTGGGAATAGGGGATGGCATTTTTGCAGGAAGGTGGGTGGGAGGAGGTATATTCTAGCTAGCTGTGGGAGTCGGTGGGCTTGAAATGGATGTCTGTTTCTACGTGGTTACCCGAGACAGAGACAGAGAGGTCCAGGAAGGAGAGAGAGGTGTTAAAGATGGTCCAGGTGAACTTAAGGTTGGGGTGGAAGGTGTTGGTGAAGTGGATGAACTGTTCGAGCTCCTCGTGGGAACACGAGGTGGCACCGATACAGTCATCTATGTAACGGAGGAAGAGGTGGGGTTTAGGGCCAGTGTAGGTACGGAAGAGGGATTGTTCCACGTAACCTACAAAGAGGCAGGCATAGCTTGGGCCCATGCGGGTACCCATGGCCACCCCCTTTGTCTGTAGGAAGTGGGAAGAATTGAAAGAGAAGTTATTGAGGGTGAGGATGAGTTTGGCTCAGTGGATGAGATTTACGTCTCCTTTTGAATGTTGTTGGAAATAAAGAAATCTTTCCCTCTCCTTTTCTTGAAACCCCCATATAAAGAATGCAAAATACAATGGCAAAGTTGACTCTAGATATGGAAACAGCCGATAAACATCCATTTATATAACCAGTGCAGTCCTGCTCGACCCAATTGTTCTGAATGGAAAAAAGCAGCAATACAATTACACTTACAGTTGAAGCCCGTTAAACAGGGGCACCCGCCAAATGGAAGTGAAGTGAAATTGGTCAATTTAAATCAGATCATCCCCAATATTAGTTCTCATCACCAGATTTCAGTTACACTTGGGAACAGAGTGGTTCTCAAAAACCAAAAGACCTTATAAAGCAGTACAGCCTGGAAGTTAACTGGCGTCAACTGCAGAATCTCAAACATGCTCAAGTACACTGTTCAGTGTATCATGTTTACCTGGACAAAGACACAAAACAAGCTAACCTAACAGAATTGGAACCCAAATTTGAAAATTATTGGCAGCAAGCAAATAGATATGGGCTTCTACCAAATTTTAAACTGAGGGGTTGACCGTCCCCAACACCTCAGTTTTACTATGGGCTTCCAGTCCCTATACACCTGTATTCCCCATGCAGATAGCCTAAAGGACCTCCGCTTCTTCCTGTCCTGCAGACCTGACCAATCCCCCTCCACTGACACCCTCACCCGCTTAGCCAAACTCGTCCTCACCCTCAACAACTTCTCTTTCAATTCCTCCCACTACCTACAGACAAAGGGGGTGGCCATGGGTACCCGCATGGGCCCAAGCTATGCCTGCCTCTTTGTAGGTTACGTGGAACAATCCCTCTTCCGTACCTACACTGGCCCTAAACCCCACCTCTTCCTCCGTTACATTGATGACAGTATCGGTGCCACCTCGTGTTCCCACGAGGAGCTCGAACAGTTCATTCACTTCACCAACACCTTCCACCCCAACCTGAAGTTCACCTGGACCATCTCTAACACTTCTCTCTCCTTCCTGGACCTCTCTGTCAACATCTCGGGTAACCACGTAGAAACCGACATCCATTTCAAGCCCACCGACTCCCACAGCTACCTAGAATATACCTCCTTCCACCCACCTACCTGCAAAAATGCCATCCCCTATTCCCAATTCCTTCGCCTCTGCCGCGTCTGCTCCCAAGATGAGGCATTCCTCTCCTGTACATCTCAGATGTCCTCATTCTTCAAGGACCGCAACGTCCCCCCAGCAGCGGTCGAGAACGCCCTTGACCGTGTCTCCCGCATTTCCCGCGACTCATCCCTCACACCCCGTCCCCCCAATAACAGCCAAAAAAGAATTCCCCTCGTCCTCACGTACCACCCCTCCAACCTCCGGATCCAACGCACCATCCTCCGCCACTTCCGCCATCTGCAATGCGACCCCACCACCAAAGACATCTTTCCCTCCCCACCCTTGTCTGCTTTCCGGAGGGATCACTCTGTCTGTGACTCCCTTGTCCGCTCCACACTCCCCTCCAGCCCCACCACACCCGGCACTTTTCCCTGCAACTGCAGAAAGTGCTACACCTGCCCCCACACCTCCTCCCTCACCCCCATCCCAGGCCCCAAGAAGACTTTTCACATCAAGCAGATGTTCACCTGCACATCTGCCAATATGGTATCCTGCATCCGCTGTACCCGTTGTGGCCTCCTTTACATCGGGGAAACCAAGCGGATGCTTGGGGACCGCTTTGCAGAACACCTGCACTTGGTTCGCAACAAACAATTGCACCTCCCAGTCGCGAACCATTTCTACTCCCCCTCCCATTCCTCAGACGACATGTCCATCCTGGGCCTCCTGCAGTGCCACAATGATGCCACCCGAAGGCTGCAGGAATAGCAACTCATATTTAGCCTGGAAAGCCTGCAGCCCAATGGTATCAATGTGGATTTCACAAGCTTCAAAATCTCCCCTCCCCCATCCGCATCCCAAAACCAGCCCAGCTTGTCCTCGCCTCCCTAACCTGTTCTTCCTCTCACCTATCCCCTCCTCCCACCTCAAGCCACACCCCCATCTCCTATCTACTAACCTCATCCCGCCCCCTTGACCTGTCCATCCTCCCTGGACACACCTATCTCCTCCCTACCTCCCCACCTACACTCACCTTTACTGGCTCCATCCCCGCCTCTTTGACTTGTCTGTCTCCTCTCCACCTGTCCTCTCCTCTATCCATCTTCTATCCGCCTCCCCCTCTCTCCCTATTTATTTCAGAACCCTCTTCCCCTCCCCCATTTCTGATGAAGGGTCTAGGCACGAAACATCAAGCTTTCCTTCTCCTATGATGCTGCTTGGCCTGCTGTGTTCATCCAGCTCCACACCTTGTTATTCTTTGGCAAGCCTTGGTTTTATCTTGTCGTGTGCCATTCTGCTAAATAAATGCAGTAAAATAGCTACTTTAAAAAGCAGCTTCAATTATTATTTCAAACTGATTGACATACTGGTTATGTCTTTAGTGGCTTGCAGTTTCTTCGATCCCTGAGCTGAGGTGAAAGCCTGTGATATTGGAATGCCTTTGCAATTCCCCCTCTTCTTTTCTTATCACCCTGATGGCTGAACTGAAGTTGCATCATTATATGACCAAAAACAGTGATGGTTTTGCAGGTAATTACCTACTTTTGTTTCAAGAATAACATCACTTTCATTCTTCTGTGCAAAGAAAAGGATAGCTAAATAAAAACAAATGTGAAAAGAAATACATAAATTAAATAGTAGAAAATTATGAAAACAATAGTGACAAAAACAACAATGTTTCTGTCAACTGTATAAGGTTCCATCTGTCTCTCACTATAATTCTGGCAGGAGACTGATAGAATCTACAGACTCAAATGAGCATTTTCTAAAGGATTTAAATATGTGTTTTAACAGTGGGTGTAATTCATTTATCATTTATGTTTTATTTACAACAGACCTAAGGAAAGGAATAGACATTATTTTAAGCAGCAGAGCTTGGACTACCTCTCGTCCATTCAAGCTTTTCCTTTCAACCCTTAGCCTCAAAATATTGCTATTTTGGACATGCTGTCATCGAATTATTAGAATTCACTCTTAAAATTCAAAGCAGGTAGACGGTATGAATGCATTTCCACAGGATTAACTAATTTAGACCGGTGCAGAATGTTTAATAGCTATGAAGACGATGAGTATTATTATCTGATTGACAGTTTGTATGAACTAGGACTGGATATATTTTTCTATAAAACTTTTTTTAATGCTTGTTTGTTTATTTAAAGAGAAATTATTGGATTTTAAAGGTGTTAAATTTGTTTCTGGCATATGTGTATAGTTGGCTATAACAAATTGATAGATTTATGAGCTTGTGGAAAAGGTAGATACTTCCATGTGAATATTGAATGCTGAAGATTTTTTTGAAAGAATTTGTTTGTTGAGCATTTCAAAGTTTTAACAGCATTGTTATGTGCTGATGGGCTCTGAACATGATGGATACTGGGTGAGTGAGCATATATGAATAGTTGGCAATGAGATATATGAAGGCATGAGGCATGGAAAGTATATGGGTACAAAGGTGTGAGATGGGGTCATTGGGAAAAGAAGGGTAAATGGGAAGTGGATAGGATTGAGTGATGAAGGTTGGGACACCTACCAGCCATGAACATAACTGTGCTACCTGCCCAATAAATAACAGCAAACCTCCCAATCTTCCAGCCTCGAAATCCACTCTCCTTCATTACTGCTTTGGGCCTGCCTCAAGAGGTGATAACCTTCACTCCAGACTGCACTGCAATTTAAAGATCCAAAGCAACTTTGACAGTGACTGAGTGATGGTAAGAATGGAAGGTAAGTAAGTGAGTAGGCTGGCAGATGGTTAGGGAGATGGGGTGATAAATGGTTGAAACCAACATTGTTTGCCATAAATACCCCTTAAGTTTAATAATGTCTTTCAGAGTCAGAAATCTGGTTAACATGTGACTCCAGACCCCAACAATGTGGTTGATATCTGGTTTTCTAAAATATCCTAACAAGCCACTTGGTGAATGGTGCCAGCTTGCTAAGGTGCAAGGTGGTTTAGGGAGAAAATGATAGGTGGGTGAGGCTTTGAGTGGCAGATGGTGGAGTTGTAATCTACCAGATTGATGGGGTGGTAGGTTGCCAAGCTGGTGCGAGTGCAAACATAAGGTAGGGAGTTTAGAGGGAGTTATGGTAAGTGTTAAGTGAGTGAGGGTTTGGTGTCAGTCAGTTTGATATATGTCAGGTGTGGTGGGTAGTAGGTGGGGACTGTTGAGTTAGCTTCAGTTGAGAGGGGATGTCATGGAGTTTGGGGGGGATTCAAGGGTAGGGTGTGCATGGGAGGCTAGGTCTATGGGAAGAGGGTGAAGATTTTATATTGTGGGAGATGATATCAAGTCTGGGGGAGCTGGAATCATGGGGGTGAGTTGGCAGCAAATGGGGACTTTTCCAAAATGTGCCAGATACCGAACAATTGACCTTTGGAAATTTCAAATTCCAGAGTGATTCCTTTGGACTCAGATGCTTTGGAACTTTGGCATGGTCCCAACACATAAATGTAGAAATGTTGATCCTTGCAATAGAATGCAAACTCAGGTTGCAAAGTACATGTTATATTACAAGGCATCAAGCCTAAAGAACATTTGCCAAGACCTTCCCATGACATTAACACATAGTATTGAAGTATAAATGTTATTTATTTCTCTGGCTATGGAACTTGGGGTAAATTGAGTGTACAAAATTGTCATAACTTTGTTGTTACTAGTGATTAGATTTAAATACATCTACATTTAGAATCTTTCCAATCTAATCAATTTTCTTTAAGTGTGTATGGTAATACACTTGAATGAGGATGATGTTTGTAAATGGCATGGAAACCTCTAACAGAGGAGATTGATGTATTGCTATAACCACACAATCCTGACTGACCAGGAATCTCTCCTGCTATTACCACCAGCATTTGGTGTATCAGAGAGATTTATAGATTGAAGATGTTACAACCAGACTCTGGGCAATGTTATCTAATTCATTACAGTTCCAGATAGGATACCCCAAGCTGTTACCTTTCTGGGTGAGGCAAATTAATTGGCTGCCCTTTTTTATTCACCATGTCGCTCAGTTGGTTACAACAAGGTTAATTAAAAGGATCCCTTCCCTTGTGGAATCCTTTCTTCCAGACCCAGATGAACTTACGTTTTGAAAATAGAAAATTTGACTAGGCTATCTTGAATTGACAAAGAGTGAGTTTATTAACTACTAAATATGTGGAGAATTTGAAATGCAACACCCATACATACAGATTAAAAATACAGAGGTGAGTCTAAAAAGATAAAAGTTTAGAAAAAAAAGGTAGTTTCTAAATTGTCTGTGAATGGTGGACAATAGAATGTTGTAACTGTTGCAGCAAATTGTGAGGAGTCTGGATTAAGAGGATGGGGAGAAATGTTTCCAGTTTATAAAAGGGTCAAGAATGAGACACACAGATTTCAAGCAATTTACAAAAGAAGCAAAGATTTGAAAAAAAGCTATTGCAGACAGTGAATAGTTAGGGTACAGAATGCACAGCCTGGAACTGTGGTGGAGGCAGATTAACCTTGGGCATTCAAGAGCGCACAGGATGATTATTTAAATAAAAACAATGTGCAAGGTTTATGGGGAATATGCTGCAGATTGGCACGAAGGCATGATGCTTATTTGGCAAACAGGTGCAGTCACAATGGACTGAATAGTCTCCTTCTGTACCATGATACTTTGCTGAAACTCTGATTATTTTGTTGGTAGGGTTGCTCTGTGCAGCAATCTGAAGAAATACTGGCAGGCGGAAGGAATATATGTCGATCATTCAGTCCATATCTTGATAATGCCTGTTGATCTATTCATTGTTTTCATAGTAACAGAGCGATAGAAAAGCTTAAGTAGACAATGTTGCCATGGTAGCAGAATAATTGGGAGAGTTTGAGATGGACCAAGTACATTATCTTTCTTCTATTTGGCTGATATCACTGTGCATTTTTTGGTATAGTGCAATGAAGTATAGAGATCAAAGGTGGAATTGACAGAAAAGCTTGAGGAAATAATGTGTGTGATAGTTTCACTGAATTGTACAGTGTAATGCACCTGAGTTTCAATACAGAGCCATGAACTCCATAAAGAATTACATAATCTTACTGGAATCATGTAGTTTCACTGTTTTGAATACTAATATTAAGTTATTTAACATGAGCTCATTAATCTGTGCTTGCTGTAACTGATGTTTGGGTAAATTGATGTTGAGCATGACACAAGGAAAGCTAGTTTTGTGTCCAACGCTATCAGTAGCTGGAACATTTACGCATTTAGGCACAAAACCCGAGTAGGAAATCTACATAATTCCACGTGATTGCCAATTACTGACCATCACCCTGGCAACTGCTATTGCATGTTTTAAGTAAGCACCTAAGTTAGTTCACGCTATTGCAATTTTTATTCTAAAATATGTCAAAACCGATGAAATAGGTACAGAAATCATCAGCTTGTCTTATTAATGTATTCCTTTGTTTAAACATTTTAACAGCTTGCAGCAACTAAGTAGTGAATAGTTTCCTGCGTTAGGACATTTCAGAAACCAGTTAAGTGTCAATCACATTGCTGGGGTCTGGAGTCACATGTTAACCAGATTTCCGACTCTGAAAGACAGTATTGAACTTGAGAGGTATTTATGGTAATCAACATTGGTTTCAACTCTTGATCAATTGTAATGTCATCGCCCACCACAATGGGATTTGAGCTAACATCCCCAGAGTGCTACTAACAATATTACCACATTGCCCCATGACGCTGCCATTGTCCCCATTGTAAAGGCATTTCTTGGTAAGGGAAGGAAGAATTGTATCAAATTAATCAAAACAAGTAGTGTTGAAATTACTATTATGCCAGCCTGAAAATATTGAGCACCTTCAGATAAAACTCCTTTGTTTACCATTATAACACATTTTACATTTGATAAAGCTTCAGTTCAAACAGCTGGGGGCTGAGGGAGAAATGGGGTAGGTGATGGCCCAGTAGTATTATTGCTAGACTAGTAATCCAGAAGCCCAGCTAATGTTCTGGGGACCTGGGTTTGAATCCTACTGTTGCAGATGATGGAATTTGAACTCAATAACCTGGAAAAAAAAGTCTGGAATTACGAAGGCTCCACAAATATCCCCATCCTCAATGATGGAAGAGCCCAGCACATCAGTGCAAAAGACAAGGCTGAAGCGTTTGCAGCAAACTTCAGCCAGAAGTGCCAAGTGGATGATCCATCTCAGCCTCCTCCAGTGGTCAGCGTTACAGATACCAGTCTTCAGCCAATTCACTCCATGTGATATCAAGAAATGGTTGGAGACACTGGATACTGCAAAGGCTATGGTCCCTGACAACATTCTGGCAATAGCACTGAAGACATATGCTCCAGAACTTGCTGTCCCCCCAGCCAAGTTCTTCCAGAACAGTTACAATGCTGGTGTCTAGCTGACAACTTGGAAAATTGCCCAAGTATGTCCTGTACACAAAACTCAGGACAAATCCAACCCGGCCAATTAACACCCCATCAGTCTCCTCTCAATCATCAGTAAAGTGATGGAAGGTGTTGTCAACAGTGCTATCAAGCAGCACCTGCTCAGAAATAACCTGCTCAGCGACACCCAGTTTGGGTTCCTCCAGGGTTACTCAGATCCTGATCTCATTACAGCCTTGGTTCAAACTTGGACAAAAGAGCTGAATTCCAGAGGTGAGGTGAGAGTGACAGCCCTTGATATCAAGACTGCATTCAACCAAATGTAGCATCAAGGAGTCCTAGTAAAACTGGAATCGATGGATATCAGGGGGCAAACACTCCGGTGGTTGGAGACATACCTGACACATAGGAAGATCGTCGTGGTTGTGGGAGGTCAATCATTTCAGCTCTAGGACATCTCTGCAGGAGTTTATCAGGGCAGTGCCCTAGGCCTAACCATTTTCAACTGCTTCATCAATGACCTTCACTTTATCATAAGGTCAGAAGTGGGGATGTTTACTGATGATTGCACAATATTTAGCAGCATTCGCGACTCCTCAGATACTGAAGCAGTCCATGTCCATGTGCAACAAGATCTGACAGTATCCAGGCTTGGGCTGACAAGTGGCAAGTGACATTTGCGCCACACAAATGCCAGGCTATGAACATCACCAGTAAGAAACAATCTAACCACTATCCCTTGACATTCAATGGTATTACCATCACTGAATCCCCCACTATCAACTTCCTGGGTGTTATCATTGACCAGAAACTCAACTGGACTCACCACATTAACAGAGTGGCTACAAGAGCAGACCAGAAGCTAGGAATACTGTGATAAGTAACTCACCTGCTGACTCCTCAAACCCTGTCCGCCATCTACAAGGCACAAGCCAGCAGTGGGATGGAATACTCCCCACTTGCCTGGATGAGTGCAGTCCCAACAACACTCAAGAAGCTTGACACCATCCAGGACAAAGCAGCCTGCTTGATTGGCACTATGTCCACAAGCATTGACTCCCTCCACTACTGATGCTCAGTAGCAGCAGTGTGTACTATCTACAGATGCACTGCAGAAATTCACCAAAGATGCTCAGACAGCACTTTCCAAACTCCTGACCACTTCCATCTAGAAGGACAAGTGCATCAGACATGTGGGAACACCACCACCTCCAAGTTCCCCTCCAAGCCACTCACCATCCTAACATGGAAATATATCACTGTTCCCTCACTGTTGTTGGGTCAAAATCCTGGAATTCCCTCCCTAACAGCATTGCGGGTCAACCCACAGTAGGAGGACTGCAGCTGTTCAAGAAGGCAGCTCACCACCACCTTCTCAAGGGCAGCTAGGAATTGGCAAGAAATGCTGGCCAGCCAGGACACCCACATCCCATAAATGAACAGAGAAAAAAAATGTCTTTTAAATGAGACGAGCATTTACCCACTGATATAATAAGTAATCATTTTGGTGTGGACCAGACAAACCCCCCTTCAAATATAACAAAGAGATAGTCTAGACACTAACTTTTATCTTATTTAAAGACAAGTGTGAGGTTCTGTGTTCCAATGTAATTTTTGGTTACACTACATAACTTTAAGCAAAACCCACTTTATTCTCACATTATAGTGAAAGTACAAGCAAAAGAAAGAAGAATTAGTATAACTTTAACTCTATTGGAAACTTAACAGATCAATAGATTAATTAACTACTAAGCAGCAGCTGTTCCAATATAGAAACATCCCAGAAACACACCCAAAGGCAAATTCAGTAAAATAGATTGTCTCACATGCAGTCCTCCCCTAGTCCACGAGAAAGGAATATACAGAGAAAATTCTGGTAGGAAGAGGGAACTCCAGCTTTTTGCTGCGGTCAAGAGAGATGTAATAGCTTCCACAACCAACTTCAAAACCCAGTAACTGCTGAAACCCTGGTTCTATGGGAGTTTGACTCCCCCGATTCATGCTGCTTCCTTTGTTTCAACTGTTTAAAAAAAAAACCCCAAGGTTTACTTTATTGGCTTCAAATCAACAGCTCGGTACCTCTGTCCTAAAACCTCTCTTCTGAAAATAAGGACAAAATACACCTTTTAAGGCAATAGTATTGTTACAATTTCTGAATTTAAAAATAGCAGGAAGGGATTGTTAAAATCTGGCAGGAGAGAAGGAACCACTAAATTTTCAATGACTTAGAAAGAGTCCCCAGGTTCCATTCTTTGAATAAGATTCATCAACAAAGCAATTAATCAGCAGAGCATCAGATTAATGAGATGTATAGAGACAGATTATGATCAAATTGAGCATTTAATGACCCCAGACATCTTCTACTAATTTCAGACATTGTGCTTTCATCATGTCAAAACAAAATATTGCAAAATAAATGAAGCATAAATCTATTACAGCCATCAGAAAATAGTTGCATTTTTGGCTCACGTCTGTCAATTGTAAACAGCTGCATTTTATTCCACTTCCTCTTCTGAAATGGGACAGGATAATGACATCAAAGTTGAACAATAACTCGAGTGGAAAGGTGCCACGTACCCAGCTGAAGCTAAAGTTTCAAGTCTGTCCTAAATAGAGTTTAATTAATTATTTATGCCATGTCTATAGATGTAAATGCTTGACCTGTCAGTTAGGTGAATACATTCTCTTGGAAGACCGCACTGGTAAGATTACATTCACTTTTTCAGGCAACTGTAAGTTAACATTGAAGGAAAATAAATCAACAGAAAGTAATTTTTCTATGCTTCTAAAAATGGTATACTTTTCAAAGCATATTTATATATCAACATTTTGTGAATGAAATTCTACATTGACTGGACAGAATACATCCAGTGATGGATACACCTTATCTCAATCTCACTTCCACTGATATCAATATCTGGAAAATAAAGCAGCTGCATCACAGCAACTAATAAACTTCCAATAGTCTTACACTTCAAAGAAATTGTACTTCTCTCCTTGTGTCTTCTATTCATGCAGAAAGCAGTGTTGTCTTTCAGAGCAGCTCCTGTCAATTGATGATTCTCATCATGGCTAAGTTGAGTCATTGATGCTTCTCTTTATTTCCTCTGACTGAAACAGTTAGTGGAAGGGAAAGTGATTACTGAAAGTGAGAAATCTCCCTTTCACTTGGGCTTTGGCCAAAGTCGATAGGAGTGGAAAATAATTTTCTCTAGCCCTGGTATTTCTGGTCAAGTGTTATAAATAAGTCTCAAAATAACAGCCATATTTCACAGCCGGGGTTTGCTTTGATGCAAAGTTCAAGCATTGGTGAAATTTTAACTTCTGTTAAGTCTGATAAGAACTGGAACTCAATGACACTCCAGTTGAAGGAAGTTTTGGTTTCCTCTCCTAATATATGCATCAACCTTCAACCCACCACATTTTCACCGAGGTAAAGCAGGTAGTAGAGAATGAGGGATGAGATGCCTGGAGACTCTGCCATGCCCTAACCTCTGTCGTGCAAGTAGGGGGTTAGAAGTGAACTTCACATTGATGCATCTGTAGCTCTTCTCAGTGTGCTCTTGACGGTGACAGTGTGTCCTCTGACAGTAACAAAGCTGCCTCAGGCTGCCATGACGACAAAGAAGAATCCTGACAAAGAAGATAGGAGACCCTTACAATTCTGGGACCTTGGGGCACTGGACTTGAAATGTTAACTCTGTTTTCTCTTCACAGTTGCTACAGGCCTGCGATCTCTGTATTTATGTCCCTCATAGCCTGGTGTGACCAAAGATACCCTCCAAAGTCATTCCAGTTGTCAAGTCCAGCAATATGCCTTCAGTTCTGTTGGAGTGCATCTGTTGGTACGAAATGAATGAGGTTGTTTGGCTCATCGGAAGTGCACCGGCTCTCGAAATGCATATTATGACTGAATGCCATTCTTCTGCCTTTTTCCCCAAATTGAGAAATTCCAATAAACATATATGATCACCTCTACGAGATAGCAAGAACTGCAGATGCTGGAGTCTGAGATAGCAATTTGTGGAGCTGGAGGAACACAGCAGGCCGGAGAGCATTAGAGGAACAGGAAAGTTGATATTTTGGGTCCCGACCCGACCTGAAATGTCAACTTTCCTGTTCCTGTTATGCTGCCTGACCTGCTGTGTTCCTGCAGTTCCACACTTTGTTATCTATGATCACCACCATATTATTTTATATTGCTGTGTGAGACATTCTGTACAGGATCTTTACGAAATGTTTGCCACTTAGTATGGGTATGTTATTGTGAGGTATCTTATGGTGAGATGGTTGTTTTAAAGGTTGTTTAGCCAATGGATACTACATAATGCTGGTGGTAGCAAGGATCCTTACAGGTTACTTCACTGATGAAGTGCTCAGGAATAGGTACTGTTGGCTGGGAATGATCATGATGTGATGCCACAGTTGAAGCATGCTGACCTTGATGGTGAAATTCCCCTTATGTCTCAGGAGAAGTGCCTCAGAGTTAGAAGCTTCTATTTAAGGCTTTAAGCATGTAATCTAAAGTGAAAACCCAGCATAATGTTAAGAATATGCTTTTTTGTGGGATTTACAGCATCGCAAAATTATCAGAATTCAAAATCAGGTCAGCACTAACTCTCTGAATGAGTATTATGACTGAATGCCATTCTCTTGCCTTTTCCCCATAATCCTGAACATTTCTTCCTATTTAAAAAATCAACAAATTACCTTCTAAATGTCTCATTTAAACCTGCCTCCACCATATTGCCAGGCAGCATGTCCCTGACCTTAATTTCTCACTGGGAAAAAGACAACCTTTTTCTCACATTACATTTGCTTCTTTTGCAAATCACCAAATATCCGTGCCCTCTTGTTCTTGATCGTTTAAAGAGTTTCAGTTCTTCCCTCTCTACTGCCTCCAGAACATTCATGATTTAGAAAACCTCTAACAGATTTCCTCTTAGCCTTTCACTTTATAAGAAAATAAACCCCATTTTCTCCAATCTATTTTCATAATTAAAATTATTCATCTCTTGTACTATTCTCGGAATCCTTCTGCACTCTCTCCAATGTGTTCACATCATTCCCGAAGTGCAGAGCCTAGAACAGTTTTTGATAATCCAGCTGAGGTTTAACAAATATTTTACATTAGTTCAGCTTGTCACCTTCCTTCTGTAATCTACAACTCTATTAATAAAGCTTATTATACCATATATTAGAAACTTATGAACTAGTTCTACATGTACTGGCACCTTTAGTGCCTCATACTCTCCTATTTCTCTGTTTCTGCATACTCTTTAGAGTGGTTCCCTTATTAAAAATAATATTTTTTCAAGTGCTTTCTACCAACATGTCATACCTCAGAGTTCTCGCATCAATCTTCATAAGCCACCTATCTGCCCTCTCTGCCTACTTTTATTATTTCACACTATCCTCCTTGCAGTTTACAAGCTTCCAAGTTTTGTAACATCTACAAACTTTGAAATTATTTCTGCGCAACCAAGATCAAGTTAATTAAAAATATTTAGAAAAGCAAGGGTCCAAAAATGACCCTGGGCAAACCATACTATAAACCGTCTACAACTTGAGAAATACCCATAAATTATTACACTTCAATCACTCTACCAATGTCATATTCATATTGCTAATGTCTCATTTAGTCCATAATCTGTTAGTTTTCTCATAAATCTGTTGGCTGGCACTGTATTAAATGCCATTTGGAAGTCCACATATATCACAACAACTGCATTGCCCTCATCAACTCTGTTTGTTAACTCTTTAAAAATCTCCAGCAAATTAGTTAAAAATTATTTTCCCTACGAAATCTTTGCTGACTCTTACTGATAAACCAACAATTTTCCATGTGACTATTAATTCTTGAATAACTATTTCATGAAGTTTCCCACTTTTGAAATTAAACCGACTGGTTTGTAATTGAAATGATAATTCTTACAACCTTGAACAAGGCTGTTATATTTATAAATCACCAGTTCTCTGGTACCACCCTTAAGTATAGGGAATATTGAAATATAATTTGCCAGCCAGTGCCTCTTTCACTCTTACTTATCAGAATATTCCTTAGCACATCTCTTCTGGTCCTGGTGCTATATCAGCTTTAAGTATTAAGACGCTATCTAATAACACCTCCTTTTCAATTTTAAAACCTTTTGGAGAACCTCCGCGCCAAACCTTCTTGCAGCTCCAAAAATACCCATTAACTATTACTCTCCTAACATTCTACCAATTTTGTATCCACATTGCTGCTGTCTCACTTAGTCCATGAGCTACTATCTTTTTCACAAATTTGTTGTCTGGCACTGTACTAAATGTTATTTGGAAGTCTATATATGCTTTAACAACATCATTGCCCTCATCAACTTTTTTTGTTATCTCTTCAAAATCCTCTAGTACGTTAATAAAGAATTATTTTCTCTTTCTTCATCTTTATCATGACCTGTGCAGCACCTCCTTCCTTAGTAAAGACAGGTAAAAAGATTTATTTAACACATCAGACATGCCTCTGTCTCCATGTGTAAATTGTCTTTTTAGTCCCTAAATGGCCCTAATCCTTTTACCGCCCTTTTTTCTTTTATGTGCCTATGGAAAACTTTGGGATTTCTAATTATATTAGAAATAGTCTTTTCTCATAAACCCTCTTTGCTGCTGTTATGTGCATTTTTAACCTCCGTTCTGAACCTTCTATATCAGCTTGAAGGCTAATTGTATTTTCTATCTTCCACCTGTCATAAACATTTCACTATTTCTTCAGTTTTCGTAGAATTTTTAATTGCGCTGTATGAAAGTTATCCAGGGCTTTGAAGAATACAATTGTTGTGGTTACTTCTAATGATGTCCACAGGAGTTTGGAGCGCAGGTTTTGCTGTTCAAGAGTATGGAGGGAGAGTGTCCACTCCAGACAAGCTAGTAGGAAAATATAATTCTAATGATCAACCAAAGCAACCAATCCCATTGAATCCCAAAAGATACGTTTGCCATTTGTGAAATTCTCCAGGCACCCAGATCTGCAATATACAAGTTTATGATATCAGAGATAGTAACAATTGCAGATGCTCGAGCTAGAGATAACACAGTGTGGAGCCGGTTGGGATTGGTCAGTGAGGTGGGAGGGGCAGATAGGTGGTAGAGAAGATGGACAGGTTGTGTCAGGTCAAGGAGGCAGGGATGCACTCGCCAATCACCATCCCATCTGCCTTCCTCAGCCCCACCCTTCCTCTCTATTTTTTTCTGAGCCCTCTTCCACCTCCCCTATTTCTGAAGAAGAGTCCAGACCCAAAACATCAACTTTTCTGCTCCTCTGATGCTGCCTGGCCTATTGTGTTCCTCCAGCTCCACACTATGTTACCTAAGTTTATGATATATAGTTATTGTGGAGGTTGATCAAGTTAAAGCTGCTAAAACGCTGTTGTTATATTTCAGATTATAGGATATAAAGCTCTCATCAACTTGGGCAACATCTCTGGTGCACTTTTACATAATTGCATATTTTGTTGTATTAAATATACTTCAGAAGTACAAGTTGCCTTACTATGATTTAAAACATGCAAGTCAGCCATGATCATTAGGAAAAATGGAAGGGTCCACTGGCTCAATGGCCTACTCTTACTTGTATGACTATAAGAATAGTACAGCACTGGAATAGACTGTTCAACTCACTTAGACTGTGTTGAATCCTGATGCCTTTCCAAACTCAAAACCTTTTGCCTCTATGCGGTCCAGATCCCTCTATTCCCTGCCTGTTCATGTATCTATTAAGACACCTCTTAAACATTACTGTTGTATTTGCTTCTTCGGAAATAAATGGAGAGGGTACACGTTAGGTTAAACAGGATGTTGCCTGGTTTGAAGGGTATTAGTTATTGGGAGAGATTGGCTAAAATTGTTCTCACTTGAACATCATAGGTTGAGGTGTGACCTGGAAGAAGTTTACAAATTTATGAGACATTGACAGAATGGATGGTCAGATGAATGCCACCTCCTCTGGCAACACATTCCAGGCACTTTCCACCACCTGTGTAAAAGATTTGCCTCCACATCTCCTTTCAACTTTCCCCCGTTACCTTAAATATATGTACCCTAGTATTTGATGTTTCTACCTTGAGACAGAGACTCTGACCATCCATTCTGTCAATGTCTCATAATTTTGTAAACTCCTTTCAGTTCACACCTCAACCTACGATGTTCAAGTGAAAACAATTTTAGCCAATATCTCCCCATAGCTTCAAACCCCTTCAAACCAGGCAACATCCTGTTTAACCTATCATGTACCCTCTCCATTTATTCCTAAAGAATGCAATCCTTTACGAGTAAACAAGTGATATGTTAACATTGTTAAATATTCATTTATCATTTGAATATAATTAATTGATAAGGTTATTAGCGCAAATATCTCTAGCAATTTATATTTTTTCTTCCAGAATTGATATTCTTTCATGTTCATATTCAGATATTTGTTCAGAATGTATGTATAAGTTGATCTGAAGATTGGGATAGGACATCAGGTAAAATGCATGTCCCTTGATATAACTCCAAACTTTGAATGTGCCGCTAATTTAAAATCAGGGGGCTACAATTCCAAAATTTGGAGTTGACACCAAGTTATTACTGAAGAAGACTGCAACAAAATATGTGAAGATGTTAACAAACTTGCAGAATGAACATACTAATAAAAAGGAAATGAATTTCAATACAGGTAGGTTATCACATTCTTCATTTCCTTGGTCTTCAGACTGAATGTTATCTTGGCTCTATATTACAGCCAGAATGAGGTGTGTAAATATTTCATAACGATCTATCTCTGAATGCTGTTCAATTTGATGGTTTCCAGTTTCCATAAGACCACAAGTTATAGGAAGAACATCTGGCCATTCTGCCCATTCAGGCTATTCTGCCATTTGATCATGGCTGATATTTTTCTCAAACCCATTTCCTGCCTCTTCCCATAATCTTTGATCCCCTAATTAATCAAAAACCTGTATATCTCAGTCTTAAACACATTTATGACTTGGCCTACAGTTTTTTGCAACAGTGAGTTTCAAAGAATCACCAAGTTCGGCCGAAGAAATTCCTCCTTACCTTTGCTCTAAAGCGTTATTCCTTCACTCTGAGGCTGTGCCCTCAGGTCCTAAAATCTCCAACTAGTGGAAACATTTACTCTATGACCACTTTATCCAGGCTTCTCAGTATTTTATTAGCTTCAATGAGATTTCCTCTCATCCTTCTAAACTCCATAGAATACAGATCCAGAATCCTTAATCACTCTTCATGTGACAAGTCCATCATTCCCAGGATCATTCTTTTAAACATCGTCTGGATTGCCTCCATTGCCAGCACATCCTTCCTTAGGTACACGACTCAAAATTGCTCTCATAGTTCCCAATGCAGTCATAACCATAGCCTTATACAACTGCAGCTGTACATCTTTGCTCTTGTATTCTCGCCATCTTGAAATAAATGTTAACATTGCAATTGCCTTCCTAACTGCTAACTGAACCTGCATGTTAAACTTAAGAGAATGCTGAACTAGAACTCTTAAATCCCTTTGTGCATTAGATTTCCAAAACCATTCCCCATTTAGAAAATAGTCTCTGGCTCTCTTCTTCCTGCCGATGTGTATAATCTCACAATTTTCTCATTGTCTTCCATCTGCCACTTCTTTGCCCCCTCTCCTAACCTGTGTGTGGGTGTGAAACACTCCAACCAGGGTGAAAGTCTCAGGAGGCAGGCAGGATTCAGGCATGTGACAATCTTTATTCTTATTGAACAAACCAGATAATGCAGGGAGAGGACCAAAGAATTCCCTGAATCTGACCATGACTTGAGAACCTAGTTGTCCTCTTAATTTTTGGCTCAGTTCAGAAGAGAGATCAATGGCACACTCTGATTTTCACAGTGAGATATAACATTTTTATACATTTTGTGTTACAATAATCACATACGACGTAATCACTGTGTCCTTCCCCTTATTCTATACATCCAGTCTTGTGAAACACCTAATCAATGGTGGACACTCCTATGGACAGCCCCAGGTTTCCATGATCTCATGGTGTTTAACAGACATTGTAATCTCCAGGCCTTGTGATCTTTCTATGCATCCTACTAATTTGCATTACAAAGCTACTGAAATATGTTTCAGACTTGCTTATTTCTAAGGACTGTTTGAATTATGTTATTCATTGTATTTCATGTGCTATCTACATCAAATTCTGTTACTCCTTTGATATTTTCCCACTGTCCCAATTACATAAAAAGTACAGATGACAGTTGGTGCTACCTAATTGCTATAAGATTCATAATATTAATTTCTATTATAAAGTTAGCTATGTGTAAAGTTTTACAGCTGCTTCTACTGTTAGCACTCTTTAACTAATTAGTTGCGAACAATCTATTTTGTATAGGACATGCCAGGCATCTTTTTAGAGATAAAGAAAGCATTTCCCGAGACTAATTAACTTTCATATATATGTTTGAATGTTTTCCTCCGATGCATCTATTATATTTTGGTCATATATGTGTGTCTATAATTTCATTGAAATATATCTCTGTGATTATCTGAAAAACCTTTAACCAGGACTCATTTTTATAATATTGTGAATAACTTCAAAGATACAACTGGTTACTACAAAATAACTTCAGCTGTTGTTTTCACGGCTGCACAATGAGTTAGGCTGACTGTCTTATGGACTGAGAGTTATACCCCTTGTTCCAACTGACACTATTCACCTAATGGGACAACATACTTTCGTTAATGAGACTAGAATCAATCGCTTGTCATAGTTTAATGAACTTGTGTCTATCCTGAGGCATCTGCTTATCGAACTGTCTCTGATGGCTGTTCATGCAGGGCCTCCTGTTCACATTGGAGTAGCCCTGTTCAAAGGTATCATTATGTTTCACTTAAATGCTGCAGCAGGCATTTAATACAGTTTTAATTAGTTATCTGTCATTTTGTGTCTAAATGCTGGAGCCGGCTGTTTAATTCTGTTTATCCCTTGTTGGCCATTTTGTATTAAACGGAGGGGCTACTATGGCCTAGTGGTATTATCATTGGACTGTTAATTCAGATACCTGGATAACATTCGGGCACCTGGATTCAAATCCCACCATGGTAGATGGTGGAATTTGGACTCAATAAAATATCTGGATTTAAGAATCTAATGATGACCATGAATCCATTGTTGATTGTCAGGAAAAACCCACCTGGTTCGCTAATGTCCTTCAAGGAAGGAAACTGCCATCCTTATCTTGTCTGGCCTACGTGTGACTCAAGACCCACAGCAATGTGGTTGACACTGAACTGCCGTCTGGACAATTAGGAATGGACAATAATTGCTGCTCAGCCAGCGATGTCTTCATCCTATTAATGAATAAAGGAAAAACGAAATAAATATGGGCAGCCTTCACACTGTGCAAATCTTTAAGCAACTACCTGCCTCCTCCACCTATTTTTGTGCCACCTGCTAATTTAGCAACAATAGCCTGAGTTCCTTCATACAGGTTATAAATATATAACATGAATAGCTGTGGTTCCACTAGTTACCAGCTGTCATCCTGAAAAAGATTGTTTTATTTCCCCTCTCTGCCTTCTGTCAGTCAGCCAGTTAATCTTTTATCCAGGCCTTTACCTTTCCCCTAGCAATATATGTGCTCAGCTTCTTTAGCCTGTGTAAGGTAACTTATCATACACCTTCTAGAAATCCAAATAGATTATATCCACTGGTGTTTCTTCTTCTAACTTGCTTGTTACCTCTTCAAAGAATCATAACAGATTTGTCAGGCATGACCACCCATTGGTGAAGCTATGCTGATTTGGCCTTATTTTACCATGCACTTCCAAGAACTCCACGATCTCATCCTTAATAATGGACTCTAAAATCTTACCAATGACCAAAGTCAGGCTAACTGGCCTATAAATTCCTGCCTTCTGCCTCACTTCCTTCTAAAATAGAGGTGTGATCTTAGCCATTTTCCAGTCCTCTGGGACTCTTCTTGGCGCTAGTAATTTCTGAAAATTCATCATCAATGCCTCCTTTGGGGAATGAACCTGAGGGGTAGTCCACCTGATCCGGGTTATTTATCGAACTCCAGACTTATCAGCTTCTCTAACACCTCTTCAGTGATGCCCACGACACTCACGTCTACCCCCAGACTCTCTTCAAGTTCTGGAGTGCAGCTGGTGTCTTCCACTATGAAGACTGTTGCAAAGTACCTGTTCAATTCCTCCACCATTTCTTTGTTTCTTATTACTATTTTTGAGCCTCATTTTCTAGTGGTCCAATGTCCACTCTTGCCTCTTTCTTACCTTTTATAAATCCAAAAAAACATGCTGTAAACTTCTGTTATATTACGAGCTAGCTTGCCTTCATTGTTCATTTTCTTCCTCTGACACTTTATGCCAGTTTCAAAATTTCCAGTTTGCAGGCTCCAGCTGCCTCCTCTTTACCATGGACATGCAATCCCTTTACACATCCATCCTCTACCAGGAAGGTCTTAAAGCTGTCCACTGCTTCCTGGTACAAAACACACCTTCCAGGCAAAGCAACCCTTCACTTACACTTCCCAGAATCTAGACTACTGCATTTGCTCACAGTGTGGTCTCCTCTACACTGGCGAAACGAATTGCAGACTGGGTGACTGTCGCAAAAAAGGACCCTGAGCTTTCAGTTGCCTGCTACTTTAACGCACCACCCTGTTCCCTGTCCAACTTCTCAATCTTTGGCTTGCTGCAGTGTTCCAGCGAAGCTCAACGCAAGCTGGAAGAACAACATCTCATTTTTCATCTTGGGATCCTGCAGCCCTTCTGACTCAATATCGAGTTCAATAATTTTAGGACCTAACCTCTCCCATGTCCCGCCCCCTACCCCACACACCAGGCCTTGTTATCACATAGCCTGCCACTACACTCTACCTATTGTTAGTCACTAACAGTCCCATTAGCAGCTCCTAGCAGATTGTTATCAACTCCTTTGTCTATCCAACTGCTCTGCTCTCTCTTTGTGCTCTATCCTTTATCCTATCATTTACTCCCTACCCCATTCCCCCTCCCTATTTTCTGCATATAAACTGACATTTTCCTAGCTACCATCAGTTCTGAGGAAGGGTCACCAGACCTGAATGTTAACTCTGATTTTCCCTTCACAGATGCTGCCAGATCTGCTGAGCTTTTCAGCAACTTCTGTTTTTGTTTATCTTCTTCCCAGTTATTGTTTTTTTTTTAGTTTCACTGAACTAGTTTCCATTCAAACATTTCACAAGTCTTTTCCATCTGAGAACAAAGTAGGTGTATTCATGTTGACATAGTTATGTGTGAGGTGGCGCATTTCAAATAGAGGAATGGGGAAAATAAGGCCCTAAATGGGTAGCCTCCTGCTGAAAAGCCATCTTGCTCCAGGCTTCCCTTGTAACTCAGGTTTTTATTTGTTTTTCTCCCTCTGAAATGCTTCCAAGTTCTGAATATTTCATGAGAACAGAAGAAAGAACTGTCAGCTGCACAGTTCCTGAATTGCTATTCAATAAAATCATGACTGAATTTTTACATCAACTTCATTATCCAAATTTATCCCATATCTTCAAAATCTATTGCTCTCAGTCTTTGTAATCATTGCTGTACATCCACATACTCTGGAGGTAGAAATTCCCACAGATTCTCTGAATAAAGAAGTTTCTCATTGCTGTTCTATATATCCAATCATTATTTTGATGCTGGGATTCCGAGTTGTAGATTCTCCAGACAGGGAGACAACCTCTCAATATCTCTCTTTGCTGAACCCTTAACGATTTTACATCTTTAAATGCGTTCAACACTCATTATTCTACTCTCCATAGAAGATAGGTCGATTTATACCTAACCTCCCCACATAACATAGCCGCCTGATCTCAGAAATCAGTCTTGCATATATCTTTGTTGTCCCATCCATAAGAACACTTCTCTTCCCTTAGATAATGAGACCAAAACTGTACACATTACTCCACGTGTAAATCCCTTTCTTATTGCAGCATGTCCTCCTTACCTATATACACAAACCCCTTGCAATAAATCTGACTACTTACTGTATCTGCACCTAACGCTTCTCTCCCATTGTTTCAATGATTTGAGCTAATCAGCTTGAGTAGTTTGAACATGAATGCATAATGTGCTGTACAGTTTTAGGTGTGCTCTCCAGTACTCTATTTGCTATATTTAGTTTGTGTTGCCATGAAGCTTGTGGCTTGGAATCCTATTCTGCATATTTGAGATAGGACTACCTTTGTCTCTGCTAGTAGTATGTGGCCTGTAATTGTTTCCCCTTAGCTAAGAGTGACTACTTTCTTACTCAGGGAGATTCTGAAAATTCTTTTACATGCACTCTTGCGTTGCTCTGTAAATGCATCTCTCACTAGTACAGTCTCTTTTATAACTGTAGTTTACACGAGTACTGATGTCACTGTCATATCATCATATACATCACCTGAAATAGTTCTATCGTAGAATCCCTACAGAGTGGAAACAGGCCATTCAGCCTAAGGAGTCCACATTGATCCTCCGAACAGCATCCCACCCTGATCCATCCCCCTACCTATCCCTGTAACCCTGCATTTCCCATGGCTAACCCACATAGCCTGCATATGCCTGAATGCCATGGCCAATCCATCTAACTTGCACATCTTTGGACTGTGGGAGGAAACCAGAAAACACAGCAGAAACCCACGCAAATGCGGGGAGTATGTGCAAACTCCACACAGACAGTCGCCTGAAGGTGGAATAGAACCCAGGTCCCTGGTGCTGTGAGGCAGCAGTGCTAGCCACTAAGCCACGGTGCCACCCTTTTTTGGTACTATTTCAGATCAGGCATACTTCTCTAATAATCTTCACTTATGTCTGAGAAAGACAGGCCTCAAAGATGCTTAAATGTGTCTGTAGAACTGCTCCAGCTCTCTGAAGGAAAAGAACCAGCTGAGAATATTACACAGCCCTCCAGCTAGAGTTTTTATCAAGTTTTATTCAAATTATAACAATCTCAAAATGATAGGGATCCAGACATCTCTCCTCCGTAACATACCTCCCCACTGAAGAGTTTGCAGGAATGGGACGTTGAGGTTTTGATATGGAAGACTATACAAGACAATGCATTACGTAAATTTTACAAAAGTTTATTAAAGAACTTGTTTATTTTTCATTCATCATATTGATAGTTCTAGGAACAGAAAGCATAATCTGGTTTGTCAGAAAAAAATCATGAGTTTTTATTTCTAAGCATATCACTTGAGATATCTATCAATATTTAAAACAGTATTTGCCTTAAATCCCAAATAGCAACCTACAGCAATTAGTAAGATTTCTTGATCCTAATTAAGAGAACTTTCATCGTTACACTGAAGCAGCAGTACTTTCACTGTGAGAGACACTGGAGTGAATGCAAACAAATCTAAAATTTCTCCAAACGTTTCCTACTTTTATTCCTTTAAAATTGCTGATTGCGGCATGAAATGTAATAAGCATAAATTCTAGTCAAATAATCCTTCATCTGAGTGAATATCCTTCAGGATCCAAGTACTTTTGACTCCTTTCTTAGACAATTACCTCTTAAAAGCTAGTATTCTTTTTTTTAGGATTTAGCTTAACAAGTGGATTTAGCAGCATCCTCAGAATCCTAGAATTATACAGCACAGAAGAGACCTTTAGGCCCGTCGAGTCTGTATCATCAACTATATACTGCTACCATCACTAGTCCTACTTTCCTGCAGTAGGTCTATAACCTTGGATGCTTTGAAACTTCACATTCTCATCCTAGTACTTTTTAATGGTTGCGAGGTTTCCACCTCAACTACACTTTTAGACAGCATATACTAGACCCCAATGTCCTCTGGGTAGAAAAACTTTTCCTTAAATCCCCTCTCAGCTGCTTGCCTTTTACTTTAAAATGATGTTCCCTTGTTCTTGACCGCTCAACTACGTGGAACAGCAGCATCCTATCCATCCTGTCCATGCCCATCATATTTTATATATACCTCTACCAGACTCCCCTCTGAATATTCTCTGCTCGAAGGAAACTGACCCAAGCTTATCCAATCTTTCTGGATGGCTAAACTGCTCCATCCCAGGCAACACCCTCGTGAATCTCCTTTACAACACCTCCAGTGCAATCAAATCCATCTTATAGTGTGGTGACCGGAGTTGCACGCTGTACTCCATCTGTGATATTTAATTTTGTGTATATACAAATGTTTAGCATCATCTTGATGAAGTGATGAATCCAGGTACAAGCTCCTGTTTTATTTTGTTCACTCATGGGATGTGGCATCATTGGCTAGCTAGATTTATTGCTTGTCTCTTGTTGCCATTGGCATTCAGCTGTCTTTTTGAACCACTGCAGTCCATGTACTGTAGGTGGACCCACAAAGTTTTTAGAAAAACTGTATTGTATCAGGCATTGCATTGAAAGATATCCATGTGAAGTATGTTTTCTTTTCTGTTTGGTTGGTGTGGCATGATTGTGTTTTTTTTCTTTCAAGGAAGATTTTGGTGTTTGTCAACACAGTTCACAAACTTGGTATGTTATTTGTTAATTCCTACATTATAGGAGACTCATTCTATTAATCTATTATAGCTGCTTATAACCGTTTGTCCAAACTGCATTCCTTCACACACCATTTCATTATCATGTACATTCTCTTTTTACCTCAATTTTAATGCTTTGCAGATGTTGGACATTTTAAGCATCAAGTCTACTAAAACCCTATGATCCTTTCTGATTTCAGCCTTATCTATTTCAATGATAGTGATGGAGTGTTCATGTTCACATTTCAGTCTTCCTTCTGTTACAAAAAAAGGCTGGAGGAGTGCACCATTAATTTAGTCTCACTCTTCAATGTGTCACAGCCTAAAATAAAAAGTACTCCTTCCAGTTATGAAGCTGACTAATTAAATGCCTTATCTATATCAGGCTTTTAAACAAAGCAATCTATTATCAGATTTTGTAATAAATACAATTATGGGTTTATTATAAATACTAAACTTATTAAATAACGTTGCAATATGGAAGTATAAATGCTTATCCCTTTTATATCACAATAATGGATGCACAAACACATACATACATTTTTCATGGAAAGAGAGAATAAACCAGATTTCTCTGTAGAGATTAATTTACTTAAACAAAAACACTTTGGCCAATGGGGCATTTTTGAAGTCAAACAGATAAAGCATAGATTTTTCCTGAGCTTGTTGCCATGACGTTCTGGCCCGTGTGGTCAATCACTAATCACACACAACATCTGAAGTCTTGCAGACTTGTGATGTTCTTTTAATCACTCATTCAAAACAAAGTATGGATTTCATCTTGAGCTGATGCAGGGGCTTTTGTTTTCAGAAATGAGTGAAATCAGCTGGACAACTTGTTCTTAACAAACTGCCCTCTAACTCAGCATATTCTTAGTAGGCTTTCCTACAACTCAGCTTGTCCTTAGCAGGTTGTGCTCCAGCTCAGGTAAAATAAGAAACTCACCAAGCCAGAAATTGTTTAAAAAACAGTCCCAGCAGTAAAGCAAGCAGTTGTCAACAGTCATGCAATTTACAGGAAGCCTTGTTAAGACAATCTCCAATACCCACAAGTAAACTTTAATGACCTCTTTTAAAGAAACCACTCCAGGTATTTCCATAAAACCCTGAATAAATCAATTTTACACAAACCTTCAAAACTTAAGTCTTCCAAGCAATATTATATATAAAGCACCTTTGCAAAACTATGGAAATCCATGCTTCTTTTCGACATTCTTTTTGCTGCTTTGAAAATTATGGTGAGGATGCTCTGTGAGTTTTTACTTGCCATTCAGATCAGATATAAAGTGGAATTGAATATTATTCTCAGAGTTGTGTATGATACGCTACAGATATTTGACTCATGGAATTTTTGGATTGTTACCATTATGGAATCATGTCCACCTAATGTTTTGTGTTAAATCATAAATAAAACACAAATCATGAACTGCAGTATTCTTCCTTCAATAATAAATGGAATTGGACTGTGCCAGACCAGTGCTCGATCTTATATATTGGGTTGGTAGAATGCAGAGAATGTAGACCGAAGTTAAGCATTTGCCTGAGGATTAGCTGATAGGTGACAGGTAACTTGCATCAGGTCTTCCTTTCAATATTCAGTACAAAATAGTACCAACTAAGTCGCAGTTCCAACTTGAGATGTGAACAAAATTCTAAAGCAAGTAAAATTTTCCATTTTCAACAATCATTTCAGCTTGAAGACATTGATTCATGATTTAATTTACTACGGCAACACTGAGTCCTTGAGACCCTCGACTTAAAGCCCATTTATTTCCAAGTTTATTTGTCTTCTGATTTTCTTTCCTTTTTTCTAACCATATCCTGATGCATATTTTATTAAAACAATAATTTGTTGTTTGGTTTTAAGTATGAGAATTGACGACTGGGTATTTAACATATTCTGCATCACATAATGTTTTTGAAAACACTTTGTACTTTGATGAAATTTGTTCTTGCAAATACTAGTTGGATGGTGCTGCACATTGTCAAGTATGCTGAGGACATGAGGAATCTTTGGTCTCGTAGCTTCCCAATCTTGCTACTTGGTAGAAAAATAAACTCCTACTTGTCCATGTAAGAATGCATTTGTGAATTGGAATACATTTGCTCCCATCAGTCATTCATGCAGGTTGTAACCGTTTAAAATGCTACCACATTAAAACATAAATACTTCATGTGCACAGCCCCATGTTGCCTCAGTTTTATCCCTGCATTAAAGTTGAAAGATTCAATTAAGAGAAGAACCCAGAGAAAAATGGTTGTGATACCTTCAATTGACCTAACTTCAATAGTTATTGCGGAAGGGATTGTTAATAATCTTTGTGCGCAGAAGTACTTTGTCTCAGCACCTGTTCAATGGCTCAATTTCTGATCTTGGATTTAATGATTACGCACTCTTATTCTTGGGTTTTCCCACCAGACCAGAGTGGGCCAAAATTTACCTAATCTGTTATTGAGCAGATGGTTAGGATGTGTAGCTACCATATGCCTGTTCGCGGAGACGCACAATAACACACAAACTTTGTGCTATATGCTCATCCTGAGGATTAGAATATACAATTCATTGTCATGCAGCTAATTGAGTGTGTGCCCAGAGAAAGGTTCCTAATATATTTGTGGCTAGTACAATCTGCAGCATGCCTGCATTTCTAAAATTCAGGCAATATCTTTCCAAGGGATAGTGCATTCAGGCTGTTGTGCAACCGTTTCTGAAAATATGAAAATGAGTTAATAATTAATACTGTAATTATTTAATTGTTCCTGTTTCTTTCACATCTCACTCAGTGAAGGACGAGGCCAAGGAGAAAAATCCCAGCCTCATGGGTATGTTGGTGGAAGCCTGGTTGTAAATGGCAAAAAGGAGGGGGGAGCTCATGCTTCCCCTGGGTTTAGGAGACTACCCAGGCACACACTGTGAAGAAAGTAGGAGGAGGTTGCTCTTGACATCAACTCAAGGGGATCTGGCTACAGCACTGGACCTCACAAACTACAAAGATAGACCTCACTCAAATCTCACACACTATTCAATGCACCATAGCATGGAAACGGCAAAATTTTCAAGTTCCCCTACAAGCCACACAACATCCTGACTTGGAAACATATTGCTGTTCCTTCATTGTCCTGCCAGCAATGCTCACATCTAACAAAATAATTTATTGAAAGAAACCATCACTGACAAATCAGTAATCAGGATTCAGGGCTGATGTTTTGATGCTTGACCTCTCTTTCATACACTGTCAGATTCAGTCAGAAGTCACACAACACCAGGTTATAATCCAACAGGTTTTTATTTGGAATCACATGCTTTCGGAGCACAACCCCTTCATCAGGCGCAGTGAGAGGGCAGGGCACACAGACACAGAATTTATAGGCAGAGAGATCAAGGGTAGAGGGATCAAAAGATCATACAACTGGTGTGAGTGAAGTGTCAGATGATAAGTCTCTGCAGGTGACCAAGAGTGTTGGACGGTGAGTAAAGTGTTTATAAAGAGTCAATGTCAGTGCTGTGCAATATGACAATCAGGCAGAGCCATAGGAATTTACAAAATGTGACATCTCAGGTCAGTCATTGAGTTGTAAGTGTGAGGTTTTGTTCAAAATCTGTCTCAAGTTTTAACCTGGAAATGGGCTTGTTTTATTCCGAAAGCTGGAATTTATAAGATTTCACACTGACTGACTGTGACTACAAGCTTTGCGTTTTCTGAACAAAATCACATGTATCTGCAAATAAACAAACATTTTGGATGAAATGATTCACCCCATAGGTTTATATATATATGTGAATGTGTGTGTGTGTGTGTGTGTGTATGTGTGTTCGAGAGAGTGTGTGTGACAGAGGGTCTATTTGAGTGTGTGTGGTTGAGTATATTTTGTGAGAGACAGAGAGTGTGTGTGTGCACATGTGCGTGTGTGTGAAAGTGTATGTGTGTGAGAGAGTGTGTGTGAGACAGAGTGTAATAAGTAATTCAAAACTGTAAAAACTAATTGTGGTAGAGAGATCATAACAATTTATCAGGGTGATGCTGTCAAAACAGGAAAGTAAGGAAGATTTTACAGATACAGAACAGTATGGTGCCGTCACCTGTAGCATGACATGAACCCAAGATCATGGTTGAGGCCGTCTTCATTGGTACGAAACTTGGCTGCCCGTCTCTGCTCTGTGATTCTGGATTGTTGTGTATCTCGGAGTCTGCCTTGGAGGACACTTACCCAAAGAGCGGAGGTTGAATGCCCTTGACTGCTGAAGTGTTCCTTGATTGGAGGGAAAATTCCTGCCTGGTGATTTTTGCATGGTGTCCATTCATCCTCTGTCAAAACATCTGTATGGTCTCACCAACATACCATGCCTCAGGGCATCCTTGTTTGCAGTGTATGAGATAGACAACATTGGCCGAGTCACATGAGTATCTGTCATGAAGATGGTGGGTGATGTTCCCATGTGCAAAGGTAGTATCCTAGCTGATGACTTGCCATGTCTTGCAAAAGTTTCCATGGCAGGATTGTGGTTGATGTCCTGAAGGCTGGGTAGCTTGCTGCGAACAATGGTATCTTTAAGGTTTGGTGGTTGTTTGAAGGCAAGAAGTAGTGGTGTAGGGAAGATCTTTGCGAGATGCTCATAATTACTGTGTTGAAGGCTGCGAAGAACATGATGTAGTTTCTCTGCTTTGGGGAAATACTGGATGATGAAGGATACTCCTATTGGTTATATCCTATGACTGTCTTCTGAGGAGGTCATTGTGGTTTTTTGCTGTGGCACGTCGGAACTGGCAATCGACGAGTTGAGCATCGTATCACATTCTTATGAGGGTGTCTTTCAAAATCCGTCATCATCCTCCTCATCTGATCCTGTTTATCTACAATGCCTGTCTTTTGGGAATGGTTTCTTTATTATGGTCAGGGTGGAAGCTAGAGAAGTGTAGTATTGTGAGGTTGTCTGTGGCCTTGCGGTGGACTGAAGTACTGAGGTGTCAGTCCTTGACAGAGATGCGTGTGTCCAAGAATGAGATTGATTCTGAAGAATAGTCCATGGTGAGTTTGATGGTGGAATGAAACTTGTTGATTGCTATGTTGTTGTCTCAGTGATTCCTCACCATGAGTCCAAAGAAAGAAAATATCATCAACGTATCTGGTGTATAGTGTTGGTTGGATGTCCTGTGCAGCAAAGAAGTCTTGCTTGAACTTCTGCATGAAAATGTTGGCTTATTAAGATACAAATTTGGTCCCCATGGCTGTTCCATGTATCTGGATGATGAACGGGTTGTCAAAGGTGAAGACGTTGTGGTCAAGGATGAAGCGGATTTGTTGTAGGATGATGTCTGGAAATTGGCAGTTGATGGTATTGGATACTGCGGCTGTTGCAGTGATTCCGCCTTGGTGGGGGATGCTGGTGTAGGGTGTCAAGACGTCCATTTTGACGAGGAATGTTCCTGTTTCGACTGGTCCATGGTATGGACGTTTGACAACCCGTTCTTCATCCAGACACATGGAACAGCCATGGGGACCAAATTTGCACCCCAATATGCTATCATTTTCATGGACAAATTTGAGCAAGACTTCTTTGCTGCACAGGACCTCTGACCGACGCTATACACCAGATACGTTGATGATATTTTCTTTCTTTGGACTCATGGTGAGGAATCACTGAGACAACTATGTATTGATATCAACAAGTTTCAACCCACCATCAGACTTATCGTGCACTGCTCTTCAGAATCAGTTTCATTCTTAGACACACACACCTCCATCAAGGACAGACACCTCAGTAACTCACTGTACCACAAAGCCATGGATAACCTCACAATGGTTTAATTCTCTAGCTTACACCCTAAACGTATTAAAGAAACCAACCCTTACTGACAGGCCCTGCACATGCACAGGATCTGATCAGATGAGGAGGCACGCGACGAACACCTGAAGGTTTTGAAAGATGCCCTCATAAGAACAGAATAAGATGCTTAACTCGGCAATGGCTAGTTCAGACATGCCACAGTGAAAAAACGCAATGACCTCCTCAGAAGACAGACACAGGATAAGACCAATAGAGTACACTTTATTGTCCAGTATTTCCCCAGAGCAGAGAGACTGCACCATGTTCTTCACAGCCTTCAACATGTCATCAGTGATGACGAGCATCTCACCAAGATCTTCCCAACGCCTCCACTTCTTGCCTTCAAACAACCACCAAACCCTAAAGAGACCATTATTCACAGAAGACTACCCAGCCTTCAGGACACCATCGACCACAGCACCACATAATCCTCCCATGGCAACTTCTGCAAGACACGTCAGATCATCGACATGGATAGTACCATCACATGTGGTAACACCATTCACCACGTGCTCGGCAGATATTCATGTGATTAGGCCAACATTGTCTATCTCATACACTGCAGGAAAGGATGCCCCAACGCATGGTCTTTTGGCAAGACTATGCAGATACTACGACAATGGATGAATGGACATCTTGCAACATTTGCCAGACAGGAATGTTCCCTCCTGGTTGGGGAACACTTCAGCGGTCAAGGGTATTCAGCCTCCGAGCTTTGGGTAACTGTCATCTAAGGTGGACTCCGAGGTACACAACAACACAGAATCACCGTGCAGAGACTGATAACCAAGTTTTGTACCCATGAAGACGGCCTCAACCATGATCTTGGGTTCATGTTGCGCTACAGGTGTCCGCACCATACTGTTCTGTATCTGTAACATCTTCCTTACTTTCCTGCTTTGACACTATCACCTCGATAGATTGTATTAATCTCTCTACCTTAATTAGTTTGTACAGTTTTGAATTACTTATTACACATTCTCACACACACACTCACGCACAGTCTTACACACACACACATATACACACACACTCTCATACACAATTACTCACACTCACACACACTCTCTCAAGCATACACACACACATACATACATCTATGGGGTGAAACATTTCATTCAACTTGTTCGTTTATTTGCAGATACATTCGATTTTGTTTAAAAAAAGCACATAATTTATAGTCACAGTCAGTCAGTGTGGCATCTTATAAATTCCAGCTTTTGGAATAAAACTTGCTGGATTCCAGGTTAAAACTCTGAGATAGATTTTGAACAAAGCCTCACACCTACATTTCATTGTCTGACCTGAATGTCACCTTTTATACATTCCAATGGCTCTGCCTGATTGCCATGGCAGCACAGCACTGACATTGACTTTATAATCACTTTACACACCTGCAGAGACTTATCACCTGACACTCCAATTACACCAGTTGTATGATCTTTTGATCTCTCTGCCCTTGATCTCTGCGCCGATAAAGTGTGTGTCTGTGTGCCCTGCTCTCTCACTGCCCTTGATGAAGGGTCTGCGCTCTAAAAGCTTGTGTGATTCCAAGTAGTGTTGGACTATAATCTGGTGTCATGATTTCTGACTTTTTCCACCCTATTCCAACACCAGCACATCCACATCATGACTGCCAAATTCATGCACATGCCTTGTAATTGCTACATACTGCCAGCTTCTGACCGACATACTCCTCTTACTTACAGGGTTGGACGCAACAGAAGCGGAAATAGAGGTCAGTGAGGGTTGTACAACTTTGGAACTCTCTACCTTAGAGGAGTTAGATAGGTTCTTATTAGCCCAGTGCATTTAGCAAATCTACCATTTCATTATTTTTAATTATAATATCATCTGTGTCTACCTTTATGGGTCCTAACTATATTGTTCCTACTTTTTTCACATCTCACTCAATGCAACTTTTATGATTGTCTGGGATCTTCTTTCTCTATTCCTTTTGGAATACTTCAGGACTATTTCATCTCCTGTTGGGTTGTATCCACATCTTCTCATCTGAGTTTGGTTCACTCATGTTGCTCTTTGCATCTCTTCATCCTCTTTAGCATCTGAGCTTTGTTATTAACTTTGCTCACTCCCTGGATGCCTTGATCAACAATCAAAGGCATGAAAAATTATTGAAATATGAGAGGGATCTGATAGTGCCAAACTTCAGATTGGGAAACTAGGAGATAGGTAATGAACAAATTAGTATAGATAGGGAGGGAAATCATCCATCAGGTAACATTCATGAATCAGGAATGCTATGCCCCTTCCCAAAGAGGTGGTCAATAGTTTAAATTACCACTTCAAGTTTGTTCATTAAAAAATATTGGAGAATAATATATGAACGTCATCATTGTGCAGAATATGGAGGTAAGTTAGACAATTCAAAAGGATTCTAGTGGGAAGCTGTTCTGGCAAGTTAAATTCCAAGAGAAAGGAGAAAACCGTAGATGATTTTAGTCTTGAGTCTTGCAATGGTCAGAAATACATTAGAGTATTTCCACTCCTCCATATTCCACGAAACAAATTCTTGATGTACCAGCTGAGCTGATTTCTTGTCTCCAATAGTTCAGTCAAGTGGCAGTTCTATCATTATCTGAACTCTGCTCAGGCTCTCCAAGAGACTACATTGCAATCTTGTTGAGGTCTCATAACCCTGATTTGTTTTAATTGAAAAGGCTCCCACTATCTTTCATAGAGCATTGGAAGTTTAAATTGGAAATATTGTGATAGGATTGTGTTCTCAGCGCTGAACTGATTAAGTAACCTATCATTTTTTAATTACCTACCTATCTCTTTAGTTTTACACTGAGAAGGTTAAAATCAACCTCATAGGGAAGGGGATAAAAATTCTTAAAAATGATGAAAGTCAAGAAAATTTTTTACACACTGACATCAGGATATTTAATCTATTTGTATCATCATGAGATGAACTGTAGTAAGAATTTCCTAAGTGGTTAAAGGATAACTTCCCCTGTTATTAATGCTATTAACTGTGTCCTTGCAATGCTTGTCGGTAATACTGTTTCTGTTCTCATTTATGCATTTATTTATTATGATATCATGATTATGGTGTCATGGAGGTTGTCAAAAGTTGTAATCATTTTTCTCTTGCCTACAACTTACACTAAGCTGCCTCCCTTTCAAAATTAGAAAATTACTGAAACAATTGTTTTCAATTGCCATGAGACATTTAGCTCAGAGTTCTATTCTACAATTGCAGAGATGGCTACCTTTGTCTCTTCAGGTGATAAGCAGCATGTAATAATTTTTCCTTGCAAGTGACTGATCTCTGATTCTCATAGATTCTACAAACTCTTTAATTTATGCTAATGTACATGTCCTGTTCTCAGTGGGTCAGTTAGCTCAGTTAGATGGATGACTGGTGTGTGATACCAGCAGTATAGGTTCAATTTCTGAGGTTACCATGAAGGACTCTCCTTCTGAACCTCTTCCTCACCTGAAGTGTAGTGACCTTCAGGTTAAACAACTGTCAGTTGTCTCTATCTCCCTCACGTGCAAGCAACCCAATGGTTTGTCAAGCTTTAGCCTTTTACCCATGCGTTTAACTAATCTTGTTCGTTATAATTACATCGCTCACTAGTTCAGACAATTCCAACCGTTCTCCAGCATGTTCTATGTCTGTTTTAGTAAAGTTTTTGCCTTACCAGTTAGAAAGCAGGACACTTTTTTATCTTGGATGTAGAAGGCAGAGCACCATACTTTTGACTGTAAATAGATAGGAAGACACCCTAAGCAAGCAGTATAGAGATACAGCATTGTTATAATAATCATTCAAAACTTTAGAAAAAATAAAATGATGCAACATTGCTGTATTGCACAGTTTAAAAGGCTAGAAAAAATGAACTGTTAAGCAGCATTTCCAGTTTTGGCAATAAATAGAAGTCTTCTAAAGAAAAATTAAAACAGCAATGACTTTCTGTAGGGTTTAATGTACAAAAAACAGCATTTAAACAGTGCAGAATTTGAAACAGCTTTAAATCAAAATGAATAAATTATCATAAGATGACGTTTAGAGGCAAATAATGATACAAGAAAGATTTAAGATCAGAGATGTGTCAAATAATACACAGGATTGAACATATTAGAGGAACAGTTGTTAAGATACAGAACTGCTTCAAACTTAAATATTAAATCTCGAGCTGGATAATACGCTATTCACTGGGGCTTTCAGCAAATGATGTAATAAAATGCCAAGATTTAGAAGGAGGGACAGATCCTTTTGATGATGGCCTTCCTTTTGACAATAATTTTAAGATATGAACAAGAAAAATTCTTGAGAGAGAATGAATTAACACAAGAATTCATAATCAAGGGGAATCAATAGATTATTAATTATTTCAACTAATCAATGGATAATTGTGATGACGTACCTTTGGAATCAGAATTCATAAGCAACATAAATATTGAAATTCCTGATGCATCTTTCCCAGGTTCATTAAAGTCCAAGCAAGATATGAATTTGGATAAAACAATTCTAATTGCACTGCAAACAGAAAGGAGAATGATATAGACAATTCCTCAGAGGAGAATAACAACATTATCATAGGAAACCAACAGAATTCATCCAATTTATAAGGTAAAAACATTACACATACTCAAGACACAAGTCAATACAGAAAGGGCCAGATAACAGGTATGAAGAATCAGTATCAGTGGCATGGAACAAAAAAAAGCCGCTTAGGCAGAAGCAAAGCCTACTCATGAGAGAAGAATACTACACTTGTAAAACCATAGGTCACTTCCAGTCTTTCTGCAGACATAGGATGCAGTTTCAGAGCAGCATAGAGACAAATGCTTATCCATACAAAGATGTTAACATGATCACAACCATTAGAACAGAATCTGAAGGCATTCCTCCGCGAAGATAAAATTGCAATTGTCTTCAGTTTGATGGAACCTGTTTATGTCAATGAATGTCTCATCATTTTAAGCCTGATATAGGAGCAAGTATCACTTTTCCATCAGTTCAACTACCTTGGCTGAAGAATTGGAATGTTACAGCCTAAAGTGAATAAATTACATGGTTCAGCTGGAATAACTATCAACGTTAAATTTATGTTACGAGTAACATCACAACTCAAAGAGCGTAAGAGAATTGAAATGTACACATAATTCACAATCAACACTTCTCATATTACAGCTCACATACATGTCTTGACCTTAAAGTCCTTGAAGTAGCAGAAAGATTTCAATTAGTTTTTTTTATCATTTTATTAATTCATGGGCTGAGGAAATTGCTGTCTCAGCCCACGTTTATTGCCCATCCCTAATTGCCCAGAGGCAGTTAAGAGACAGCCATATTGCTGTGGACCTGGAGTCACATGTAGGCTAGACTAGGTAAGGATGGCAGTTTCCTTCCTTAAAGGACATTAATGAACCTATTGGGTTTTCTGACAATCAACAATGGATCCATGGTCATCATTAGACTTATAATTGCAGATTTTAAAAAAAATACTGAATTCAAATTCCACCATCTTCCGTAGCAGGATTTGAGCAGAGTTCCCCAGAACATTACCTGGGTTTTTGGATTAAAAGCCCAGTGATAATACCATTAGGTCATCGCCTTCCCCAGTATTCCAAAAGAAAGAGTGGCCCAGGGACAAAGTATTGTCAACCAATCAATCAAGAGGCAACTGGTTGAAGATTTCAGTGGGCTCCCTAGACTCATGGTGGAACTCAAAAAAATGGAAGAACCTGCTGAGGTCACCATTATGGCATAAAAATTTGACACATGCCCAAAATGAATCAGTGGCCAGCAAACCAAAAGAGACACGGTGGCTCAGAGGTTAGCCCTGCTGTCTCACAGCGCCAGGGACCCGGATACGATTCCATCCTCTAGCAACTGTCTGTGTGGAGTTTACACATTCTTCCTGTGTCCGCGTGAGTTTCCTCTGGGTGCTCCGGTTTCCTCCCACAGTCCAAAGATGTGCAAGCCGGGTGGATTGGCCATGCTAAATTGCCCATAGTGTCCAGGGATGTGTAGGGTAGTTGTATTAGCAACAGGAAATGCAGGGTTACAGGGATAAGGGAAGCAGGATGGGTCTTTCGGATTGTCGGTGTAGGGATTCTATGATTCTAAAATCAACAAGAGCAAAAAGGTGACTATTATTGTCCTTCATTCACTGATATTGTGTTTAATGATGGTCAAACCAAAGGTTCAGTCAGTTGCCCTATTGTGGTGGGGTAAGGGATGGGGAAAGTGGGGGACGTTTGAGAGGTGTATAGCATGGTTTTTTGTCATCGATCTTTCTTTGAATGGCTAGCAGACAAGGTAGATAGGCCCTAGAAGAGTTAAGATCTTGCCTGTAATGATGGAGACATTCATGTCAGGTGTCAGTTGCCAAACTAACCCAATATAATCATTAAAGAGTTGGATTGATCAAAATGTAGATCAAAATGCATCTGAGGTGTACTTTGATATAACTGTGACCTCTGTAATCATGTGTTATAAACTTCATTGGAAAAATTGGAGCGAGTGCAGTTTGGAGCAGGGAGTTTTGCTGACTTATCATCAAACAAATATTGTTAAAAACAATTGATTAAAAGCCTTGAATTCTGGCTTGCATTTATATGAAGAGTAGAAGAACCTAGACTATAATAGCTATAATATGACAAGGTATTCATCATCGAGGTGGAAGATTTTCCAGGTATGCACCATCCACAAAGAAATAGGATCAATGTAACTCAGTTATTCTTCCATGGGTGCTCCTGGTTATGATCACAATAACTAAGAGTCATCTATCAAGTTGCTAGAGTGTACTCAGCACTAACAAGCTTACCCCACATTCTGTTCAGGTTTGGTCAGTAATCAACTTATTTGCATCTTACAATAAATGTTGAATTCATAATCCTTTTTGAGATGTGTGATATTCTCCAGAATCAATTTCTAGGGGTTTCTAAACATTTAAGGAAGAAAAGAATTAACAATGTGAGTGTGCGTCCTGTAAAAGTGAGTCTGGAAAATTGGAAATTCATAATAAAGAGGTGGCAGATGAATTGTACAGGTATTTTGTATCATCCTTCAGGACAAAGGATATGCCTCTGATTAGTGAGGCAGATGTAAAGGGTTGAATCACTCCTTGATATGATTGCTCCTTGTTTGTAGGTTTGAACAACATGCAAGTTTTTCTCCTCAGAGAACAGCCTGAAAGTCTTCCTTGCTGCTGCATATACGTCACTCACAAGGTGATGTGGGTAATTCGGTGGTGTCATTTACCAAGGAGCTGGAAGGAAAGGTTAAGCGTGGATGTTATTTTTGTTGATTGTAGCAGCAGTGTGATTAAATTACTGTCATGATTGACGACTCACTAAAACCGCTATTACAATGTTCACAGGCTGTTTCAAAACAAAATAAAATTGAATGCATAACAACGAATATAGCATAAACATTCAAAGGTTCAAACTTATTTGAGTCTGTTGAGATCACATCTAGATTTCTGAGTGTGGTTTTATTTTCCTTTTTATTTTATGAAAAAAAACACATTCTTATTGGTAGAAGTAGTGGGAGATCCACTTGGCTCGTGTTAGAACTTAAGGAAATGACTTTAAAGTCATGGCAGATTACTTGCTGCTTTTGAAAAGAAAAGAGGAGATGCCACTGTAGTGTTTAGCATTTGATCTAGGAACGTAAGCACATTGTGCAATTTTATAAATTTCATAAATTAAGAGCACAATGGCTCAATGATTAGCAATCCTTGCTCACAGCACCTGGGTTCGACTCCATCCTTATGCGTCGGTCTATGTGGAGTTTGCACATTCTCTCTGCATTTGCGTGGGTTTCTTTTGGGTGGCCTGGCTTACTCCCACAGTCCAAAGATGTGTAGGTTAGGTGGATTGGCTATGGGAAATGCAGGGCAGGGCTGGATTTGTGTGGGGTGCTCTTTGAAGGGTTGGTGTGGACTCAATGGGCTGAATGGCTGCTCCCACACTGTAGGGTTACTATGAAGAGTCACCAAATGGAAAATGCAGAAATAACTTCTCTGCAAAATAAAATGGTTTGTTTTCTGAAATAGGCTACTAAAAAGCAAGGTAGAACAACAAACATTAATGAGTTTCAAGAATGAATCAAACAGCTTTTTGTCAACCGATGAATGTAAGAACATGAGGAACAGGAGCTGGAGTAGTCCATTTTGTCCATTGAGTGAGTAAGTGAGCATGTCCATAAGGACCCTTACCAAATTCTACAGATGCACCATAGAAAGTATACTATCCAGATGCCTGGCATGGCAACTGCTGTGCCCAGGACTGTAAGATATTACACAAAGTTGTGTACACTACCGAAAACATCACAGAGACCAGCCTCCCATTCATGAACTCCATTCCTCCTTCTCATTACTGTAGAAAGGCTGCCAGCATCATCACAGATCCCTCCCACCCTGGGAATACTCTCCTACAACCTCTTCCGTCAAGCAGAAGATACAGAAGCTTGAATACATTTACCAACAGCTTCTTCTCTGCCATTATTAGACAGTTGAATGCACTCTCTAACTTCAAATAATATTGATTTTGCTTTGTGCACCTCCTGTGCAGTGTAATATATATGACACGCTCTGTCCAGGTATCCTATGATTTGTATATCCTTGTGTGCTATGGTCTGTCTGTACTGTTCACCAAACAAAGCTTTTCACTGTAATGAGGTATGCATGACTACAATAAACCAAATCAGATCATATCACTAAATAGTTAGCTCAGCAATGGGGAAGTTGGTGCAAAATCCATTGTGGCAGTTGTTCAAATTTAAATTCAACGATTAATTCTGGATTTGAAATGTAGCCAATATTGCGCTGTTGTGAAAAATCACTTGGCTCGTTGATATCCTTTAAAGATGTTCTGTTGAAACATTACTATATGCTAATCCAATATGGCAAAATTCATCAATGAATTTCTTTGGTGAGGTATATAAAGAACAAAGAAAATTACAGCACAGGAACAGGCCCTTCGGCCCTCTAAGCCTGCATCGACATGCCACCTGTCACACCTAAGACCCCCTACCCTTCCAGTGATCATATCCCTCTATTCCCATCCTATTCATGTATTTGACAAGATGCCCTTTAAAAGTCACTGTCATATGTACTTCCACTACCTCCTCCGGCAATGAGTTCCACGAACCTACCACCCTCTGTGTAAAAATCTTGCCTCATACATCACTTTTAAACCTTCCCCCTCACACCTAAAACTTATGCCCCCTAGTAACTGACTCTTCCACCCTGGGAAAAAGCTTCTGACTGTCCACTCTGTCTATGCCCTTCATAATCTTGTAGACCTGTATCAGATCGCCCCTCAACCTCCGCTATTCCAGTGAGAACAATCCAAGTTTCTCCAACCTCTCCGCATAGCTAATGCCCTCCATACCAGGCAACATCCTGGTAAATCTTTTCTGTAACCTCTCCAAGGCCACCACGTCCTTCTGGTAGTGTGGTGACCAGAATTGAACACAATATTCCAAATGCGGCCTAACTAAGGTTCTATAAAGCTGCAACATTACCTGCCAATTTTTAAACTCAATGCCTTGGCCAATGAAGGCAAGCATGCCATATGCCTTATTGACGACCTTCTTCACCTGAGTTTCCGCTTTCAGTGACCTGTGTACCTGCACACCCAGATCCCTCTGCCTATCAGTACTCTTAAGGGTTCTGCCATTTATTGCATATTTTCTATCTGGATTAGACCCTCCAAAATGCATTACCTCACATTTTTCTGGATTAAACTCCATCTGCCATCTGTCTGCCCAAGTCAAAAATTGATCTACATCCTGCTGTATCCTCTCTTGGTCCTCATCGCTATCTGCAATTCCACTAACCTTTATGTCATCCTAAAACTTACTAATCAAATCAGTTACATTTTCCTTCAAATCATTTATACATATTACAAATAGCAAAGGTCCCAACACTGATCCCTGAGAAACGTCATTAGTCACAGCCCTCGATTCAGAAATCCACCATCCACTGCTACCCTCTATCTTCTATGACCGAGACAATTTTTTTTTATCCATCTTGCAAGCTCACCTCTGACCCTGTGCAACTTTACCATCTGTATCAGCCTGCCTTGAGGGACCTTGTCAAAGGCCTTACTGAAGTTCACGTAGAAGTGCCCTACCCTCATCGATCATCTTCGTCACTTCCTCAAAAACTCAATTAAGTTAGTGAGACACGACCTCCCCTTCACAAAACCACGTTGCCTCTTGCTAACATACCCACTTATTTCCAAGTAGGAGTAAACCCTGTCTCAAAGAATCCTCCCCAATAATTTCCCTACCACTGACATAAAGTTCACCGAGCTGTAATTAGCTGGAATATCCCTGCCGCCCTCCTTAGACAAAGGCACAACATTCGCTGTTCTTCAATCCTCTGGGACCTCCCATGTGGTCAGTGAGGATACAAAGATTTCTCAAGGCCCCAGCAATTTCCTTCCTGCCTCTCTCAAATTCTGGAGTATATCCCATCAGGCCTTGGGGACTTGTCTACCCTAATGTTTTTCAAGACCCCCAATACCACCTCCCTTTTGATCTCAACATGATTCATACTATCTACACACCCTTCCCCAGACTCATCATTCACCAAGTCCTTCTCTATGGTAAATACTCACGCAAAGTACTCATTTAATGTCTTGCCCATTTCCTCTGGCTCCACACATAAATTCCCATCCCTGTCCTTAAGGGAATGAACCCTCTCCCTGGCTATGCCCCTGCTCTTTATATATGCATAAAAAGTCTTGGGTTTTTCCTTAATCCCATTGGACAATTACTTTTCATGACCCCTGATAGCCCTCCTGTCACCTTGCTTAAGTTTCTTTCGACTTTCCTTGTTTTCCACCCTTGCTTCATGTGTTCCCAGCCTCCTAGCCTTGACAAATGCTTCCTTTTTCTATTTGATTAGGCTGAAAATGTCTCTCATTATCCAAGGTTCCCTAAACTTGCCATATTTTTCCTTCATCCTTACAGGAACGTGCTGGTCCTGAGTTCCCATTAACTTACAGATGAAAGCCACATACCAGATGTTGATTTGTCCTCAGATACATGCCTCCAATCTACATTTTTCAGTTCCTGCTTAATATTGTTGTAATTAGCCTTCCCCCAATTTTACACCTTCACCTGATAGCTACATTTATCTTTATTCATCAATACCTTAAGGCTTACTGGCCAGGCTCATTCCCCAATACTAGGTCCAATACAGCCTCTTTCCTAATTGGACTATCTACATACCGTTCCAAGAAGCCCTCCTGGACGCTCCTTACAAACTCTGCCCCATCTGCGTGCCAAGCACTAAGTGAGATCCAGTCGATATATGGCAAGTTAAAATCACCCATGACAACAACCCTGTTACTTTTACATCTTGCTAAAATCTGCCTACATATTTGTTCTTCTATCTCCCACTGGCTGTTGGGAGGCCTATAGTAAATCCCAAACATTGTGATTACACCCTTCCTGTTCCTGAGCTCCACCCATATTGACTTGCTGTATGAGCCATCCGAGATGTTCTCCTGCAGTACAGCTGTGATATTCTCCTTAACAAGTAGTGCAACTCCCCCACCCCTTTTACACCCCCTCTATCCCACCTGAAACATCTGTATCCTGGAATGTTCAGCTGCCGATCCTGTCCCTCCCTTAACCAAGTCTCTGTAATAGCAGCGCATCATAGTTCCAAGTACTAATCCAAGCTCTAAGTTCATCTGCCTTACCTGTTACACTTCTCCCATTGAAACAGATGCATTTCAGTCCACCAGATCCGCTTTGATCAGCAACCAAAACCTGCCCGCTCTTCCTCTGAGTCTCACTGGCCCCTTTTCTCTCGTTCCCTTTCAGTCCATTCATCTTTGCTTTGGTTTGCAACCCACTGCCAAGCTAGGTGAATTAGCTCAGTTATACTTAGGAGGTAATTCAAAATTTTATTTTTAAAGGAAATCAATAGCTGATTTTGCATTTTGTATGATCTTGAGTTCACTAGAAAAGATAATGAAGAATACCTCTATCTTTGTATTGTTTGCCTTGTACGCTACTTACTGTTGAGGTGGATGTGGTCATTCCTCATAGTCTATACAGCTACTTCAATTTCTTCCATTCTTTGTTATCATTTTACAAAAAAAAAATCCTTGAACTGTAAGAGTCATTTTTTTTAACAGTACCTCATTTACAGTCTCCTTGCAAATGAGACTATATGATGGACCTCTGCTGACTCTCTTCATGTTACTTTTATAGACTGTTCAACTAATTGCTTACTGTGAGCTATTTTTGAAAGACATTAGTTCCTTTTTGAAGAATTGGGGTCTTGAAATCTAGCTGGAGTTGATGACAGGAATATATTGACTTTTCGAAGTCTTTCATTACTTTTTTATTGTCTGAAATCTGTTGCATTGTTACATAATTCATTATAAGGAGAATTTGATTGCCTCATTTTTATTCATTATCACTGATCAAACAAATCTGCAAGAGAAACATTGTCATGCCAAGGCTAAAATGTTTAAAAAAAATTTAAAGTCAGTTAGGTGGCCTAAAATGATCATGTTAATGAATAGAATTTGTAATTGCAAGAACAATTCTCGAAACATTTTTGGACCTGGCCTCAGGAAATGAAATGTAGAACTGAAGATGATTGATGCTGAGTGTTAAATAAAGACTAATTTTTTGAACATGAGCAGATTCATTATTTTCATGGTTAAACTATGTGAACAGCTGAATAAAATTAATAAGCTTCACTAATGAAAAGGAACACTATAACACTTGAGTTATAATATAACCAGGTCTGACTTTTGTTTAATTTAATGAAAACCACAGTGAGGAGTCCGAGCCAGCTGTACAAGCACTATGGGAAAGAAGAATGAAAGTGCTGCATTTGTATAGCATCTTTCACAATTGTGGTTCACCTCATAGCTAGATAAATCAAATTGATGTGTAGCCATTGTTTTAATAAGGAAAATGTTGCCATAATTAAAAAGGATGAAAAAGTCGTGATAAAATAATAACATTTGGTCTCAAAGCTGCTTTCTGCACTGTTGGAATTCTATGTAAGGTTCAATTTTCCTTTACCAACATAGCATCTTCAGAGTGATGAAGAAGATATTCTTTTCCTAGATGGCTGAAAGACTTCTTCAAGATCTCTTAGTTGAGCTTCCTTAAAATTTCACTCTGCCTACTTCAAGGATAGCTGCTGTGATGTCACTCGAACCAATACTTTTATATCTGTGATAACAAGATGTGGAGCTGAATGAACACAACAGGCCAGGCAGCATCGGAGGAGCAGGAAAACTGATGTTTCGGGCCTAGACCCTTCTTCAGAAACGGGGGAGGGGAAGGGGGTTCTGAAATAAATAGGAAGAGAGGGGGAGGCAGATAGAAGATGGATAGAGGAGAAGATAGGTGGAGAGGAGACAGATAGGTCAAAGAGGTGGGGATGAAGCTAGTAAAGGCGAGTGTAGGTGGGGAGTTAGGGAGGGGATAGGTCAGTCCAGGGAGGATGGACAGGTCAAGGGGACGGGATGAAGTTAGTAGGTAGGAGATGGGGGTGGGGCTTGAGGTGGGAGGAGGGGATAGGTCGGAGGAAGGACAGGTTAGGGAGGCGGGGACAAGCTGGGCTGGTTTTGGGATGCGGTAGGGGGAGGGGATATTTTGAAGCTAGTGAAGTCCACATTGATACCATTGGGCTGCAGGGTTCCCAAGTGGAATATGAGTTGCTGTTCCTGCAACCTTCTGGTGGCATCGTTGTGGCACTGCAGGAGGCCCAGGATGGACATGTCGTCTGAGGAATGGGAGGGGGAGTTGAAATGGTTCGTGACTGGGAGGTGCAGTTGTTTAGTGTGAACCGAGCACAGGTGTTCCGCAAAGCTGTCCCCAAGCCTCCGCTTCATTTCCCCGATGTAGAGGAGGCCACAACGGGTACAGCGGATACAGTATACCACATTAGCAGATGTGCAGGTGAACATCTGTTTGATGTGGAAGGTCTTCTTGGGGCCTGGGATGGGGGTGAGGGGGGAGGTGTAGGGGCAGGTATAGCACTTGCTGCAGTTGCAGGGAAAAGTGCCGGGTGAACCGGCACCACCTGGAAACCAATGTCCATTTCAAGCCCACTGACTCCCACAGCTACCTAGAATACATCTCCTCCCACCCACCTTCCTGCAAAAATGTCATCCCCTTTTCCCAATTCCTTCGCATCTGCTCCCAGGATGAGGCACTCCACTCCCGAACATCTCAGATGACCTCGTTTTTCAAGGACGGCAACTTTGCCCCCGCAGTGGTCGAGAACGCCCTCGACCGTGTCTCCCACATTTCCCACAACTCATCCCTCACACCCCCTCCCCGCAATAACAATCAAAACAGAATCCCCCTCATCCTCACGTACCACCCCAACAACCTCCGGATCCAACGCATCATCCTCCGACACTTTCGCCATCTGCAATCCAACCCCACCACCAAAGACATTTTTTCTGTCCCAACCTTATCTGCTTTCTGGATGGGTCAATCTCTCCAGGACTGCCTTGTTGGCTCCGCACTCCCCTCCAGCCCCACCACACCCGGCACTTTTCCTTGCAACCGTAGGAAGTGCTATACCTGCCCCTACACCTCCCCCCTCACCCCCATCCCAGGCCCCAAGAAGACTTTCCACACCAAGCAGATGTTCACCTGCACATCTGCTAATGTGGTATACTGTATCCACTGTTCCCATTGTGGCCTCCTCTACATCGGGGAAACCAAGCAGAGGCTTGGGGGCTGCTTTGCGGAACACCTATGCTCGGTTCGCACTAAACAACTGGACCTCCCATTTGCAAAACATTTCACCCCCCCCTCCCATTCCGCATTCGACATGTCCATCCTGGGCGTCCTGCAGTGCCACAACGATGCCAGAAGGTTACAGGAACAGCACCTCATATTCCGCTTGGAAACCCTGCAGCCCAATGGTATCAATGTGGACTTCACTAGCTTCAAAATATCCCCTCCCCCTACCGCATCCCAAAACCAGCCCAGCTTGTCCCCGCCTCCCAAACCTGTCCTTCCTCCCACCTATCCCCTCCTCCCACATCAAGCCCCACCCCCATCTCCTACCTACTAACCTCATACTGCCCCCTTGAACTGTCCGTCCTCCCTGGACTGACCTATCCCCTCCCTAACTCCCCACCTACACTCACCTTTACTGGCTCCATCACTGCCTCTTTGACCTATCTGTCTCCTCTTCACCTATCTTCTCCTCTATCCATCTTCTGTCCACCTCCCCCTCTCTCCCTATTTATTTCAGAACCCCCTTCCCCTGCCCCATTTCTGAAGAAGGGTCTAGGCCCGAAACGTCAGCTTTCCTGCTCCTCTGATGCTGCTTGGCCTGCTGTATTTATCCAGCTCTACACCTTGTTGTCTCAGATTCTCCAGCATCTGCAGTTCCTATTATCTCTGAAACAACTTTTATATCTGTGGTATTTTCACGCTAAATTTGACACAAAATGATCAGATTAATACTTTATTTATTTATCTCATTTTCCATATGTTAATGAACAAATTTTAAAGAACAAACTTACAGCCAAATAAATCCTTACATTTTTCATTCACATCATCAAAGTGTGGGATTGTGTTTCAATGATGATCAAGACCGGTGAGTGGCGAAAATAGCCTCTTCATTGAGCATCCACAGGACCAGTTCGAGATGGCAATGGAATCTGAAGTACAGTTTTACAGTAGCCTCTTTATACGCAGTTCTCATATACATTAAAATTTCAGCACTATGGTATTAGGTAGTTGTATCTATTGTATGCAAATATCTGTGTGACATCTGTCCTGGGAGAGCAGGGGATGGTTTAAGCACTTGCTGAATCCTGGCTGTTACTCCTGATGGGATTAGAATGTCTGTCTGGTCTGACCTGGCATTAATAAGAGGTGTTAGCCCTTTTGGCTTTAAAGTTAGGAAGGTTAGTAAAAATATTAGGCTGTATGATCTAAATGAGTGAGAAATTATACGAGCATTAAATATAAGTACAGAGGATATTAACCTGAGCTCCTGCAGCTGGGTCATGAGATTTCATTAACCATTGCCAGTTTTGACAGTTCTTGCGCATTCATTCATGCAGTTTCACGGAAGGGCAGTTTTGATAGTAATTTTCTTAAAGGGGGTAGCAGCCTATTTAATATGTATCTAAAAAGTAAATACTAGCGGACGAAATCGTTTGATGTCTGCAACACATTCAAGCCCTAACGGACAGCTGCTAAGGGCTAATTAATATCATAATCCTTCCATAGTTTCAAGTGTGTTATGGAGACATGATGGCAGGGATAGCATTGTTCCGAGTAGGTTAAGGTATTAACACTTATCCATGATAGCCTTTGATGCAGAAATAGGTCTAAACACTGCTTGCAGCATGGCTTGACAAGAATTGAAAGATGCAAAGAAACAGTAATGGGGTAGAAGGGCTGTTTAATACACTTTATAAAATGTACTACAAAAATGCGGTTTTATGAATGAGTGCATGGAAACGTGGTACAGTAAACATAGTGCTCTTGTGAGTGAATTAGTAAAGAGTTATGAATGAAAGAATGGGAACGCTGTATAGTAAACATACAGTGCTTGTGAATGAATTGGCAAAGAGAATCATCATACAATATCTCACAAAAGTGATAAAAAAACTTTCCTAACTTCGCTGTCAGGGATTTGGTACTTCAAATTACAATGAAAAAAATTTTATTCCCAATTTTCTTTTTCCTGTTTTAATAAGTTTTCTTTAAGCTTGTCCCTGAAGAAATAATTTAATATGCTGTTGTTGACTTTTTGATCAATCTGCTAGCTCAGAGATTTGCTAACTTATGGTTCAGCGTCTTTAAGGTTGTTACCTCGTCTAGATTTCATGTGAAAAGGAATGTTCTTGTTACTTTCCTTAAGGGATCAAGTCTGATCTGAGTGTCCAAATGTCACCTTCTTTTCATGACTACTCAATTCATATTTCTCCCTTAGCTTCTAGTGAGTTTTAAATGCTGTAACTGCTTTTTGAAAGCTTGTTTACCCTTTTGCTTGCTGTAGAAAGCTTTCTGCAACTTACAGTGTTCCAGTGATTTCTCTGGAGACCATAGAGCATACAGCACAGAACATGAACAGTACAGAATAAAACCAAAAGAATTGCAGATGTTGTAAATCAGGAACAAAAACAGAAGTTGCTGGAAGAGATCAGTAGGGCTGGCAGCATCTGCGGAGAAAAATTCAGAGTTAACATTTTGGGTCCGGTGACTTAGGAACGGTCACCGGACCCGAAACTGGACCTACAACATTAACTCTGATTTTTCTCCACAGATGCTGCCAGTCCTGCTGAGCATTTCCAGCAACTTCTGTTTTTGTCATAGAACAGTATAGTACAGGAACAGGCCCTTCAGCCCACCTGAACCATGCTGACCATGATGCTATTCTAAACTAGTCCTGGAGCTTTCAGTTAGAAATATTACTTTCACAACAACTGTTCAGCTCTGTGGCCTCTCTGGCTGCTAGCTGCTATTAAACTCGACAAACAATTTCTTGATAAAATGAATTTTTGAATTATTTTCTTCTCCAAAATGTCTCAGGCCTGTAATCTAATATTCGCTGGTGCAATAACTTTTCAGGTAGCATCCCCCATCATTGTCATAATCTTTATCATCTGATTTGATGCCGTACTCTGAGGTTGTGTTCGAGACAGATTGATCACAGACAAAATAAGGTCAACAACCATCTAGAGCCTCAGACTTCAAAGTTTATTTATTATATATTTATTAAGCTATTTATTAAACTTTCAAACTAAATCACTTTTTATGTTAACCCTGGATGTACCAGGCTCCGACTTATAGTTAAGTTAAACGAGGTCAAAATTATCTTCAAGAATGTTTATGTCCGTACTCTCTGAGCATCTTCTGGAAGTGATTCTAAAGTGTTCTAACCCTGCCATGTTGTACTCAGTGATGTGCAGCTTCTTGACATCATTGCAAAATTTCTCTAAGGTTCCATAGCCCTTACAAAAACGTAAGTCTTTGAAATGCTTTTCCTCTAAAGGATCCTAGTGGTATTATTGCTGGCCTGTTATTCACAGGATGTGGGCATCATTGACTAGGCTGGCATTTTTGTCCAGATGGCAGTTGAGAGCCACCCACATTGCTGTGGGTCTGGAGTCACCGGTACTAAAGGACCAGTGGGTTCACTGATCAACAAGGAATTCATGGTCTTCATTAGAGTGTTAAATTCCAGTTTTTTAAAAAATTGAATTTAAATCTGCCATGTTGGGATTTGAACCCAGGCACTGGAACATTCCTGGACACTATGAGGCAATTTTGTTAGCACGACCAGTCTACCTAACCTGCACATCTTTGGACCTAGTTCAAGCCATTCTTTTTCAAGCAGGTAATAGGGCCGACATTCACATTCAGCATCAGGAGGTTTGTTTTTATGATATTTCATGCTGTGTCTAATGTTGGGTCACGTGTCCAAATAAGTGTAATTTTGGAATGACCACTCCCCCTCATTGATCCTTCAGCTTGTAGACCTCCTGGTCATTTCTGACCTTCCCCATGCCTCTATGTCTCCCCCATGCATCTGCAAATTTCCATGTCTTCCTCCAGGTCCCTGGAAAACCACATGTTCCCCAATGTTCCGCATGTTACTTCCATGTGTTCACCACATGTGTCTTCCAAAGTCATCAACCACAATATTCACTATTCAACAATGTCTTTGTAATGCATATAAAAATATCTAATGGTCTCACAGAGCTATTATTTAATTACAATTCATACTGTAAGAAGTGCTCATTCATAAAAAAGATCAAATGAAGTGAATTTCCTTAAGTGCTTTATCTATTAAAAAAAAAGTATTTGTTTACTACACTAAAGGCAGAAAATCCTTCAATAACCTCTTAAAACTATTAGCCAAAATGTAAACACAGCCCTTTGACATAAATGGTTCTGGAGCTTTTGAAGCCCAACCAAGCATTTACAACGTAGTCAGCTGTCAAAATAATGTTTGTAAATTGGAGTTTATTGAAACTGAATAAATACTTGGCATTCATTTTTCAAAGCCAATCAGATTTTCTGTAAATCAAAGCAGCAAGGTTCATATGTCACTTTCATAATACAGTTAGTCACTGTGTTACAAATGGGTTCCATTCCTCATACGTTCGTAAATTGATTTGTATGCAAGTCAGAACACAGTACACAATAAAATATCTATCTGTAACTACAATCGGACATTCACGTGTCAGATCCTTAACATTAGTAACAGTATTAGAAGTATAATTCATAGTATCATTTAGGAAGTATTCCTCATAACATTAAGAAGTATTTTGATGTGCTTTTGTGAGACCCAGGCATACAAGGCTGGAAAATGAGATTAGAATAGTTAGATGGTTGTTTTTAACTGATGCAGATGTGAAGGATAAAGGGTTTTTTTTGCGCTGTAAATCTCTATGATCTAAGACTCTGTGGGAACTCATTTGTTGATATGAGTGTTCTTAAGCATGTATGTTCAGAAGTCGGTCATTTCTAAGTTAGGGATCACCTGTAACTAAAAGCTGTTGATTTTTTTTTCAATATATAATAGACCTCTGGGCATTTATGGAGCTTCATGTTATTATTACATCAGAGATACCAAGCAGTGGTTTCTTCAGCTTTGCATCTCAACATCTAAACTGTTTAAAGTAACAGTCAATATACCTTTATGAGAAAGAGTTGCATAATCGGTGATTGCAATAAAAATGCATCTAACTTACATGAGCATGTAACGATTGAAATTAAAAGGGCAGATTCTTTTATTTGTACTTCAAAGCCTAACATGGAAAAATATCAGGAGCATTCAAGTAACATTCATGCCAAACAAATGCTAGGCAATGACCATCTGCAAGAAGAGGCAATTAAAAAAGCATCCCTTGACATTTAGGGCCATTAACATTGCAGAATCCCCTATTACCAACTCCCTGGAGTTACCATTGATCAGAAACTCAACTGGACTTACCATATAAATACAATGGCTACAAGAAAAGGTCAGAGGGCTAGGTATACTGCAGCGAGTAACTCACCTCCTGACTCCCCAGAGCCTGTCCACTACACAGAAGGCACAAGTTAGGAGTTTGATAGAATAGTCTCCACTTGCCTGAATGAGTGCCGCTCCAACAACACTCAAGAAGCTTGACACCCTCCATAACAAAGCACCATAACTTGGCACCACATCCACAAGCATCCACTCCCTCGATCATTAACGATGCTCAGTTGCAGCATTCTGTGCTATCTAACAGATGCACTGCAGAAATTCACTGAAGACACTTAGACATCACCCTCCAAACCAATGACTACCGCTGTCTAGAAGGACAAAGGCAGTAGATACATTGGAACATCACTGCCTGCAAGTTCCCCTCTGAAGCTTTAACCATCGTGACTTGGAAGTATATATTCATTCACTGTCGCTAAGTCAGTATTTTGGAATCCATCCCTAATTGCATTGTGGGTCTATCTATAGCTCGTGGATTGCAGTGGTTTAAGCAGACAGCTCACCACTACCTTCTGAAGGGTCACCAGGGGTGGACAATAAATGCTAGCCAGGCAGTGATGCTCACATCCTATTAGTAAATAAAACAATGTGCTGGCTTTCTTTGGATCAGCTCTTGGGACTGGAGTTTGCCTATTTATGACCATTTTGAGTCAGGTTTAATTACAGATGTTTCTACTAAAATTGCAGGATAGGTGGGTGTTTGAATGACTCTGCAATGATGCCAGGTGGACAGGGGCTAACTACTTGCACCTTTTTTCTTGTAGCGAAAAGTGCAGAAAGCTGGAAAGGGTTGGGAATGTACGGATTGTTCCTCAAGCCAGTTTTATCGAGTTCACAAATCAGCATGACGTAGCCAAAATCCAGGACAATCTGAAGAAGAGTTAAACTAATTGGTTTCAAACTTCAGTTATCATTGCTCAAGTATCACTGTGTTGTTCCTTTTCTGTTTTCTAATTGGCTGGCTATCCTCTTGCTAAATGTCTCCTCTCTTCACCCCAGTCTATTGACTCTGCAGTGGGATAAAATGGTAGGTTGATGTGAATGCTCCAGCAATATTCACACACTTTCTGTGACAAAAGAAAGACTCCTCCTAATGGTTTTTCAGCTGTATTTCTATGTGAAAAATGCTGGAACTTAATAAAACTGATCTCTTATTTAAGCAGCAATGCTTAACTGCACTGCTGTGCTGGCTTGGATGGAAAGATCAAGACAATATGCTTGTTTTATTTAAAGTTGTTGAAGTTTTCTTTAATATCTTAATTTTTTCAAATATGCTAATTTACTGTGTTGGGCTTTGGTGGGTGTGGGATTAATGATTGGATGTTAATTGTTTAGGTTCAATTCTAAATAAAATTTAAGATTTCTCCATTTATGACTTCCATCGCTGATCACAGAATTGTTACGGCACACATGAAGGCCCATTCAATGTATCAAGTCTGTGCCAGCACTCCAAATAAACGTCATGACTTGGTGATGTTCCCTTCAAGCCAGATTCTATGCTTATCTTCCTGGCAAAAACTTTTGGGTGAGTTTCAAGGTATCAAGCCCAAGTCTCTGATGCTGAAGTCACTGTTAGAAGTGTACTTAGAGACCTGAGCATTTTGGAATTCAGCCCATTGGCAATTTAAACCTCATGGAGAAATTCCAGACACATCCAGAAGGGGAAGCCAGTAAAATGGGAGAATGAGCCGTACTGGCTTAGCTTGCCTTATGTACTTTAAAATAGACCTGCAGTACAACCAGTTCATTTACAAGAAATACTGCTTTTTAGTATTTCTCCCTTCAGGTATGCATGACTTGTACCATAGATAAAGGATCAGGAGTAGGCCATTTGGTTCTTCAAGCCTGCTTCACCATTCAATGTGATCACGGCTGATCATGCAACTCAGTACGCCTACTCCCACTTTCTCCCCATACTTTTTCAGCCCCTAGTCTTGAGAACTATATTTAACCCCTTCTTGAAATTGTTCAATGTTTTGGTTTCAACCACTTCCCGTGACAAGAGAATTCCACAGGGTCATCACTTTCTGGGTGAAGAAATATCCTCTCATCTCAGGCTTAACTGGCCTACTCTGTAACCTTAAACTGTGAACCCTGTGAGTTGCTCAGCATCCTGACATGCAACAACAATGAACACCTCAACTTGCACTCCCACTATTGCCATTGGAAGGTCCAAATTAATCTGTAGATTTCTCATATAGCTATAGATTATTAAACGGAGCACTTTGCTTATGCAGACACAGTGATGCAGCAAGACACAGCAGTCCAGCTATTGTGTTACTGAACTTGTAACCCAGAGACTGTAAAGTTGACGAATAAAGTAGCTGATTTATAGAATAAAAACTGAGAGGACAGCGGGTGCTGTAAATCGGAAACAAAAACAGAACTTGCTGGAAAAGCTCAGCCAGTCTGGCAACATCTGTGGAGAGAAATCAGAGTTACCATTTCAGGTTGAGTGACCCTTCCTCAGAACTGATGGGAGCAAGGAAAACGTCGGTTTGTCCAGAAGGTGGGAGAACAGTATGGGTGATGGGGTGAGGTGTGTTTAGGAGTAAACAACAGGTGGTGATAGAACCCAAAGAGAAAGAAGAACAGTTGGACAGGCAAAAGAGTAGATAATGATCTGGCTAGGAGGGTGAATAGTTATTTTGGGAATTTTGTTGGCTAACAGTGGTTTGTGTGTAATAGCAGACTATGTGATAACAAGGCCTGGTTTGTGGGGTTGGGGTAAGGGCATGGGAGAGCTCAAGCCCTAAAGTTATTGAGCTCAACGTTGAGTCCAGAAGGCTGCAGGGTCCCCAAGTGGAAAATGAGGTTCTGTTCTTTCAGATTGCACTGAGATTTGCTGGAGACAGCCTGAGACAGAGATGTTGGCCAGGGAGCAGGGTGGTGTGTTGGAGTGATCACAAGTGCTCTGCAAAGTGGTCACCCAGTCTACGTTTCATTTCCCCAATATAGGGGCGACCACATTTTGAGCAACAACTGCACATTAAACTAGATTGTGTGAAGCGCTGCTTCATCTGGAAGGTGTGTTTGCTTCCTTGGATACTGAGGAGGGAAGAATTAAAAGGGAAGGTATTATACCTTCTGCGGTTGCAGCAGAAGGTGCTGTGAGCATCTGCAGGAGTGTTGGGAGTGAAGGAAGAGTCAACTAGGGTGTCTTGGAGAGAATGGTCCCTACAGAAGGCTGATAAGGGAGAGAAGGGGAAAATGTATGTGGGGATGGCATCTCATTGGAGGTGGTGGAAATGGCGGCTAATGATCCTCTGGATGTGAATGATGGAGGGATTGTAGGTAAGGACTAGGTGGAATCTATCTCTGTTGCAGAAGGGACGACAAGATGTGGGGGCGAAAGTACTGGAGATAAATCGGACCTGGCTGAGGACCCTGTCCCAATGGTGCTGGGGAATCCTTGGTTGAGGAAGAAGGTGGGTATTTTGAGGGCTTCATTGTTAAAGTTGGCATCATCAGAACAAATACAACAGGGCTGGATGAACTGGGACAATAGAATAGAGTGTTCACAGGAAATAGCATCTGAAGGTGTGAGGATGAGTAGTCAAGATAACCATGGAGGTTGGTGGGTATATAATGAATATAGGTGGCCAGTCTATCCTAAGAAATGGAAACAGAGATGTCAAGGGAGGGAATAGAGGGAGTCAGAGATGGACCAGGTGAAGGTGAGAGCAGGGTGGAAGTTGGAAGTGAAATTGATTAACTTTTCCAATTCCAGACGAGACAGCGAGGCAGCACTGATGATATCATCGATATACAGGAGAAAGAGTTGTGGGTTGGGGTGAAATAGAACTGGAACAAGGAATGTTCTACGTATCCACCAAGGAGACATGCATAACTAGGGCACATGCAGATACTCATGGCCACCCCTCTGACCTGAAGAAAATGAGAGGAGTTAAAAGAAAAGTTGTTCAGGTTGAAGATGTACTTTGCCAGGCGGAGGGTGCTGGTGGTGGATGGGAACGGTTCAGGCCTTTGTTCCAGGAAGAAGTAAAGAGTCCTGAGATGGTTCTAGTTGTGGATGGATGTGTAAAGGGATTGCACAATCATAGTAAAGTGGAGGCGGCTGGAGCTCACAAACTGGAAGTTCTGAAACTGGCACAAAGTGTCAGAGGAATCGTGGATGTAGGTGGGGGCAAGGACTGGACCAGGGAGAAAACATTGACTCAAAGTAAGAGGAGGTAAGTTCTGTGAAATAGAAGCAGACGGAAACAATAGGTCTTCCCTGACCCCACCCACAAATCTTTCTCTCGTATATCGGTGATATCATTGGTGCTGCCTCCTTCTCATGTCCAGAATTGGAAAAGTTTATCAATTTCGTTTCCAATTTCCACCCTGCTCTCACCTTCACCTGGTCCATCTCTGACTCTTCCCTTCCCTTCCTTGACATCTCTGTTTCCATTTCTTGGGATAGACTGGCCACTAATACGTATTATAAACTCACCAACTCCCACATTTACCTTGACTACACAACCTCACACCCTGCTTCCTGTAAAGACTCTGTTCCATTCTCCCAGTTCCTCCATCTCCATGCCCTTAGGAAAACAACTCCAGACTGTCCAATCTTTCCTCATAGGTCAGACTCTCCAGTGCAGGCATCATCTTCATGAATGACCTCTGCACCCTATCTGGAGCAATTACATCCTTCCTATAATATGCTGACTAGTACTGAATGCAGCATATTAGTTGTAGCCTAACCAATGTTTTATGCAGTCTTCGCACTTCCACTCTATGTCTTAGCTAGTAAAGCAAATAACCCATATGCATTCTTTGTCTACTTGCCCTGCTGCATTCAGCATTCTATGGATATGCACACCAAGGCACCTCTGATCTTCAGTAATTTCCAGGGTCCTACCATTCATTGTGTCATACCTTGCCTCATCAGGCCTCCCTCAGTGGATTACCTCATACTTTTCTGCGTTGAATTCCATTTGCCATTGTTCTACCCACCGCACCAGTTCATTAATATCCTCCTCACTATTTAACAACTTACCAATTTTCATGCCACCCACAAATCTTTTGATCATGCCCCCTCTCTTTAAGTCCCAAAGAATAGTATACATCACAAACAGCAAGGGACCCAGACCCGATCCCTCGGGACCCCACAGAAAGCAGATTTTCAGTCACAGAAACAACCCTCTACCATCAAACTCTGCTTCCTGTCTCTCGGCAGGAAGCAGATTTTGAACCCAACATACCACTTTGCCTTGGATCCCATTGACTCCTACCTTCTTGACTATTTTACCATTTTATCAGATGCCTTGCAAAAGTCCAAGTGCACTACATGAAGTGCTTCAGCTTCATCAATATTTCTGATTTCTAAATCAGAAAAAAAGTTTGATCAAATTTGACAAACATGACTTCTTATTTAGACTGGTGGAGATTAGAATTAAACAAGAGTGAATGTTTTCCACTGTAACATCCCATGCATACGATGCTACTTAGGCAATCAAAACCATCCTGAAATTTCATGTTGAAAGATGTGTTGAAGATCTTTAAAAATGTCACGTTCTACATTTAGCCATAAAGAGGGCCATAGTACAGCATGACCAGTCTATATTGTTGTATTAGCAGTATAAACTCAATCCTAAGTCTTATTCAGCACTGGGGGTTTCTGACCAAACCTGTAAAAGATTTTAGGATGTATTGGATATAGGCATCCAACAGAATTATAGTAGAAGAGTGCTGGAGTTAAATCTCTTTGTTACAGACCCACTTGGTCATGTCGACATGATCAAATGTGAAATACATTAGTTCGACACTAACTACTTAATTCCTTGTGTTGGATTGAGGTCTTGGCATCTCCACTATAGGCAGAGTTTTTGTAACAATGATGTGTTAATTTGTTAATAGTGTCTCACTATTTGGTTGAAACAAAAAAAGTTTGCAAGGAAATTCTTCATAATCTCTACCTTTTTAAGTCCTGTCAGTTAACCAATGCTGTAAAGGGAGTGTTGAAACTGAGGGTGAGGGGAGAGTGGGGAAATTGTTTGAATTAATCACTTGCCTTGTTTTGCAGTCATTTTTAGATCTCTTCATTTAGTATTTTAGTTAGGCTTTTACAATGCCAAAGACTGTTTGACTTGCCTTTCAAGTAAAATTTTTTCAGTTGCTTCAATAATGTTCTGCTGTATGCAAAATTATACATTCTCCCATATTTAATTAGATACAGAGGCAGGAGATGGATAAAAGTTAGGCTACATTACAGTTTGGCATTTAATCTTGTTGTTGGTTTACTTGGATGATTTCAAATTTATTGACAAGTCTTATATGTGATTCTTTGAGGAAATCTGTACTTTGTCAGTGAACTGGATAGAAATTTATCAAATATTATGGATCAACAACCTTTATGATTTCTCCTCGATCCATCAAAGAACATCAGAAAATTGTGTTAATGACAAAAGTCACATCCATCATTTTGCAACTTGTACATCTCCCATGAAAATGTGGCTATCTGTCCCCAGTGTTAAATATATAGTATGTTCTCACTAAAGTGAGTGATTTCTGAGTATCTTTTCACTTCAGAACCTAAAGTAAACTGGAATATCTGCAGGCAAACACTAACTCCTTCCTCCTTGACTTTCCTTCCGGCCTCCCTCACCTTCTGTCTAAATTCCACCCTTCTCTTTCCTTCCTCCTTTCCTCCTTTTTCATTTGCATGGATGCTGCCATGATGTTGGTTATCACCCTTAACATAAAACATAACAACTGGATTTGGAGGGTGGTCTTACAACTAAATGCCCCTTCTACTGGCAATTGTTCTATTTATCCATGCTGAGAGCTAGTACTGATATACAAGAGATAACATTCATCAAGGGCTGGGTTCTTATCCTTCAACAGTCTCTATCACCTGGGGCTTAACACTACCATTCAAACATTTTAACTCAACCTCACAGAATTGCATCTTTGCAAGCCTCACACCTTCAACTTTCAAATAACGCACACTCATACCTATTCAACAACATCACTCAAACATCATGTGTAGCACTCATTGAAAGGCAAATGAAGATGTTGCACAATAGGAGACAACAGAGAAGTACCAGAAGAGGACAAGTATCCTCCAAGTTTCTACCCCAACAGCACAGACAGGGCTGTTGTCATGGGGTGAGGCATTGCTGAAATCATGGCCATTGGTGTCACTGACTGGATTAGCACTGAGGATATCCACATAATCCTGCATGCCTCATCGACATCTCCCTCATCTTTCTATCTTTTCTGATTTAGCAGCTGCAGATGGTGTAAGCAAATATTCCTTGCTCACTCCTCTCCCTTCACTGCAGCTCAATCCTTGTTTCTTCTTTCTTTCAAATAGCCAAGAACCAGAACCTTTCACAGTCAGGTGAAAAAAATGAAGATGAAGGCTATAAGATGGTGAAGGCACTAACTTGATCTCACAGTTTCCAGTGCAGATTCAGATGCGGTGAGTATTGTAGAGGTTGAGATGTAAGTGGGATCTACAACTGGTAAGGCAAATACACAGGGCAAATGGAAAGGAAGACACAGGTATCAGCTTGATAGAGTGTGAGTTCCCACTAAACTTTACTTAAGAGAACTCAGTTGAGAACTCTAACAGGATGACCTACAGATAGAGCCTGATGGGTGCCCACACCAAAAAGCTTGGTGCACTGGAACATCTGTCAGAAAGCCTACACTCAATGTTAAGGAGAATAGAAATAATTTATTTGAGATAGAATTAATAGTCACATAGAAAAATGTGATTGATTCGGGCAATTCAGCATGGAATTGTTAAGGGGAAATCATGTCTAATGAATGTATAGGAATTCTTTAGGAAGAAGGAACAGAGAGGGTCAATGAGGGCAAAGCCACTGATGTGGTTTACTTAGACTTCTAAAAGTTGCTCCACATAGAACCACACAACAGATTTGTGAGGAAAGTTGTAGCTACGGAATGAAGGGGACAGTAGCAATATGGATACAAAATTAGTGGAGTGAAAGGAACCAGAGAGTAATGGTTAATGAATATTTTCAGACTGCAGAAAGGTTTGTAGTGAAGTTCTGCAGGGGTCAATATTAGACCTGAAGTGCAATGTTCAAGAATTTGGTGTGATAATTTCAAAATTTCCAGGCGACATAAAACTTGGAAGTGTTGTAAAGTGTGAACAGGAAAGTCCAGAACCCCAAACAGCCACTAATAAATTGGTGAAGTGGGCACAAAGTTGGCTGGTGAAATTCAATTTGGGGAAGAGTGAGATGATACACTTTAGTACAAATTTTGGAGAGACATAACCAGTTAAGGATACTATTCTAAAGGCTGTGCAGAACCAGAGAAACTTATGTGTTTACGTGCATAAGTCATTAATGATGGCAAGACAGATAGGGAGAGCTCTTAATAAAGGATATGTTGTTATAAGTTGCACTAGTTGGGGCATAGAGTACAAGAGCGCACAGGTTATGACAAACTTACATAAGATACTAGTTAGACTTCAGCAGGAGTATTGTATATAGTTCTGGCACTTTTAGATGAATGCTGCTGTATTAAAGAGAATTTGGAAGAAATTTTTTAAAGAATACTCCCAGGGACAAGAACCCTTAATCCTGAGGAAAGATTGGAGAAGTTGGAGCAAATTACAGCAGATTCTACTGCAGATGCTGGAATCTGTACTGAAAACAACTAATGCTAGAGTTCACAATGGATCAGACAGCATCCATGGAGAGAGAGCAAGCTAATATTTTGAGTCTAAATGACTCTTCATCAGACCTGTAGTGAAGTGTGGAGGGTGCAGCATTTATTTTATAGTTGGGGGAGGTGTGGAATTGGTGGGTGTAGAGTGCTGATGGAGAAAAGATGTTGATATTTCAGATTAAGTGATCGGAATGTGAGAATGGCAGAGCAATGGTGTGTCTAATTGCTAGACTTGAAAGAGCAGACAGTCCTGTTGGGGTGGGGGAAGGAAGAGAGGACATGATGACAAAAAATTTAACAAGTGTAGCCAAAAGAAAAAGAAGTGGGAGTTGGTTCACACTTTGAAGGTGTTGAACTCAATATTAAGTCCAGAAGGCTGTAAATTGCCTAGTCTGAAGATGAGATCTTGTTCCTCCAGTTTGTGCACCTTCTGTAGTTACATGGGAATGTGCTGTAGGAAGAGGATGTGGTGTTGGTGGTCATGCAATTGAATAGAGGGTCCTGAAAGGAATGATACATGTAAAATGCAGATGGGAGAGTGAGGGGAAGATGCATTTGGTGGTGGACTTCTGCTTGTGAGTTGTCGGAAATGGCAAAGATTGATCCTTTGAATGCAGAGGCTGGTGGGATGAAACGTGGGGACAAGGGGGACTTGATTACGCTGTTGTGAGAGATGGGAAGGGGCAAGGGCGGAAGCATGGGTGATAGATTGGATGCTGGTGAGGGCCCTGTCTACCACAGTGGGCAGGAAGACACAGTTATGGAAGAAGAAAGCCGAATAAGAACGGCTCTGAGGAAGGGTCACTGGACTCGAAACATTAACTCTGATTTTTTTCTTTCACAGATGCTGCCAGACCTGCTGAGCTTTTCCAGCAACTTCTGTTTTTGTGAGTAACCTCTATGATGGGCAAGTATGTAGCAATTACAGGCAGGATTTCAACTCCACCTACCTTCCCAAACCCAATCCCACAGAACATCAGCAACATGCATGGTAACTTAATAAGTGGCCTGGAATAACATTTATTGCCCAATTAAGAGCAGCAGACAAAGTGAGGAGGCAGGACACAGGAAACAATGGGACTGATCTAAAGGGCAAGCACCAGTACTTGCAACATGGAATTGAATAGGGGGTGAGTCTCCCTTCCCCCCCTACCCACAACCACCATTCATAAAGCCAAATCAACTCCTTCACCGGAACTGGTTCTGGACATGCTGACTGAATGCTAGGAGAAAACCTAGCAACAGAAAACCTGAAAAGGTGACCGGGACACCATGATTGGAGGTGGCTTGTGGGATTAGCTGCAGAAGCAACAAGAGAACTGATAGAAATCTACACCCAGAACTGGGAAACTCTCAACAGACTTTTCAGGTGTGGCAAGATAAGATCATTGAAACACTTGGATGGTATGCCTCCTGACTGTATTGTATGTGTATCTTGTTTTTAAAAGAGTTAACCTTTAAGGACTCCACGTGCTCTGTGTGTACAATGTTGCAACTCTGCCTATCACTTAGTCTACTGTGGGTCTGCATACACAGATATCTGTCACTTTGCTATAATGTCCCCTTTTTTTACATTTAATGAGTTTTGCTGTATCAAATCAACTAATCCATAAAGTTCATCAATCCCTAATCAGTGACTGATTATTCGACCGTTATCATTAACGTGACCAGCAGTACAGAGTGAATAAAGAGAAATCTATCCTGTTGTTGCATGGAGTCTCCTCACTAATGAAAAGATGTATACATAGTAGCATTAATGACCTATTTGCAAAGGTCTGGAGGCTGGAGTGCAGACTGCACTATCTAGAGTTTGAATAGTTTGGGCCTGCACTCACTTGAGTATTGAAGATTGAGAAGCAAACTTATTGAAACATACAAGATTCTTCAGGTCTTGATAGGTAGACATGGAAAGATTGTTTCCATTTTGAGAGAATCTATGAGAAGAGGGCACAATCTCAGAATGAAAGGTTGCACATTTATGATTAAGAATGAATTTCTTCTCGCAGAGGATAGTGAATCTGTGGAATTCTTCACAATGGAGCAGTTGGGCCATTACATGTATTTAAAGCTGAGACAGACTTTTTTTTAATCAGTAAGGAAATCCAGAATTATGCAGAAAAGGCAGGAAAGTGAGTCAAGGATTATTGGATTAAGTTGTGATTGCATTGAATGGTGGAACAGACTTGATGGGCTGAAAGGCCTACTTCTACTCTTAACATCATATGATCTTATGTCAAACAAATGAAAAGCAGCAAGTATTGAGGGAAAGAGGACTGCAACTTTTTTTTGGCCTTACATGGATCAAAAGGGAAATGAAAAGGGAAATGTGTACTGTACTATGTGTGGATGGTGGGGTGCATCATGCTGCAACACTGATATATTTTAATCAACTGGTCCTTGAAGAGGATCTGAATACCAAAGCCACAGGGCCAATGTAAAATAGAGAGACAGGAGTCCACTATAGAGAGTGCAAATTGTCCAACATCACCAGGTTCAGGAGATGAGTGGAAATACTCCCTATGTAGCTTGCAGCCAATGTATCAGCTATTATCTCATTGCTTTAAGTCTTCATTGATTTTCCTGAACTCTTATCACCATCTTATTTAATGTTAACTACACAGCTTTCCATAGACGGAAAACTGATCACATAGCATCAACATGCTGCCCACGTGTCAGAAAGGGAGACACTTTGGAGCCTGAAATCAATGCATCTATCAAAAATAAAATATAAAAAAGCAAGCTATACATGAATAACCTTTATAAAGCATCTACCTTGAATTGGAATATTATGTCTAATTCTGGACATCAGACTTTAAGATGGATGTGAAGATTTTGGAGAGGATGTAGAAAAGATTTAGGAGAATAGTTACGTGGATGAGGGACTTCAGAATCGGGAATCGCTTGAAAAAGCTGGGGTGGTTCCCCTTCAAGAAGAAATGGTTGACGGGAGATCCAGTAGAGGCATTCAAAATCAGGAAGAGGTCTGAATGGAATAGCAGCAGAGAAACTGCTTCCTTTGGTAAAAGGATGGACAACTGTTAATATGAACAGTAAAGGATCCAAAGGTGACATGAGGAAACTGATTTTTATCAAGTGCCTGCTTGGAAGCCACATATAAATGTACTATAACCAGTTTTGTAGATACCACAAAAATAGATCGAAAGGCAGATGGTGAGGTTGGCATGAGCCTACATAGGGATATAAGGATATATACAGCTTAAGAGTGTGGGCAAAAACTTGGCATATTGAATATAATGTGGGAAAATGTGGGGTTATGTTCTTCTGCAGGAAATATGAAAGTGCTGAATATTATTTAAATAAGGTAAGTCTGCAAAAGGCTACAGCTGAAAGGGATTTGAGAATTTTTTAATTGGTTCAAGTGATTTGGATATCTCTGGCTAGACCAGTGTTAATTGCTCATATTAATTACCATGAAAGCAGTTAAGAGTCAACCACATTGCTGTGGGTCCAAAGTCACATGTAGGACAGATCAGATAAGGGTGGTGGATTTCCTTCCCTAAAGGACATTCAATGACCAGGTTACGTTTTATAACAATTGACAATGTTTTAACAGTCACTCTGACACCAGCTTTTAATTCCAATTTTTATTGAAATAAAATCTTACCATCTTGAACCACAAAAAGCTACCATATAAATTCAGTAAGTAACAGGGAAGGTATATGGGATTTATTTCGAAGGGAATGGAATAGTTAAATAGGCAAATCTTGCTAAAATGATCTCAGGTAAGGAGAGGTTGAGTGCTTTGGACTTTAGAGTTAGAGTTTAGAAGAATGAAAGGAGAACTTATTGAAACATATAAGGTCCTTAGTCGGCTTGACAAAGTAGATGCAGAGAGGTTGTTTGCCTTTGGGAGAGACTAGGACCAGAGGGCACTATCTAAGAGTGGGATTTGCCCATTTAGGACAGAGATGAGGAAGATTTTTCTCTCTGAGGGTAGTGAACTTGTGAAATTGTTTACCGCAGATGGTCTTCAAGGCTGGGTCATTTAGTATATTCAAAGCCGAGATACACAGATTTTTAATCAATAAGGGAATCGAGGAATGTGGAGATAAGGCAGGAAAGTGGAGTTGAAAATGATCATATCTGCCATGAACTCATTGAATGGTAGAGCAGAGTTGATGGGCTGCTTTCAGAATGTTCTTTCAGCTATCCAGCATCTGCAGTACTTTGCTTTTAAGCAGTTACAGTTTGATAGGAACCTGCCTTTCTATGGTGCGTCAATAACTTGCGCATATGCTACAGTACCTATATCTGGTCTAGCATCCAGCAACCAATCACAAACAGAAGAGGTCGTACATGAGTTTTTCAAAAAATACACTCTGTTTATAATTCCTGAAAAAAAGGCTGCAAGTTTGATGTTGAAAGAACAGTGCTGGTCAAACGAAGTAGGCAGATCCTGGTCAAGGATCAATTGAAAATGATCTACCGTTATCCCGGTTGACTGCCTGAGGGGTAACCATATGATTTTATGTCCAGAAGTTATACATATCAGCAAGACAGCTCCAAGTAGGAAGATCCTTCTCACACATCAGTGCATTGGATTGACTTCATAATCTGCTTGCTGTGGTTACATGGCTTGCAAGCATCTTTCTCAAGATAGTTTTTTCTGTCTTTTTCATTCAAGCTGTGCACATGCATTTTGAGAGTTTAACATTAAGCCAGGACCTAAGAAAATGGGTATTTTTTTCAAAGTTATGTCAGAATTGATTGTAGAAGAGAATGCAAGGACTTTGCACTGGCAGAGGTCAGACATAATTAAGAGAAAATGCAACATCTTTTGTAAAGTAGCTGGTTAGTTTTATTAAACTATATGAAGAAACGATAAAATGTAATGAATACTTTTTTCATAAAACTGTGTCCAT
>JAHRHZ010000051.1:2603601-2624201 GCA_024137785.1 Ginglymostoma cirratum
TCTCCTCTATCCATCCTCTATCCACCTCCCCCTTTCAAAGGTTCATATTTGTTTCTTACACCTAATTGCCTTTGAACTAATTTCAGAGGGCAGTTAAGAGCTTACCATATTGCTTTGAATTTGGAATCACTTGGAGGGCAGATGACAGAGGCAAAGATGTCCTTCCCAAAAGAATATTAATAAACTAGCTTATTTTGATGGCAATCAATAATTAGTTCATTCATACACATTTTATTTCCAGTAGGATACCTTACTTATGTTATTCCTTGCAATTTAAGAAACTGGAGAAACAAAACCAACCATCTAAGAGATTTGTACACTCCTTAAACACAATTAGCAAACAAATCACAATGTAATGATGAAATTGATGAAGCTGTAGGCTTGTAACATGGAAAGTGTTAGTGAACAACAGCTTTCAGTGACCAGTATACCTAAGAAATTTGAAGTTATCATGCTTCCAATCAAGAGTGGAAAGTCCTCAACGCATTCGTGAGAGACAGTCAGAGACCCAGTGTGGATCTGTGCCCTAATCTGACGTGAAAGGTACGAATTGTGGTATACCTATAAAGTTGCTGCTCTGCTTTAATATGTACTCGTTACAACCTAAGTAATGTTTCCTGAGTTACAGACTAGACTGTCTCCCGTTGCCTTATTGGTTAAAATCTCAAATTAACAAATTAATATTGCAATTTGAGTTTAGATTATAGGATCCCCTAAACCTATAAATTCTATGATTCAGGAGGCTGATGCGTTACTGTCTCCCTGATTAATTTTTGACGCATTGACAAATGCATGAGCTGCTCATTTCTTTCAATTTACCAATTGGACTGCCTTTAAAATGAAACAAATCTGAAGTTACTGTTGGCCTGTTTCAGCTTGAATGTAAATAATATTGTGTGCAAGGATGTCTGTATCTCCAGTACTGAGATCACTTGCCAGTCAACCTTCCAGCAGCAGGGTGTTTTATTTTGTGTTGCTATCAATGTGTCCATCAATGCTTCTGTGAACACAGACAGAAATTCAATAACTAAAAACACGTCTGATTAGACTAAACAAAATGTATTTCAAAATGTTCTCTTGTCATATACTAGAGTCCATTCCCCTTGTAATCAGGCAATTGGGTTCAATATGTAATATGCTGAGGAAATGCTGGAAGATTCTGCATCAATCATATTTGACAGGGAGATAATTATTAAATAATAGTTCTCAGCAAGGAAGACAATATTGGGGTACAAAATTTCTTCCATATTCAGCTTTAAGAGCTTATTACGCTTTTATGTAGATCAGATGTAAAAATTAAGATATAGCCAGGGACTGTCCACTTTTTAAAATCATTCCATGGGATCTGAGCAAGATTCATATTTGTTGCTGACCCCTAATTGCCTTTGAACTAATTTCAGAGGGCAGTTAAATGCCTACAGTATTATTTCAATCTTGAGTCACTTGGACGTCTGATGATACAGGAAGAGATGTATTTCTTAAAAGAATATTAATAAACTATCTTATTTTGATGACAGTCAATAATTAGCTCATTCATATGCATTTCGCTTCCAGCAGGGTACCTCGTTAAAGTTATCGCTTGTAACATATGAAACTGCGAAGTTGGTAATTTGGTATTAAAACATCCAACAGGCATCTATTATAGCTCACAAATGAATACAAATATTACAATCACAGCCACTTCACATCCTGGGCTAACATTAAGCTATTTAGTTAGAAAGAGTAGCATGTTTCCATCAGAATGTCATTCTTCAAGTCTGTGGGTTAAAATGGATTCTCTTAAAGCATACTGGCATAGCTTGTTTCTTAAGACAGTCGCCCTCACTGAAACTAGTCTTTAAACTCTAAATGTTGTTAATTGATTTTTCAAAAGCACCAGCTGCTGTGGTGGGATTTGAACACATGCCCACAGTAAATTAATCTGGGATTTTAAGTACTAGCCAAGCAATATTTCCAATACATCACTCTGTTCCCTCAGTCAACTCTCGAAAATAAACTGTACCATTTCCACATTTACATAATTTTCAGTAATCTCATTACTGCTGGCTGGTTATAGTTAAATTTAGATAACATACCTATCAATTTGCTAAACAGCCTAACCAACACTTATTTGTCTCCCTTTCATTTTGCTTCTTTTCCCCTGGAATGTTGCCAGCATGTAGAATAAGTCATATTTTGTCTTTGTGACATAGTTTTCACCACAGGGGTACTGTTTGGGTTGAACTTTGCATCTTACTACTTATATTTTGAAAATTTGCAACAATTTTCCAAATGCATTTTCCCTTTCAGCTGTTCCTGGATACAATCCTGCAAATTCCACAAATGTTTTCCAGGCAGATTAGAAGTGTGAGAATGCAAAGCTTCTAGTTGTTGCCATCCTAGCTTGCTGACCCCACACTATATCCTGGGAAATGGGGTTGATTAGGGAAGGGTGAGCTGTCTATAGCTGTAGATGCTCAACAAAAGCACTGGCGGTGGGTGACTTGTTCTTCTGAATCAGAACGTGAGGGACACCTATTGAGTTGAAGATAAAGTCCCTTCTGAAAGCCTCTTGTCAAAGGACACATTTCAGTGATAGCAACTGAGCCTTCTGGCTGCACTAGGGTGAATAAAACAGAACATATTTCCTACTGATTTTAGCCTATGTCTAGACTTAATCTTCATCATTAACTCTAACCGTAAATTGAACCCTAAATTTAACTTTAACCTTAAATCTAAGCCTTGATCTAATTATTAATCACAAATTTACCACTAACTAAATCCTAAACCCAAGACCAAACCCAATTGCTCAATTTAATTTTTAACTCTATTCACTGAATCTAGCTTACTCTTACCACTTAGCCTGAATCCAACATCTAATCCTAAAGCATTGGTGTCAATAGTGTAAATGACAGCTGACTGCAATATCAAAAAGTGTTTGTGATACTGTAGAAGATGCAAGTCAATTCCATAAAAAAAAATACCTTGCTCACAGAATGCTATAAAGAAAATATGACCAAGACTGCAGTGACTGTAGTTCTTCAATAGTGCCAGCCCTATTAGTATACCACTGCTCAGTTTGACTTTGTAACAATGCCAAACACCACATGGACTACAGTTTTCACAAGGTTGTATCACACATATATTTCTTTACTCAGCCATTAGTAAGGAACTGAGTTAATAAGGGGGCAGAAGTAAAGCAGTCAGACTGGAATCAAGAAAGGAAAGAGGAAGTCTTCAAATGGGATCAAAGACCAGCAGCCAGTCAACCAATGAGAATAAGGGTGGTAGAGACAGAAACCATCATACCATTTAAGAACTATTTATGTGTACACATGCAGTGTCAAGGCATATAAGGTCAAGTGCTGGAAAATGGGATCAGAATAAACAGTTAAATACTTGTATTTGACCAATGGAGACTTGATGGGCCAAAGGACCTCCTTCCTGTGCTGTAGACCTCTCCGACTCTATGACTGTATGACTATGGCAGTAAGAGACTAAGCATTCTAAGCAACAGGTCAGGTGCCAGAAATACAAAAGTCTTGTGCAACACTTCTTTGCTAGGTATAACCTTGCTTCATAATTGAGGATCAGCAGAATCATATGAGCGGTCTGAACTTGTTCTACTGTCTTTGCACTCGATTCACTGATTTATATGCTCATTTGCACAGCTCTATGTTGGTATATGGAAGGCACCTTTAGATTCCTATTCAACTGACATTGCTTGTCCTCTTCAATAAATATCAATTCCACTCCTAGTTTGATACTAGGGTGGAGGTAGATCAGCAGAGTGGTCAAGCTACCATTGACGCAAAATTGGAGATTTTGAATTGACCCACGGCTGGAGAAAAAACCATGACAGAAAATTCGTAAAGCTAAATTAAACAGCAGGCCAGCAGCTATCAGCTACAAAGAACTTTGGAAACAAAGATCAAAGTTTGGGGGAACTGATAGCTGTGATTTGTAGAAGTATTGATCAGACTTTCTGGTACCTCGACTTCCAGCCAGTGCCTGATAATGTGCACTTTACACCTTTCTGGTATGGCAACAGTGAAGAGGCTTGGCGTGACCCCATTAGATGCTTTGAACCCTGCTCATGACACCATTGGCCAAAACCCACAGATAATTTGGGAAAATCTGTGGTAAGGAGGATAAAAACTCATTCCTGGAAGCCATCCCCTCAGAGAAGAATCACAGTAAGTCTCATGACAAAAGACCATGCAGCAATCTAAGAAGACCCAGGAGAAGATCCCCCCAGACCTGCGATTCCCACATTCATGTAAGTGAGCAGCCTACATCAGAAAGGAAAGAAATTCCGATGGCCCATCTTAAACATATGGATAATTCCAGGTAAAATCCTTTCTCAGATAGATAGAGCCAGATAAAGAATAAATATTGTGGGAATTTGGGAAAAGCTGACATAGTGTTTTTGTAAGGAAAATTTTGTTAATAAGATTTAGTTGAAAGGCAACTGGAATTGTGGTCTCTTTGTCCACCTCAAAGACAAGAGCAATTGTGTAAAGTGTTTTTAATAAATTAACTAGTTGAAGTGTCCAAAATGGACAACAGCAGCAACATAGAAGTAATGAGAATGGAAATAATGTGGATAGTAGGCCACTGAATTAGGATTGGAAACATGCAAAAGGAAAATCTGCAGAGAGAGAAACAGTTAATATTTAAGATAAATAACCTTTCCTTGGAACATCTTCTATTGTCATTTTAAATTTCCAGCATCTTGCAGTAATTTACATTTTATCATGAGTTTCCATCATTTGTTTTATTAGTTCTTTTACACTGTTTTCTCACACTGCTGTATTTCTGCTGTTTTATTTGAAGATTCAGGAGTCCGTTTGCTGTCTTATGAAAAATAAGTTTCCACTAATGGTAAAAATAACATATCTGATCTCTGTTATTATATTGTCACTAATGCTTGGTAGATAGTTTGAAATCTTCCCCTTCATTACGCTCACTAATGAATAGAGTAAAATATTTGCTTTCCAATCTGATTTTGCAAATGTGGAATTGTGGAGCAATTAACAGGGTCTTAACAGGAAGATTATAAATTCTCCAAATTAACATTTTGCCATTGCTCTTTAATCTATTTTTGGATAGATAGAAATCAAAGAGCAGTAGTAGGTATAGATGAATATTGATCCATAACAGAAACCAATAGGCAGAACAATAAATAGCAAAATGCTAAGCTACACAATTAGACCAGTGGGTAATTTGTTTGTTTCCATAGCGATAACTCCAACAGAGAGCCCAAGCACATCTCTTTGACATTCTGTTCTATCGCTATAAATAAATTCCCTACCATCAACATGGTTGAGGTTATAATTGATCAGAAAATAACCAATAGTATTAGTACAGTGGCCACATGAGCAGGTCAAAAGTCTAATATTCAGTGACAAGTGACTCACTTCCTAACTCTCCAAAGCCCATCCACCATCCACAAGGCACAAATCAGAAATGTGACAAAATAATCCCCACCTATCGAAAGAGTGCAGCTTCAACAATACTCTCAAGTATTAATCAAGAAGATTAACAACCACAACCAGGATAAAGCAACATGCTTGACTGGTACCACCTTAAACATTCATTCCTCTCAGCCCTTGCAGCAGCTTAACTATCTACAAGGGACTCTACAGTAAGTCACTGGAGCTCCTTCAGCAGCACCTTCCAAACCAGTGACCTCCACTACCAGCAAGTAAAAGGAGAGCAGATGTAAGGAACACCTCTTCATTTATGATAAATTTCTTGGACGGGTTTGAGGATGTCACAAACAGGATGGATAAAGGGAATCTATAAATGAAGTGCATTAGGATTTACAAATGGCATTAAGGTGTCACATTAAAACAGTGTTGCACCAGATAAGAGCTCATGTTCTTCAGGCTGATATATTAACATTAACAAAGGATTGGCTTATGAATAAGAAACACAGAGTTTTAATAAATGGATCTTTTTCAGATTAGCAAACTTACCAGTGGAGTGTCATAGGGATTGATAATTCAATGATTTACATTCTATATTAATTACCTGGATGAAAGGAAAGACTGTTCTACAGACAAATTGCCAACTGTTGCAAAGAGAGAGAGGAATCAAGTCGTGCAAATGGCAAGTAGGTAGCAAAATTGCTGGGTCAACCAAAATGAGAAAAAAATGTGAAAAAAATGCTTTAGAAAGGTCATTCAGTCAAATGGGTCACTTAATAAAAACCAAAAGAACTGTGGATGCTGCTAATCAGAAACAAAAACAAAGTTGCTGTAAAAGCTCAGCAGGTCTGGCAGCATCTGTGAAGGGAAAAAACAGAGTTAACGTTTCGGATCCGGTGACCCTTCCTCAGAACTGTTCAGAGAAAGGGTCACCTGACCCAAAACGTTAACTTTGTTTTTTACCTTCACAGATGCTGCCAGACCTGCAGAGTTTTTTCAGCAAATGGGTCACTTAATTGTTTTCTGCTTTTTCTGACTTTTCTGCTTTTGGTAACTCAATAGGTGATGTACTGAACTGGTTATCATTTGCCAGCCAAACAAAGAGTGGTTGGTCACAGGGTTGTGCCATATAAATATCATACGGTTGATTGGAAGCTGCAAGGCAATAGCCTATATGAGTGGTCATTAGCAGGCTGGCCTGGCTTTAGGGTTCATTAAAACCTGGAACTTAACTTCCTTCCAGGGAATACAGGCAGATATCTGAATGAGTGAAAGGTCAAATTCATTATGGTAAATGTGACAAAATTGTGACATTTGTCAATGGTCAACTGATCAATTTCTGAATTATTCTCAGTTCTGACAAAGTGTCTCTGGACGTAAAACGTTAACTCTGATTTCTCTCTGCAGGTGCTGCTGACCTGCTGAGATTTTCTGGCACTTTCTGTTTTTGTTTCTGATTTCCATCATCCACAGTTCTTTCGGTTTTTATTGATCTATTTCTGAAGACTGGATCATATCAAGATTTAATCACACAGCCTACTTTAATGTAAACGGTTAGAAGAGAACAAGCCTCACAGTGATAATTAGCTGGCTCAGGAACAGGAATTATTTGGTCAGCGTCTAGAAGTTGAAACGGATTGGGCTGATCACCTGTTTCACTCTGATTTTCGGCTAAGTCCAAGCAAACCTGACCACTTGTGGTTGTGAGCAATGTATGGGTAAGCTCATGATGCATTACTTTATTACAGTATTTTGTTATGTACCTTGCTTCAATAAATAACATTGGTTACATCCAGTTGTTTGGAATGGCCTGGCTTATTGATATCTAGAGTAACCTGCCAGACCTGAGAAGGTAGGAATAAAAGCATACAGATAGGCAGGAAAATTGAGTCAAGGCCATGGTCAGATCAGGTATGGTGGAAGTATATATTGAATGATGGAGCACGTTTGACGGGCTGGATGGCTTACTGCTGCTTCTATATCTTACAGTTCTTTTTAATTCATACTGTGACGTGGGCATCATTATCCATCTATAGTTGCCCTCGAAAAGGTAACCTGCCTTCTTGAACCACTGCAATCCATGTTAAACCAAACAAAACACTAATTGGAACTATATCATTGTTCCTTCATCATCGCTTAATATAAATCTTGGAACGCTTTTTCTATCAGCACTCTCAGCGTATCTGCACAATATGCAATCAAGACTGTGATTCTCTGTCATGTTCTCAAGGGTAATCATTGGATGGTGAGCAAATATTTGACTTGTCAGCAATATTCATATGTCATGAACAAATGGGGACAATAATAATTTTGGGGGTGGGGTATATTGTAAAGGCTGTACAACTGAAAAGCATGTATATTTACCACAGTCACCCATTTGTCTTCCCTATTACTGGCTGAACTTGGATTCTAGCCTTTTGTGATTCATACATGAAGACCTCCAAATCCCTTTATTCTGAAACTTTCTGCAGTCTTTCTTCATTTAACTAGTATTTAGCTTATCTATTCTTCCTGTCAAAGTGCATAACCTCACATTTTCCCCACATTATATTAAGTATGTCAAATTTTTTTCCACCCACTTAACCAGTCTATATCCCTCTGTAGATCTTTTCTGCCATCCTGACCCCTTGCCTTCCCACCTAGTTTTGTGTCATCCAAAAACTTAGTACATTCACTAGCCCTGATCCCTATGGCGCTGCACTTGTTGCAGGTTGTCTCGCTAAAAATGCTCCCTTCATACTGATTCCCTGTCTTTTAATAGTTAGCCAATATCTCTCATTCTAATGTACTACCTCGAACACCATGGACTGTTATATTATTAAGTAGGCTAATATGTGGTATCTTATCAAATGTCTTTGGTTTGAAGAATTAATTCGAGGAATTTAATTTGGCCCATGCAAAAAAAATTAAAATCCTCTAAATTTTCCATTCCAAACTCACAACAAGTAGCGAGGTGGTGAGGTTTAGGGAGGGAATTCCAGAAGCTTAGGCAGCTGAAGACCTGGTCATCAATGATGGATAGTCCTGACATATTTTTGTGTTATCCATGAACCTACCTACAGTACATTCACTTCCCCATCCAAGTCACTATTTTGTAAATAGTTGAAGCCTCAGGAGTGATCTCTGCGGCACTCCAATTGTTACTGGCTGTCATCCTGAAAATGTACCCTTTATCCCAACTCTCTCTTTGATTATTTAGAAAATCTGTTATCCATGCTAATATGTTACCTTCAACACCAGGGCTCTTATCTTATCAAGTGATTTTTTTGGGTCTCACAAACCCCTATATGTTGGAAATATGACATTCCTCTTCTTTTAAACCCATCACACTGTTCCCAATTGTCCAATTCAAACAACAGGGAAACCATCCAGGTCAAACAGCATCATAGGAGCAGGAAAACTTGACGTTTCGGGCCTAAACCCTTCATCCAGCCCCATGCTTGTTATCTCGGATTCTCCAGCATCTGCAGTACCTTTTATCTCTGGGAAACCATCCACTCTATTAATGTGATCTCTGGCACTGTCTGCGACTGAAATGTGCATGTACTTGGTTCAAGGTCATTCACTCAGAAAATGTTCTTTTTATCCTCACCAACCATCTAGGCAGCCCAGTGAAGATCGAGGATAGTTCATGACTACAACTCAGATTCAACTCATTATGCCAAGCTAATTTTGCAAAATGCTTTTTTTATGACCTGACAGATAATACAGTTAATGTTGGGACATGAACAGTTGGAATGTCAAATTTTCAAACAATCTGGCTCATTGCATCAATTTATTTATGTTTTGCAACCTTAATATACTCAATCAAGCACTAAGAAATGCAACAAAATGGACATTAGCTCCTACCAATGTTTAAAAGCAAAGGGGTCAGACTCTAAGTAATGGACAGAAGCGTTTGTTTGGGAACATAAATCTCACCAGAATAATAAACTTGGGAATTTTGTTAGTCACAAATAATTCCAATCCATATGGCTAAAATCTTTTTTTCCATCGTCCTCTGACATGGCCACAGTTCAAGATTGGCACAATGTGAGAGCCAATGTCACAATTGAGATGTTGTCTCTTGATCTGCAGGCTGTCTTCCAATCTGATCTGGGCACATCATGCTTAAAGTACATCTTTAATCCTGCAGTAAGTATTTTTGGTCAGCATTTTACAATTAGAGCTGAGTAGGGAAAAGGGCAATGATGCATTTAATAGGATCATTTGATGGTTTATTGAAAACAGAAACAATCAGCGTATTCATTAAGTTCAATGCCGGCAATATTCCCTTATGCTATGCATTATTTTTATAATTGAGACAGTATCAAAATATCCAACTAGAATGTAAATTGGGACTGGATTAAGGACAAGAATTGTTTGAAAGAGTCTGCTAATTTTAAAAACTTTCATTTTTCTGACAAAGGAAAAAATGTTATGCAATTTAGGTGAGCTGCTTTTACAAAGATCTGGCATAGACAAGATGGACCGAATGTCCTTCTTCTGTTCTGTAACTATTCTATGTCGCTATTGTACAAATTGATTATTTTAGATGGGAAGTTAACTTCCTTAGAGTGTTTCGGGTAGGACTAACACATGGTCAACTGCAGGCAGTCGTGATTGAATTAATCATATTTACACTGACCCAGCAGGGAGGGCACAAGTGAATCCAATCTAATAGAATGGCCAGTCCTTACAACAGAAAGCACTTCCTCTTCACTTCAAAAAATAATTATATGTGTATCAGTTACATTTTAATGTTTATAGCTTTTTGAAATACCATACAACTGAATCAATGCCATTAATATCTGAAACTTTAACAGGTAGGGTTGCATAGATGTTTCTTTTGTAATTTCAATCAAAATATAATGATCAAAATTACCACATTGCTTTTTCTTAACCCCAGTATGTATTTAACAAAATACCATCACTTGGCAATAAATATGGAAAAAAAATTCTTCTTTTGTTCTACATACTTTCAATTAACACATTTGACTTATTTCCTCTTTTGACCTGATTGTCTCCTTTCATTTCCATTAGGTTGACACTACTTTCTTAATAACTCTATACTTCGACTGTCTATTCCACTTAATAACTGGTGTAGAGTAGAGGGTTAATACTTAAATATTTAAGTCATAAACTACATCAGTGGTATGCAAGAGATCACATAATGGAGAGACACTTAAGAGCAATGCTACTGTGTAGATCTCGTGCTAAGTTTAAGAGAGTAAATAATTCATAGAATGCTAAATAAATGTGAATTTTATACAAGAGCTTAGACTCCAGCAGCCTCTCTTAAGCAATATAGTGGTCTAAACCTCTTTCAAGGCTACTAACACAATTACAGAGTTGGAACTATGTCATCCATTCATTTATCTTAATTAAAGATCCTGCTTCCCTTCACTCTCCTAATGAATTCTGTGTGAAACAGAGGCTGGTGTTCCATCACCAAGTTGCCTTTATTTACTAGTGCCCGCTAACTGGCTATGGCCAGCAAGCTCTGAGTCACTCTTTGACTGAGGAGACTTTTTAATCACCTGGTTATATTGGTCAGCCAGGGCTTTCCTGATTGACCCAGGTTAAGAATCCCAATGAGGACCACCTGGTTCCAAACGCTACACCGTGACACCAGAAAATTTGAGCTATTGGTTTCTTTGTGACTTTCACTTTTTTATGCCAGTCACCGGGGACAATGGTAACTTGGATGACAGGAGGCTTCTCTCCTTCTCTCTTTTTCAGATTTCCTCTTTCAGACTCGGAATGATACTGACGGAGTCTATGTCCACTTTTCACTGGATAAGTGAATGCACTTAGTCTCCTAATAACAACTCTTTTCACATACTTCTTTTAATCACTTTAGTGGCTCTGTACTCATGAGCTTATGAACAGTACTGAACTCTTGAAGTCCTTGGACCCCAGCAATTCACAATATGTATTAATGATTTAGATGAAAGTACTAAATGTAATATCTCCAAACTCACAGGTGACACAAAGCTGAGAGTGAGGATGAATTTTGAGAGGATGCAGCTCCATTTCAGTGGTGGGAGTCGTGAGAGGGCGAGACAGGGGGCAACCAGGAAAGTAAGGTTTCTGTACAAAAAACGTGCTTCGTGAATAGGCAGAGCAAAGGCTGAGCAGGAGCAAATGCAGAAATGGGGACTGCTGGGTAAGTGAACTCATATTCAGGCAGTGGCTAAACACAAAACACTACATGCGTAGTGTCTCCCATGCACCCTCCTCCTCTAAACAAAAACAAGAGACTCGGTGTGGAGGGTCGGTAAGGTGAGGTTTTTTTTCTTTTTTCTTTCTCTTGATCTCCTTTGGCAATTTAGAGCAGAGGGGATGGAAACTAAGGCAGTTGCATGCTCCTCTTCTAGGATGTGGGAAGTAAAGATCACCACTAGTGTCCCTGCTGACTTCACCTGCGAGAAATGCACCCAATTCCAGCTTCTCACAGACCGCTTTAGGGAACTGGAGCTGGAGCTGGATGAATTCCAGATCATTAAGGAGGCTGAGGGGGAAATAGAGAGGGTTTATATGGGGGTAATGACACCTAAGTTAGAGGATAAAGGTAGCTGGGTGACAATCAGGAGAGGGAAGGGGAATAGGCAGACAGTGCAGGGGTCCCCTGAGGCCATTCCCCTCAATAATATGTATACCGCTTTGGATGCTGTTGGGAGTGCGATCTACCAGGGGAAATCCATAGCAGCCAGGTCTCTGGCACAGAGCTTGGCTTTGTGGCTCAGAAGGGAATGGGGGAGAATTGGAGAGCGATAGTGACAGGAGATTCAATGGTTAGGGGAACAGACAGGAAATTCTGTGGTTGAGAACGAGACTCCCAGATGATATGTTGCCTCCTGGGTGTCAGGGTCAGAGATATCTTGGACCGAGTCTACAGGATTCTTAAGGGGAAGGGTGAGAAGTCAGAAGTTGTGGTACACATCGGTGCCAATGACATAACTAGGAAAAGGGATGATGACCTGAAAAGTGAATATAGGGAGTTAGATTGCAGTTAGATCCTGCTAAAAGGCAGGTCGAGCAGAGTAGTAATCTCAGGATTACTACCGGTGCCACAGGCTAGTGAGTCTAGGAATAGGGAGCGAGGGCAGCTGAACACGTGGCTACAGAGCTGGCGTGGGAAGGAGGGCTTCAGATATGTGGATCATTGGGATACCTTCTGGGGAAGGTGGGACCTGTACAAGAAGGAAGGGTTGCACCTGAACTGGAGGGGCACCAATATCCTGGGTGGGAGGTTTGCTCAAGCTTTTCAGGAGGGATTAAACTAGTTTGGCAGGGGGATGGGAATTGGAGCTACGGATCAGAGGATGGGGTAGCTAGTGTACGGGCAGATAAGGCATGCAGTGGGTCTGTGAGGAAGGATAGACAGTTGATAGGGCAAAGTTGCAGTCAGTGTGATGGACTGAAGTGTGTCTATTTTAACACAAGAAGTATCAGGAATAAGGGTGATGAACTTAGAGCATGTATCAGTACTTAGAGCTACGATATTGTGGCCATTACAGACACTAGGATAACACAGGGGCAGGAATGGTTGTTGGATGTTCTGGTGTTTAGATTTTCCAAAGAAATAGGGAGGGAAGTAAAAGAGTTGGGGGAGAGGCATTGCTGGTCATGGATAGTATCACAGCTACAGAAAGGGAGGTTGTCGAGGAGCGTTTGTCTACTGAGTCAGTGTGGGTGAAAGTCAGAAACAGGGAAGGAGCAGTCACTTTATTGGGAGTTTTCTATAGATGCCCCCCAAACCCCCAATAGCAACAGAAACATTGAGGAACAGATTGGGAGGCAGATTTTGGAAAGGTGCAGAAGTAATACGGTTGTTGTCATGGGTGACATCAGCTTCCCTAATATAGGCTGGAAATTCCTCAGGGCAAATAGTTTGGATGGAACAGATTTTGTCAGGTATGTTCAGGAAGGATTCCTGACTCAATATGTCGATTGGCTGATGAGAGGTTGGAGGGGGTGTGCATATTGGATTTGGTACTTGGCAAAGAGCCAAGCCAGGTGTCAGATCTCTCACTGGGACAGCATTTCAGTGATAGTGATCACAACTCCCTGACCTTTACTGTAGTTATGGGGAGGGATAGGAGCAGACAGTATGGGAAAGTATTTAATTGGGGAGGGGAAATTACAATGCCATTAAGCAGCGATTGGGAACAGATGTTTTCAGGGAAACGCAGGACAGAAATGTGAAGGTTGTTTAGGGAGCACTTGGTCCGGTACTGGATCGGTTTGTCCCACTGAGGCAAGGAAGGGATGGCAAGGTGAAGGAACCTTGGATGATAAGACATGTGGAACATTAGTCAATGGGAAAAAGGAAGCTTACTTAAGGTTGATGAAGCAATTTGCAAGGTCACTAGGAAGGAACTGAAGAATGGACTTAGGACATCTAGAAGGGGGTATGAAAAAGCCTTGGCAGGTAGGATTGAGGAAAACCACAGGACATTCTATACTTATGTGAGGAGGAAGAGGATGGCCAGAGTGAGGGTAGAGCTAATCTGGGATAGTGGAGGAGACTTGTGCCTGGAGTCAGAAGAATTAGGGGAGGTGCTTAATGAATACTTTGCTTCAATATTCATTTGTGAGAGGGACCTTGTCATTTGTGAGGACATCGTGAAGCAGGCTGATATGCTCAAACAGGTTGATGGTAGGAAGGAAGATGTGCTAGAAATTTTAAAAAAAATGAGGATAGATAAGTCCCCGGGGCCAGATGGAATATACCCAAGGGTCCTATGGGGAGCGAGGGAATAGATTCCTGCGCCATAGGCTCTGATCTTTGCATCCTCACTGTCCACTGGAGTAGTACTAGATGATTAAAGGGTGGTAAATGTTATTCCCTTGTTCAAGAAAGGGAATAGGTATAATGCTGGGATTTACAGACCAGTTAGTCTTACTTCTGTGGTGGACAAATCGTTCGAGAAGATTCTGAGAGACATTCTGTGATTATTTGTAAAAGCATAGTTTGTTTAGAGATAGACAGCATGGCTTTGTGAGGGGCAGGTCATGTCTCACAAGCCTTATTGAATTCTTTGAGGATGTGACAAAACACATTGATGAAGGTAGAGCAGTAGTAGTTGGTGTATATAGATTTTAACAAGGCGTTTGATAAGGTTCCCCATGGCAGGCTCATTCAGAAAGTAAGGAGACATGGGATTCAGGGAAATTTGGCTGTCTGGATACAGAATTTGCTGTCTAATAGAAGACAGAGGGTGGTAGTAGATGGAAAGTATTCAGCTTGAAGATCAGTGACCAGTGGTATTCCACAGAGATCTATCTGGGAACTCTGCTCTTTGTGATCTTTATAAATAACTTGGATGAGGAAGTGGAAAAGTGGGTTGGTAAGTTTGACAATGACACAAAGGTTGTTGGAGTTGTGGATAGTGTGGAGGACTGTTATCAGTTGCAATGGGACATTGACAGGATGCAGATCTGGGCAAAGAAGTGGTAGATGGAATTCAACCTGGAAAAGTGTGAAGTGATTCATTTTAGAAGGTCAAATTTTAATGCAGAGTACAGGGTTAATGGCAGCATTCTTGGCAGTGTGGAGGAACAGAGAGATCTTGGGGTCCATGCCTATAAATCCTTCAAAATTGCCACCAAGTTGATAGGCTTGTTAAGAAGGTGTATGGTGTGTTGGCTTTCATTGGCAGGGGAATTAAGTTTAAGAGCAACGAGGTTATGCTGCAGCTCTATAAAATCCTGGTTAGACCACTCTTGGAATATTGTGTTCAGTTCTGGTTGTCTCATTATAGGAAGGATGTGGAAGCTTTAGAGGGTGTGCAGAGGAGATTTACTAGGTTGCTGCCTGGACTGAAAGGCAGGTCTTATGACGAAAGGTTGAGGGAACTTAGACTTTTCTCATTGGAGCGAAGAAGGATGAGAGCTGACTTGATGATGAGAGGCATAGATAGAATGGATAGCCAGGGACTTTTTCCTAGGGTGAAATGGCTATCACAAGGGGGCACAATTTTAAGGCGAATAGAGCAAGGTATAGGGGATATGTCAGAGGTAGGTCCTTTACACAGAGAGTGGTGGGTGTGTGAAGTGCACTGCCAGCGGTGGTAGTGAAATCAGATACATGAGGGACATTTAAGCGACTCTTCGTTAGGCACATGGATGAGAGTAAAATGAAGGGCATGCGGGTTAAGTTGATCTTAGAATAGGATAATAGCCCACAACATTGTGGGCTGAAGGCCTGTACTGTTCTATGTTCTATGTTTTCTATGTTCTAATTTGCTATGCTTTGTTCAAGTTGAATTAATGGGCAAATGCATGGCAGATGAAGTATGATGTAGATAAATATGAGAGTATGCACTTTGGTAGCAAAAAAAATACGGGAAGGCAGGTTATTATCTGATTAGTGATGGATTGTGAAAAGGAGAGGTGCAATGAGACCTGACCGTCCTTTTACTCAAGTCACTGAAAGGAAGCAAGCAGATGCAGCAGGCAACGTAGAAGGCAAATGGTCCATTGGTTTTCATAGGGAGACAATTTGAGGAGCAGGGATGTTTTGCTGCAATTGTACAGGACCTTGGTGAGACCACACCTGGAGTATTTGGTGTGATTTTCCTCTCCATGTCTGTGGAAGGATATTCTGGCTATGGATGGAGTCCAATGAAGTTTTATCAGATTGATTCCTGGAATACCAGGACTGGTGTATGATGAGTAGCTGGATCAGTTAGGACTATATTCATGGGAGTTCCGAAGAATGAAGAGAGGATATGGGGAGCCAATGTTCTAGCGATATTATAGCTGGACTGTTAATCCAGACACCCAGGAAATGTTCTGGGGATTCTAGTTCGAATCCCATCATGGCAGATGGTGGGATTTGAATTCAATAAAAATCTGGAGTCAAGAGTCTAATGACACAATGAAACCATTGTCGATTGTTGGAAAAAGACTCAACTGCTTCACTAATGTCCTTTTGGGAAGGAAACCTGCTGTCCTTATCTGGTCTAGCCTACATATGATTCCAGACCCACAGCAATGTGTATGACTCTAAACTGTTCTCTGTGTAATTAAGGATGGACAATAAATTCTGGTCTGGCTAACGATGCCTCATCTGTGAATGAATAAAAGAAAATTATCAAAACTTATAAAGCTCTAACAGGACTAGACAGGGTAAATATAAAAAGGATATTCCCAATGACTGGGGAATCCAGAGCAAAGGGTTACAGTCTAAGGATAGGGAGGGTAGGCCATTTAGATCTGAGGTGAGGAGGAATTTCTTCACTCAGAGAATGGTAAGACTGTGGAATTCTCTGTCACAGTAAGAGATTGAGGCCAAAACATCAAATTTTTTCAAGAAGTAGTTAATTAAAATTCTTAGGACATGGGGAGAAATCTAAAGAGAATACTGACTTAGCCAAAGATTCAGCCCCTTTTGTTTGGCTACTGAATTAAGGGAACTCTGGTTGGATCATTTCTCATTCTGAGACATATTTCATCACTTTTCATCAACTCTTCAATATCTCTGACTCCATTTGGAAACCAAAAATGATCGCCTGTTACTGCTTTCATATGGACTATCACTTTGAGTTCTTGATTATTGAGGGAATATCAATAAACTTCCCCCAAACCCTGATGTAATAATGCCCCTTTAATTAATTGGAAGCAACCTTATCTACACTGTCTCTATTTCTTTGTACAAAATACTTCTGCAATTTCTTATCATTTCAGCTGGCCCACTTTAGGCCAGCTATGCATGACATATATAAACACTTTGCAAAATGGCACATCCTTGCAACTTCCTTCCTAATTTCTCTGGCAGACATGAGTCTATCATTTGTTCATGTTCAGAAAATCACAGCTAATGCACTGGTTAGAAATGAATCAATCTTCAAGTGAAATTGTGAAATAACACCTGCATTTGCATGATCTGCTGACTTAACAATGTTTAATATCATACTCACTAGCCATCAAAATCAATGTCTGTCTTTGAAGCTGTGCTGCTGCTGCTCAGGATCATGCATTCTTCTTTGAACCTAGATAAGATAGTAATGTTCTGGTGGCCAGTTACAGGAAGCCTTCTACCAGACAAGTGTTTGTGGAACATGTTAACACTGTACAGGATTGTTATTGCATCTTTCTCAATTTGTGAGGAATTTTGCCCTGACTTTGTCAAAGTAAAGGCAAAGTTGACATAGCCTTACCGGACCTTAAGAAAGTACATGCACAAATTCTTATTCCTATCAACTCCATCATTGCTATGATTTAGATTCAGACAAACCTTATCAAATTCTTTCTTTTTTATTCTTTGAGAGAATGTGCGTGTGGCTGGCATCTTAGTGCTCATCTCGAGTTACCCTGGAGAAGGTGGTGGTGAGTTGCTTTCTTCAGCTGCAGCAGTCCTTGTGGCATAAGGACATCTGCAAAGACGTTAGGGAGGGAGTTCCAGGATTTTGACCTGGTGACACTAAGTGGTTTGTGGAGAACCTTGCAGGTGGTGGAGTTGCCAGGCGTCTGCTGCCCTTGTCTATGTAGATGGAAGTGGTTTGGAAGGAGTTATCTCATGAGTCTTGGTGAACTTCTGCATTGCATCCTATAGATGGCACACATTTCTGCTACTCTACAATAATTCTGGAAAAAGTGAGTGTTTAAGTTCGTGGATGGAGGTGACAGTCAACAGGTTTGCTTTTTCATAGAGATGTTGGGGTGTTTAGATGCTGCTGAAGCTGTGATTATCCAAGAAAATGGAAAGTACTCTTCTGGCTGTGAGAGTAGTGAATGAGGAGTAAGAAGGTGAGTTACAGGGTTCAAAATCCTCAGTATCTGGCTTGTTCTTGAAGCCACAGCATTTAAACAGTTTATCCACTTCACTTTCTGGTCAATGGTAATCCCCAAGACGTTGATACTTGCAGATTTGTGTTTTTGCAAATATTTCTCTAAACTTCAAAAATTTATGATTAAAGAAAAGGTCACTATGCTCCAGTCACAATAATTAATATGTTATCATGGATCCTCTGGTAGTGATAATGAAAATACAAAATGCTGAAAATACTTACAAGGTCCAATAATATTCAAGGAAAGAGGAAAAGTGTTAACATTCCAGTTGATTTCACAATAACAAAAATTAGATGCATAGATACGAAAGAGCAGGAATAGCCCATTCAGCCCCTTAAGTTGACCCTGCCATTCTAGATCATGGCAATCATCTACTTTGATGCCATTTTCCTATGCTATCTCATAATGTCTTTAGTTTTTTAAAATCCACCAAACTCTGTCTTGATCTTAAGGCAATGACTTAACTTTCATAGCCCTCTGAGCGTAAAGAATTCCAAAAATTCACCATCGTCTTAGTGAAGGCCTTCGTCCTCCACTGTGTCTCCAGGTTTTAGAATCCTCAGCCAAGGCAAACATCTTTTCTGCATCAATCCTCTCCAGCCCTTTAAATATTTTGTATGTTTCAATGAGATTACCACTCATTCTTCTAGCTCTAGAGAGTACAATCCCAGTCTCCACAATCTCTCCTCAATGGACTGTCTCACCAACCAAAAGTTCAGTCTGATGAATGCCCACTGCACTCCCTTTAAGCAAGTTTAAAGTGAGTGCAGAGGACGAAATGGGATGAGAGGTGAAGAAAGCAGAGATAGAGATAGGGTAAAATATGGGAGAGATCAAATGACAAAAGCAATGATCTTGCAAGGCAGACAAGGGTGATAATGAGCTGTGCAATTGAAAAACAGCAGGTCTGGCAGTATCTATGGGAAGAGAAACTGAGTTAACCTTTCAGGGCTGATTCATCAGAATAGGTTTGATTTACGCTCAATTGCAAGTATTTCTATTACTGTCCATTCACTCAGCAAATTCTCATTGTCTCTACATTGGAAGATTTACTCGACTTGGCATTTAAACTGTTTGATTAAAGCTCTTAGAGACCTACTGCTTAAATAAAGGCCTTAGATTTATGAGGCTCTTTTCACAACTTCAGCATGTTCCAACCGTGCTGCATAGACAACTACATACTTTTGAAGTAATTAAACCCCAATCAGTGATACAGGCAAACAATACCTGAGGCTGCTGAAAATCTATCACTCATGTTCTGGGTAGATTGATTATGCTAAGCTAAAATGGCTTTGCAAAGCCTCCACATATCCCTTCTCCATAGACCTAGAAGTGTCCTGTGCAGCCTTATGCAAATAGGTTTTTGCAAGTTGTAGCAATGGAAACTTCATTTAACATGATCAACATCAATATATAAATAACATCACTGTGGCATTGGAAAAGAAAGAATTGCTGACATTTTATGCCAAGGAAAGGTTGTTGGGAATTTTTTCCAAAATATCAGAAGCAAACACATGCTGAATCCAGCTTTGTGGAGCACAGTGCTTTTCAGATCAGCTGCATATTGTCTACTGTTGAGAATACCTTTGCTGCACAGCAAGAGGTATCAGGTGTGCAGAAGCTTTCAGTTCTGCCTGGAATGGCTTTTGCCTTCTTTGGTGATCGATGTGAGGTACCATTCATGAAATAACTGGGGTATCTTTCATGGTTGAAAGCAGCAGAATTTGCTGGGACCGATTTATTCAACCTAACTTAACCATGGCCCATTATTACCAGTACTGATGCAGCAAGGAGAAAATTGACAAGTTTTAATTACACAAAACAAAAGACTGTTTCTCTGAGTCTTCTGCACTAACGCAAGCACTTGTGGATTAAATTTTATTTTGGAATGCATTAACACAGTTTGTGTATTGTAGCGTAATGCTTTGTTTTGTGCAGCAAAACAACTTTGTTTGGGTAATGTATTGACAATCGGATTCTGTGCATTATTTTTGATGAGGATTATGATTTTAGACACGGATGCAGAGCTGGGCAAAGAAGTGGCAGATGGAATTCAACCCAGAAAAATGTGAAGTGATTCATTTTGGAAGGTCGAATTTGAATGCAGAATACAAGGTTAGTGGCAGGATTCTTGGCAGTGTGGAGGAACAGAGGCATCTTGGAGTCCACGTCCATAGATCCCTCAAATATACTACTCAAGTTGATAGGATTATAAAGACTGCGTATGGTGTGTTGGCTTTCATTGGCAGGGGAATTGAGTTTAAGAGCCGCAAGGTTATGCTGCAGCTCTATAAAACTCTGGTTAGACCACACTTGGAATATTGTGTAGAGCTAGATGAACACAGCAGGCCAAGCAGCATCAGAGGAGCAGGAAGGCTGACATTTTGGGCCTAGACCCTTCTTCAGAAA
>JAHRHZ010000051.1:2634201-2691367 GCA_024137785.1 Ginglymostoma cirratum
GACCCTTCATCAGAAATGAAGGGTCTAGGCCCGAAACGTCAAGTTTTCCTGCTCCTATGATGCTGCTTGGCCTACTGTGTTCATCCAGCCCCACGCCTTGTTATCTTTGATCCCCTAAAATTTGCCTACCAACATAACAGGTCTACAGAGAATGCCATGTCCCTAACCCTGCACTTATCACTGGAACATCTAGAAAACCAAGACACCTATGTCAGCCTCCTGCTCGTTTACTACAGCTCCATCTTCAACACCATTATTCCCTTCAGACTGATCTCAAAACTGCCTGACCTTGGTCTTAGCTCTTCCCTCTGCAACTGGATCCTCAGCTTTCTGACCCATAGTTTACAATCAGTGAGGATAGGTAACTGCACCTCCTCCGCAATAACACTCCACACTGAAGTCCCCCAAGGATGCGTCCTCAGCCCCCTACTGTACTCCCTGTACACCCAAGATTGTTGCCAAATTCTAAACGAACGCCATGTGCAAGATCGCTGACAACACCAGCGTAGTGGAAAAGATATCTAAAAACGAGTCAAAATACAGAAGGGAGATGGAGGGCTTGGTGATGTGGTGCAATGATAACAATCTGTCTCTCAACGTCGGCAAAACTAAAGCACTGATCATCGACTTCATAAAGAAAGGAAGAGGACATGCCCCCGACCACCAATGGAACTGAGGTTGAGAGAGTGAAGAGCATCATGTTCCTCAGAGTGATGATAACTGACAACCTGTCCTGGACTTCCCACGTAAATGCGACAGTCAAGAAGGCACAACAATGCCTTTTCTTCCTCAGGCAGCTCAGGAAATTTGGCATGTCCATAAGGTCCCTCACCAACTTCTACAGAGGCACCGTTGAAAGCATAAGTCTGGGTGCATAATGGCCTAGTATTGCAACTGTTCTGCCCAGGACTGTAAGAAACTACAGAAGGTGGTGTGCACAGCCCACACCATCACAGAAGCCAACCTTCCCATGGACTCTATTTACACGGCTTGCTACCGTGGACGGGTGGCCAACAACTTCAAAACCCCACCGCATCCCGCTAATGACCTCCTACATCTTCTTCCGTCAGGCAGATGATACAGAAGTCTGAGTACATGCATGAGCAGGTTCAGGAGCAGCTTCTTTCTGGCCGTTATCAGACTGGTGAATGGTCTGTAGCCTCAAATAATGTGACTTGCAATGTAACCTGAATGCCTCTTTGTTTTTTTAATCTGTGCATCGTTTGCTTGCTGTTATCTGCCTATACCTCTCGTAAACAATGCGTTTCACTGTATTTCAGTATATGTGTCAATCAATCAATTGATCAATTTATTGCATGTCTCTAGTTGCTCTTGAGAAGGTAGTGGTAAGCTGCTTTGCTTAAGTTCAAGTGCTGTAGGTAGACCCACAATTGCGTTCAGGAGAGAGCTCTAAGATTTTGACCCAACAAGTGAAGGAAAAGCAGTATATTCTCAAGTCAGGATGGTGAGTGGCTTGGGTGAGAACTTGCAGTTGGTGGAATTCCCATATCCTTCTGGTGGAAGTGGTCACAGATTTTGAAGCTGCAGTGTAAAAAGCCTTGGTAAATTCCTGCTGTGCATCTTGTAGCTGGTATACACTGTTGCCACTAAGCAGTGGTAGTGGAGGTGTTGAAGGTCTGTGGCTCTGGTGTCAAATAAGTGAGCCTCTTTGCCCAGATGGTGTCAAATTTCTCGAGTGTTGTTGAAGCTACACCCATCAGGGAAGTGAGAAGTATTCCATCACACTCCTGACTTGTACCTTGTAGATGTTGGACGGCTTTTGTGAATACAGGTGAGTTAATTGCTGCAGGATTCCTAGCCTTTGACATGCTCTTGTAGCCACTGTGTTTTTATGGCTATCTAGTTCAGTTTCTGATTGATGGTAACACCCAGGATGTGGATAGTTTAGAATTCAGCAACGGTAATACCATTGAATGCCAATGGGCATTTGTTAGATTCTGTCTTTTGGAGATGGTCATTACCCAGTATTTGTGTGTTGCAAATGTTACTTCTTTCTTGTCAGTCCAAGACTGGTATAGTCCAGACCTTGTTGAATTTAGACATGGACTCTTCAGTATCTGACGAGTTGTAAATGGTGCTGAACATTGTGCAATCATCAGTGAACACCCCAATTATGACGTTATGGTTGCAGGAAAGCCATTAATCAAGCGGCATACTCAAAAAGAGAGGGAAGGATATATCTGGCAATTGCTGACTTGTCAGTTTATTCTTAGAGTACAACACAGAAACAGATCCTTTGTTCCAACTTATTCACAAACTATACTAATCCCATTTGCCTGCATTTGACTCACATCCCTGTGAACCTTTCCTATTCATGTACCTGTCCAAATATCTTCTAAATATCCATCTACTACTTCCTCGGGCAGATCATTCATCATAAGAATCATCGTCTGTGTGAAAACGATGCCCCTCAGGTCCCTTTTAAGTCTTTCTCTTCTCACCTTAAAATGATTCCGTCTAGTTTTGAACTCCCCTACCCTAGGGAAAAGACTTTTGCTATTCACCTTTTCTATGCCCCTCGTAATTTTATAAACCTCTACAAGATCACCCCTCAACCTCCTGCACTCCAGTGAAAAAAGTCCCAGTCTATCCACATCTCCATATTACTCAAACCTTCCAGTCCTGGTAACATCCTTGAAAATCTTTTCTACACCCTTTCTAATTTAATAATATCCTTCTTACAGCAGGGTGACCAGACCTGTACACACTACTTTAAAATGGCCTCGCTAACATCTTGTACAACTGCAACATGACATTCCAACTCCAATACTCAAAGGTTTGAACAATGAAGGCAAGCATGCCAAACACTTTGTTTACCACCCTGCCTACCTGAAATGCAACTTTCAGGGAACTATGTACCTGAACCCATAGGTCTCTCTGTTCGACAATAATTGCATTTATCTAAATTAAACTCTATCTACCACTCATTGAACCATTGCCCCACTTGATCAGATCCCTTTGTGCTCTTAGATAACCTTCTTCATTGTCCACTATATTGGTGTCATTTTGGTGTCATCCGCGTTTGTACGAACTATGCATCCTATATTCTCATCCAATATTTTATATAAATGACAAACAACAGTGAACCTAGCACCAATTCCTGTGGAACACTGCTGGTCACAGACCTCCAGTCTGAACAACAACCATTCACCACCATCTTCTGTCTCCTACTGTCGAGCTAATTTTATATCCAATTTGCAAACTATCACTGGATCCCATGTAAGCCAACTTCACTAACTGGTCTACAATGTGAACCTTGTCAAAGGCCTTGCTAAAGTTCATATAGACAATGTTTACTATCCCGCTTCAACTATGTTCTTGGTCGGATCCTCAAAAAACTCAATTAAGTTTATGAGACATGATTTTCCATGCTCAAAGCCTTGCTCACTATCCCTAATCAGTCCTTGCGTCTCCAAATGCATGTAAATGCTGCTTCACTGAATCCCCTCCAATAACCTGTCCACTAAGATGTCAGACTCACTGGTCTATATTGAGGAGCATTTAGAAACAATTTAACAGTCACTTAATTGGAATGCAATAGTCTAGTGGTATTATTGTTAGACTGTTAATCCAGAGATCGAGGTAATGTTCTGAGGACCTGCGTTCAAATCCTCTGAGCAGAATTTGAATTCAATGATAATCTGGAATTAAGAGTCTAATGAGGATCATGAAACCATTGCCAATTGTCATGTTCCGTAGCAGTAGCCGGGATATGTGGAAGAAAATAAATCAGGAGATGGAAAAGGCATGTAAGAAAGGCACTATTACAATATTCATGAGGGACTTCAACATACACGCGGACTGGGAAATCAGGTTGTTAGTGGATCTCAAGAAAAGGAATTCATGGAATGTATATAACATAGTTTTCTGCAGTGGCATGTGGTAGAGCCCACCACAGTACAGACAATTCTCAATTTGGTAAAATTTAATGAGGAAGACATCATTAGGGAGCTGAAGTTGAAGGAACCCTGAGGGGTTAGCGACCACAATATGATAGAATTCACCCTGCACTTTGAGAGGGAGAAGGTGGAATCAGATGTATCAGTATTACAATTGAGCAAAAGTAAATACAAAGGCATGAGGAAGGAGCTAGCCAGAGTTGGTTGGTAGGAAGCCTAGTGGAGAAGATGGTAGTGCAGCAATGGCAGGGGTTTCTGGGGTAATATGGGAGGTGTAGTAGAAATTCATCCCAAGGAAGAAAAATACATATTAAGGGGAGGATGAAGCAACCATGACTGACAAGGGGAAATAGATGAAATATCAGAGTAAACTAGCTAGTAATATAAAATATGCTCATGGAATCTTTTAACTTGAGGAGACTATCATGCCACAGCTACCATGTGGTTCCATCTGACCTGAATGCACTCTTGCTCAGGAGTATAAGAAGGATTTAATAGAGTAATAGTCAACTTGTTGCAAAACACCTTCTGTGAGGAACAAGTCTTGAAGTAGGACTTGAACACAGAACCTTCTGGGCCAGAGGGAGGGACATTACCACCTGCACCACCCATTCCTCTCAGCTATAAATACAGGCAGCAGCAGCCCCAGTGAAAACAAAACAAGTACAAAGGGAATATAATTTCCTTTAACTAACCTCTTTGCTCCGCTGAGAAAACCGAACTCATGAAAATTAAAATGTGAATTAGATAATTAAAAAGAAACTGATGACAGATGTTTTAAACATGCTTCTCCCTCTGCACAAAAGGTTATTATTTGGCAGAGCTCCCATTGCTTTGCTGCAATAGTGGACTCGGCATTTATTACGGAGAAGATTAATTATTTGAACAGTGGCAAGGGCATTGTCAAGGAGACTGATTATACTGAAGATCGATTTGTCAATTTTTGAAAGGTACATTGCCGAATCCATTATATTCTGCTGGATATTTACTGAGTCATGACAGTTTAGGAAGCTATTATGTTCTAAAAGTTAATTAAAAGAAAGGATTTCTGATTTGTAGATCATGTTTACTGTATGGTAATTTTGATTTTAAAATTGGAGCACACTGAAGGATCTTTCCCTTTTCGTTCAGACTGCCTTAAACAATAAAGTTAAGTCTTGCCAAATTAAATATCCTGAAGAAGGTTTGAACATATGTAATGCAATGAGTTGCATGGTTTAGTTCCTGAGATAAATCCATTAAGGTACAATTTCACTGAACTCACTTTTTTCTAAAATATCACAGCATCACTAAGTGCTGCCTCATTTATACTTGTGCCACACATTATCACCTTTTATGTGATTCTTTAAAAATATCTTTGACGATACTTTAGGTTATGACAAATGTTTACATCAACACTCATGCATATTGTAGACAAAACATCTCATAAATATATTTTAGGAAAATTAAAGGCACATTCAGCATTAAATTACATCTTGAATATCTTCTTGGAATATTGTTCATGATATTTGCTGTAATGTGCCATCTTATAGCTGCAGAGCACAGCCTGTGCCTGTGTCAAATACATCATCCCTAACCAATCTGAAGGATCCTATTTAGTTGCCTGAAATTCTGCTTTAGTTTTTACAAAAACATTATACCCTCTCTATCAAGGAGAGATGAGCCATCTAACACATGGGGAATGTAACCTACAGATTCTAATTGGGCAGAGGCTTGACCAACAATAGTGTGGTGTTTACATCCTACTGAAATGAGATGCATTGACCCAGCTGGGTGAGTCAGGTGATGCTGCTCTGGGAAAACTCTAGTCACGAAAAATGGCATTGAGAGTTCATCTGAAATAAAAACAAAATACTGCAGATATTGGAAATCTGAAATAAATGCAGAAAATGCTGGAGCTATACACAGTTGTTATTTTATTCATGAGATATGTTCGTCGCCAGCTCAGCCAGCATTTGTTGCCTATCCCAAATTACTCTTGAATTGACTGGCTCGGCAGGCTCATTGCAAAGGCCAGTTAAGACTCAAACACGTTGCTGTGGGTTTGGAGTCACATGTAAGTCAGGCAGGGAGAGCAGACTTCTTTCTCTAAAGGGGCATTAAATGAACCAGATGGGTTTTTATAAAACTCAACACTGGTTACATTATCACCATTAGAACAGCTTTTATTTTCTACTTTATTGAATTCAAATCTCATCATCTGACACAGTGGAGTTTTGAACCCATGTCTCCATAACATAAGAAATAACAGATGATTAACCTGATTAGCCAGATCACATTAAAACTAAGCTACAGCCTCCCTCAGGGGTCAGCAGCAGAGAGAGAAACAAAGTTAACATTTCAAGTCTAACATGACTTCAGAGGGTGGAATCCTCTCTTCTTCATGAAAATAGCTATTTGACCAGACGAGCCTTCAGGGTCAAATGGGTGCAGTCAATGACTTCTTAAAGATGGAGGGATCTAGCAAATTCTTAAAACTGCATGTGCGTTTATCTTGCAACAAATAATCCTTTATGAAGAAGATGAAACAATTTGATCGAGCAACTCATGCATCTCTTATTTGTCTAATGCTTCTGTGTACATCTGATTGAAAAATATATGTGGTATTCTGTTGTTAAACATTACATTTAAGTGTGAAAGTGTTACATTTAATGGGATAAACAAGAAGGCCAACTATGTTTGGAAAAATATTTAGATATGGTAGAAGTGCAAAAGGATTTAGGGGTGCAGGTTCATAAGACATTAAACATTTCAACAAGTCTTAAATCTTGAAAACAAAACATTGAGTTCAAATGGATCTCAAAAGCAGAGTAGATGTGTAAAATTTATATGTAATCTTGGTGAGATGATCCTGCATCATTCTACTTCCAATTTACAATAAAAGCACTGCAAGAAATATAAAATGGCTCTGCGAAAATAAACACCAGAACGAAGAGGTTACCATTATCAGTCCAGACTGAGCAGACTAGAACTCTTCTCAAATGTTTGCTTTCTTGTGAATTATCCTGATGAATACAAGATGAAAAGCTTCAATAAAGTATATATTTTTTCAGCAATGGTCCAGTTCTGTATTGCCAAAACATTGACTGTCATGTATGATATACTAAAATTATGATTGTTTATCTTAAAAAAAATGCTTCATTCAATTACTTGATACAATGAGCAAGCAGATGCCAAGGCTTTACATGAAATAGGTTGGTGAATTGAACTCATAGGATGCTCGGTTCTACTTTCCACAGTCAGCAACTTCACTACTTGACAAATCTTATATCACTTACCCCAGTGATGTAATTACATAGCCCATTTTGGCAGCCTGTAGTAGAAATCCATTTCCTGCTCTTGAATCAGTACAATACAAAGCCATTAAGGCCAGCAGGCTGCATGAGGATAGTCATTTTTCATCTGTATACCAGAACCCAGTTAGTGTAAATAACCTGTTGCAAGCAGCTCAAAAATAACCTATCACAACAAATATAATGGAACTCATTTTCCAAATCAATTAATTCTTTTTCCCTTGTAACCTTTTCCCCTCTTGTGAAAGCATTCATTTATGCTGGAGTGTAAGGTTGTGAATGATATGTTATGTCTCACAGCTAGTATGTAATTTGTTAGTCTTATATTTTGATGTCCAGCATCACCACATAGCTAGTTTTCGATGGGCTTTCACTGGTTCTGCAATTGAAATCTTGGAGTCTTTCATAAGCAGTTGCTGCTGGTTTATGCAGCACACCTTACCATGATGTGATATAATGTTGTACCTGGAATCTGGGAATTGATTATTTATAAATGGCTGTCACAGTTAACCCAGAAATGTTCTGCCCTCATGAACTGTCATGATGGGCCTTTGACCTTTAGCAAGACATCATACCTGACAAAGTGATTTTTGCATTAATCCAGTAACATAAGAAATAATTGTGGATCATGTGTACTGAATGATTCAACGGATGCTTATTATAGTTCCTGGTAACTACATATATTACAGTCACAGGCACTACTGTGTCTAGGCTAGTGCTGAGCAGTTTGGTTACAAGCTATAGCCCACTTAGAGTCATAGAGTCATACAGTACGGAAACAGATCCTTCAGGCAACCGGTCCATGCTGACCATAATCCCAAACTAAACTAACCCCTCCTGCCTGCGGTTGGCTCATTTCTCTCAAAACATTGCTTATTTATGTACTTACCTAAATGGCTTTTAAACGTTGCAATTGTACCCACATCCACCACTTCCTCACACAAACAACTCTCTGTGTAACAAAATTGCCCCTTATGCCTTTTTAAAATCTTTCTCTTCTCAGCTTAAAAATATGCCTCATAGTCTTGAAATCCTCCACTCTAGGCAAAAGACACCTGCCATTCAACTTATCTATAGTCCTCATTATTTTCTAAACCTCTATAAGAGCACCTCTCAACCTTCCAAGCTTCAGCGAACAATGTCCCAGCCCATCCAACCTCTCATAATTCAAACCCTCAATTCAAGGCAACATCCTGGTAAATCACTTCCTTTAGATTTTCATGTTGAAAGTTGCAGTGGTAAGATGGAGATTGAAACCTTTAATCACATGTCAAATGTCATGATACAATGACAATATCATGAGCATATACTGCACAGGAGTGGGCACACTGCCTTCTCTGAAACCACGCTCAAATGGCTTTTCACTACCTATGAGCAGTAAGTCTTGACATTGTATTCAACCAGGGGTATTGTAATTTTGCATGATTCTGTGTTTATCAACATCAGATGTTGCAGGGATCATGGTATAAAGACTAAGAATGAGGGTGCTAACATTTTCCTCTCTGCATTTCAAGGGATGCCTCAACCAATTGTAGTAAGAGTAATGTCTCTTTGTTTTCAGTCAACCAGTTTAGCACAGTATTTGAAGCTGGGAGTTTATATGTTCCGTTGGTAGTGTCCATACCGTTGAAACAAGAAAGCTGGGTTCAAGTCCCAACTGCTCCACAGATGCATTATAGCATTTCTGAATAGTTTGTTTGGAAATTATCCAAAGCTGGAATGTTTTTGGCCGGTATGAATTGTGGAGAGGGACTGAGAAGTACACTTAACAGATGAAACATTGGAGAATAATATTGTTTAATGTTTTTTCTTGTTAATTGTCAGGATGATTCTGTGATTGGGGGCTCTCAGAGAGCAGTAGCTGGGAACTTGGAGGAAGTACAATTTAGAAATGTCGACTGGACTTGAGAAATCAATGAATGTGTCTCCACAATCTTCTGTGAGCAAGCTCTCACTAAGCATTTCTTTCCATTAGTCATGTGGCATTGAGTCATGTGTAAAATATTGCCCAAAACTAGTCATCTTTTAAAATACTCCCTCGATGTCTAATGCTATTTGGTTAAAAAATGTGTTTTGGACAATGTAACATTGGAAATGCCGCAATCCTTTTGGTTATTCATAACATTGTAAAAGGAATTCCATTAGAAATGCCAAAGAACTCCTGATATGTCATTAAAAAGTATTTGATCTTGTAAAATACCTGTAACCAAAGATACACAGGAATTCTCAGAGTCAGTTCCGTTGGTACAGCTGCAGAGGGATGAAACTTCTGTTCGGCAGAGTGAGAGCCTGTAGGCAGTGTCCCAAATCCCACGAGATGGGATCAATATTTGGACAGGTTAACAGTGTCAGTAACAATAATCACCTAGTGACGAAGATCGAGCACTGTAGGTCAGAATGACTCATATTGCCATTTCTTCTGAGGTGCCCCCAGAAGCTTCTATGTTGAATGTAAGACTCAATTTTTTTTGTTTTCAGCAAGAAAAGAAACCTTTTTACCATTAAACAAAGTAATTGATACACCTGCTATAAATTCCACCAAAATCAAGGGAAAGGATCATCTTGGATGACCATTCCAGCAAGAAACAGGGTGGAACTTCATCCAGATGCAGATCACCAATCACTCATTACCACAGATTTTTTTTTCAGGACAAGCCTATTATTGGTATAGTATCCGAAGCTCTTTTCATCCTCTCCTTTTTCTGTACATTATTAAAAAACAGATTCGGCAGTACATTTCTGCTACCCTGATGTGAGGATAATCACTCTTGTTGTAGGCAGCTCTGAACATGCGTTTGATTAGTTTTATTTCATGTATATAATGAAATTCAATTAAAAGGCAGACAACAAAACACTCATTTCACTGGGCTGTTATGCCACTCTTTATTGCATTTTTATAATAGCTGTGGAACTGTGAGATATTCCTCCTGTCTCTCCAGTGTCTGCTAGCACATATTCCAACGCCTTTTCATCAAAACATGTAGTTGATGCCACATTTATTCAGAGACTTGAGCTGTTTGTAACTTTCATCTTACCTGAACCCTTGTCATAACAATGAGCATGTCTGCATTTTTATTTGTGTTGTGTACAATTTTGAGATGGTAATTGAGCAAACACAAGGGGCTCTGTTATACTGCGGCATCCAATCTCCATTCCTGGATTTATTTTGCTGTCACGTCTACCTAATATTTGATCGGTGTCCACAAATGACGTTTTAGTTACATGATAATGCCTCCAAATCTAGTCTATTGTGTATTCTCCACTTCTCCATTCCTCTCAACGTTGATAATCATTCTTCAGCAAACTGAGCTCTAAACTCTTGAATTTCTATCCCAAACTTCTCCACCTCTTTTTTTTCTCTTTCATAGCACTTCTCTAGCTCTTCAAACAAAATCTTAGTCATCTGTCATAAGATCCATTTCTTTGATTCAGTCTCAGTTTTAATCTGATTGTAGTTCTTTGAAGTGTCTTTGTTAATTTTACAATCATGCTGCACCTTTGGCATCGTAAGCTATTGCTGTTGATGTCAATCCTTCTGTTATTTTTTACTGATCTGAATATGTGTTCCCTTGTCCTAATCTTAAAAGTCAACAAATTAAAATTCCAGATTAGCATTTATTGTATTTTTCCTGTCCTTTATGTGCCTCCCTTTCTAGATGTAAATTCCAGATTCTCAAACTCTTTCTGACAGCAAAGGCCCCTGAGACTGAAGGAAGAGTATTTTCAGCCTTTGAAAGGGCTTTTGTAAATGCTGGATAGGGAATGCATTAAAAAAAGCCCGCTGGACAACCTCTTGTTTCTGTCTCCTGACAAACTGTCCTGTGCAGAGCTGCTGTGGGAATCAACTGTGAGCTCCACATAAGTGATCAGCGTATTGTTTGATCAAGCGCCAACTCCAAAGGAAATTAATCCACAGTGATAAAACATTCCCACTGGCTCTAGAGCATGGAAATTACTTGGGAGGTGGCCTTTCCTGGCTACAGGTTAGATGGTCATCAATGTCACCTTTAAAAGCACAGATGGAACTATAGGCTGAAATAGGTTCATCTGTGCCCTTGCTAATTCTAGGGAAGTTACACCTGCCTAAAAACCCCTTTCTTTTGCCATTCCAGAGCATGACCATTTGCAGATGCCTTTAAGCTTGCCTATCTCCTTCAGCAGTGCTCACCACTCTTGTTTGAGCTGTAGCCAGTTGTCCTCTAAGGCCTCTTACTAGGCCTGCTGCGTCATAATGCTACCCACTGCCCCTAACTGGATGGTAAATGTAGAGGTGCACGTTAGTTGCCCATCTCTAAGAAGATTGTTTTGTGGTCAGGAGACTCCAGTGGGCCATCAGTTATTTACAATGTTAGTAGATTCTGTCCAGCATACCAAACCCAAGGCTCATCTCAGCAGCGCCTATAATGTGTGACTGTTTTGTTTCTTGTTTGGTTTCTGTAGACGTGATAAAAACACGCTAAGGTGTATGAAGGGGTATCTTTAGGCGAACACCAGGAATATGAAGGTAATTGTGTTGCCACCTGTACACTGACAATAGCACCTTTGAATGGGAGGTAATATTAGTGTTATTACTCACTGGGGAAGTGCACCTGAAATTGAGCTCCGCTATTCCTGGAGTCATCACTAAAGTTAAAGATTTTATAAAGTATGCAAAGTTCAGCAATTTACCTAGCATTCAAACACTGATTAATAGAAGCATGGATCAGGTTTTTATACTGAAAAAGAATCACTATTTATTACAGGCAGTTATGTTCTAGCTAAAGGTGAACAATTGGCATATAGCACAACCAATTAAATGCTAATCACCTTAAAAACACCACTTTATACAAACACAGACAGACAAACAGGCAATCTAAAATAGTTTATGGACAGAAGGGAAACTCTGGAAGGACAGTTTTGTACTCTTTGATTCCAGGTTCTGTTTTTGACGTGATCCTTATGAAACATGTTGCTTCAGTCGTCTTTCTCTGGAGGCTTCCAAGAGTTAGTAAGAGACACAAGTTGGCTAGCTCCCTTATGAAAAATCTATGACTTATCAGTTAAAAATCATAACTTGTAAAAACTGTTGCAGGAAATATAGATGGGTTTTCTTCAGGTTTACAGTGAGTTTAAACTATGGAGAACTGAGACACTGCACCTGAAAAATTGGGGGAAGAATTGAAGATTTCTCTCTCTATCTTGTTCCCAGCTTCACGCTGTTCAGTTTTCTGAGAATCAATCACACAATTGTTGACAGAAGAAAAGGTCCCCGCTATTGCTAATGTGTCACTAGTCCATTGACCAATTAACATCTTATTGCCAGCAAACAATGAAAATGGACATATTGTTGGCTCCAAAGCACATGTAACTCAAACATCTATTACTAGTTATTCAAACAATTGTTTACATAAATACTGGCATGAGTATCAAGCCATTTGCCTGTAAAACATAGAACTACACTTTCAAACATTGATTTTAAAACAGCTCAGTCCACTCATTTTAGTCCACAGATTTAGAAAGATATCAAATAAAATGACATGATCTTTACATCAGTATAAGTAGTAGCACAGGTACTTATGGAGTTGCCCACGTCAAGCTGCTTTTTCTCTATTCTGAAGATGTCCTTTAATTCCAGCTGGATCATTTGTGCATCTGCATCAGCGGATCTGAAGCTTCTACGTGAAGTATGTCTGTGTTTGGATGGTGGTTGAAGTTAAAATGGGCACTCAGAAAGTTCTCAGAAATTTCTGATGAAGGGTCTAGGCCCGAAACGTCAAGTTTTCCTGCTCCTATGATGCTGATTGGCCTGCTGTGTTCATCCAGCCCCACGCCTTGTTAACTCAGAAAGTTGACCCTTTTACTCTCCTGCAAAGTGCTCTGAGCATGCAGCACTATTCATTTTCCCTTCTAGGCGGACAAGCTTCCAAATAAGGGTGTTTATAATGCGTGGAGTTCACCTAATTTGTCTCCATCCCAGCTGCCTCAGAGATCCCAACTGGATCACACTGCTACTGTCCATTTTGACCCATCTCAATTCTCACCAGGGTCACTCCATTCCTTGTCTCAGGAAAATGTTAAGGAAAGGATCCCATTTTGGATATGCTATTATCCAAATGGATCAGCAAAACGTAATCCATTCATTATTTCTTCTTATCAGTGGAGCTGAGGCCTGGCTTTATCCGTTGAGAAAAAGCATAGAAACAAACCATATAGTCTGCACTGCTCACGAGTTCCATCTGTTTCACATCACCTCAATATTCATGCAAAGTAATCATGTGGAGATCAATGTTCTGTCATTCGTGAGGCCCTGCTTGTTTACAGCTCCAAAGCACTGAGCCACTGCACAATACAGATTGTACAGTTACATATTTCTATTAACCTCGAAGCTTTTTGTCATGGAGACCCCTGCAACAACCAAATGCTTAATGTAAATGTTTCTACCCAGTAATCACCAAGAAGAGTATGTGTACTAATCCTTATTGGTAATAAGATTTTAAAAGCAGACTATGAATCCCACTGTTTGCTGCTGTTTCTCACTGAGCACTCCATTTATACCACAAGCATAGATGTAGACATAAACTGGCATTACATTTGTCACAGCAAGTTTAATTATATAAAGACACAATGAACCATGTAGTGCTCCTTTACAGTTCCTCAGCAAACTTAAAGTATCACAGATATTCACTTATAGCCATGAAACCATTAAACCCCATGACTGCATTCTCCCATTGGGCAATTCATGCAGCTATTTGCTGTTTGTTATACTTCGGCAAAGATATTTCTGAAAACATTGCCACTATCTCAACTTTCCCTATGGTCTAGTCCCAGTTAACAACTATCACTACCTGAGCATTCTGGGCTTAAGCTGTGGTACACATGCTCTGCCTGTCTCAATCTTCCCCTCCTTCCTGTCCGTTACTGAGGGGGAGCGGAGGTGTCTCAGAAGTGATGTTTCATTTGGAAAATCAGCATTGCCACCTCTGGAGAGATCATCCCAAATTACAGGCTACTATAGCAATTAATTGTGTCTTCTACAGTGGTGGTAGTCAGAGTGAAGCACACCTAATGGAAACAGCTAATCAACCAAAATTCAGGAGCTCTTCTGCTTAATAGTTTCTCAGGGAAGATGATGGCTGCCAGAGGCCCAGTATCGCAGAGCAATGGAGGCCAGAAGCAAGTGACAGATGGCAGGGGTTTCACAGGGCAGAGGACACAAGGGGAAGGGTCACAGTGAGAGTCAACAAGGGCAAGTGATTGGCACTTGGCTGGATCTTCCCCAACTGCACCCCACCACTGATCTCATCTCTTTGAACAGAGAAAGAACCTGGGAGTCTGTAAGCAAACCTGCATGTGTTTACTTGTAATGGGTAATGACTGATCTGAGGCCTGGCTGCCACTGGTTTAATATCAGTTGTGATAGTATGGTGCCATTTAGTGGATGTCGAGTATCCGCCCACTTAAGGGCCTTAATTAGAGAAGTCCATCCATGGGCCTTCCCCAATGGGCTTATTTGGAGAAAATGAGGGAAGTGATAGTGTTCCCTCTACCACCTTCCCCAATAATGAAGTTCAACCACCTACTAAACACACCATGCTGAGGCGGGATTGAAATGCTACCCTGGGTGTCTGTGACCTTATTGCATATTCAAAGATCTTCCAGCCTGTTTTAACTAGCTGTCACTGATGCGCCTTTAGCATTCAAACCAACATTGTGCTAAAGAACGTCTGAATTCCAGAGGCTAGGCCCTTGAAGTATATCTTTTCCATCTGTTTTCTGTTGAGAGAAAGGTCTTCCCTTACCCTTGAGCTGACAATATCAACATACAATGTGTATTCAGATGATCCTTAATTTTTGGAAATTCTAAGTTGCATGCTATGATATACTACAGTTGATTTGATGAAGTTCAAATCTATGTGCTCTTTGTAAATAAAGGCAATGCATTTGAATATGTGTTGCCATAGTGAAGGACATCTCTTCTTTTGGATCATTCAGATCTGGAATGAATTATAGAATCCCTACAGTGCAGATAGAGACCACTCACCCTGCCAAGTCTGCACTGACTCTCCAAAGAGCACCCTGCCTAGCTATTCCAGTGATCCTGCATTTACTATGGGTAAGCCACCTAGCCTGCACAACCCCTACACTACAATTTAGCATGGTCAATCCACCTATCCTGCACATCTTTGGACAATAGGAGGAAACCAGAATGCCTGGCAGAAGCCCGCACACACACAGGGAGACTACACAAACTCTTTACAGACAGTCACCTCAGGCTGGGATCAAACCTAAGTCCCTTGTGCTGTGAGGCAGTAGTACTAACCACTGTGGCACCCAATGCCATCAAGGTTACAGTGTTACAACGGTTTTGTAAGTCTTCCACTCCCATGTTCTACCTGATATGCAATCATTTAAATGCCTTTATTTTTCATGCTAACTTGTAATTCCAACCATCAAACCCATTTCATTTGAAAGAGTGGGTGTCATGTTTACAGGCTCACAGAAGTCGTATGATGCAAAAGGAGATTTAGGTCATTATTTCTGCACTGGCTCATTAAATGGACTTTATTACCCTGTGGTAGTCCCTGGTTTTTCCTCATGTCATTGCACAATATTTTTATTCAAATAAACATCCAATGCACCTGAAATTGCCTGAATTGAACCTGCTTCCACCATACTTCCAGGCAGTGCATTCAAAAACCTAACTACTCACTGCGTGAAAAAGTTTTTTCTTAATCACCTCCCACTTGTATTTTTCACATATTATTTTGAATATACGTCCTCACATCCTTGATTCTTTTATTTGTGGAAACTCTATCTCCTCATATACTCCATCAGTTTACTCTTGATCACCAATAAAGTGATGGAAAGCATTATCAACAGTGCTGTCAAACAGTACCTACTTAGCAATAACCTGCTCAGTTACCTTCAGTTTGGGTCCTGCCAAAGCCACTCAATTCCTGATCTTGTTACAATTTTGCTTCAGATACAGACCAGAGCTAAACTCCAGAGGTGACATGACAGTGATTGTCCTTGAAATCAAGGCAGCATTTGACCAAGTGTAGCATCAGGGAGTTCTGGCAAAACTGAAGTTAATGAGAATCAAGGGAAAAGCTCTCCACTAGTTGAAGACATACTTGGTACGTAGAAAGATGAATGTTGTGTTGGAGGTTAGTCATCTCAGCTCTAAGACATCTCTGTAGGAGTTCCTCAGGGCCGTGTCTTTGGCCCAGCCATCTTCAGCTGCTTCTTCAATTACCTTCTCTCTATTATAAGGTCAGAAGAGGTGATGTTTACTGATGACTGCACAAGGTTCAGCGCCATTTGTGATTACTCAGAGACTGCAGCAGTCCACATTCAATATCAGGACAATATCCAGATTTCTGTTGGTTAGTGGTAAGTAACATTTGCACCGCACAAGTGCCAGGGATTGGTCCTTTCCAAAAAAAGAGAATCTTACCATCTCCCCTTAACATTCAATGACATTGCCATCAGTGAATCCCCCACTATCAATATGCTGGAGGTTACCACATACCAGAAATTGAACTACACTCCCTTGAACTGTTGTACCTGCTCTGGACATTTTGACTAGTTTATGCATTAAAAATTAAAATGCTTTACTCAAGTGATCTTGTCGGTGAGATGGACAAAGGGACAAAAAATTTGGTTTGCAGTTCAACTTGGTTTTATGAAGAAAATCCTTGTGGAGATTTAAAATATCATGGATAGAGTAAATACTTAATGCCTTTTTCCCAGGGTAGGGGAGTCCAGAACCAGACGGAACTGGTTTAACGTGCGAGGGGAAAGATTTGAAAGGGCCTTGAGGGGCAACTGTTTCATACAGAGGGTGGTGCATGTACAGAATGATCTGCCAGAGGAGGTGGTGGAGACAGATACAATTGCAAGTTTAAAAGGCAACTGGATAGGTATTCGAATAGGAAGGGTTTAGAGAGATATGGGCCAAATGCTGGCAGATGGGACTAGATAAGTTTAGGATATCTGGCAGGCACAAGTGAATTAGACTGGAAGGTCTGTTTCCATGCTCTATAACTCAATGACTCTAAACTATTCCTTATTAAATCATGATGTGAGAATTTCCAAAATTCCCACAATATTTACTGTTTACCTAGTTCTATCCATCTGAGAAAGGATATTACCCATAATAAGCCACATGTTTGAGCTGGGCCTTCAAAATATCTTCCTTTCTGATGTGGGGCTGGCTGTCTTTCAGGAACGTGAGTCTCATAGGTCAGGGTGGATCTTCTCTCTCTCTCTCTTTCTCTCTCTCTCCAGGTGGCTGGAACTCTGCTGTTGGGTTGAATCGAGTCTTCACTGAGTTTTCACTCTGTCTTCACTGAAGGGGTGATGTCTAGGTATGTGTTCTTATCCCACCTCGGCTCTGACCTTCCAGAATGTTTTGTTACCTTCGGTCAATGGGGTCATGAGCAATGTTCAAAGCATCCAATAGGGAGGCGCCAACAGCTTTTACTGTTTCCATGCTGGGAGGTGTAAAGTGCATGTCGTTAGACAATCCAGATGCCAGAACATCTGATCAACTCTTCTCCAATAAGCAACACCTCAAGCTGCAGTAACTGGTTCGCTTTGAACTGTTTTGCAACATCTTTGATCTTGGTTTCCATTGTTCTCTATAGCTGATAACTGCTGTTTAATTTAGTTTGGCCAAATCTCTTTCAGGCTCAATTTCTCTGAACATGAATAAAATTGGAATACCAGATTTTAGGCCTGAGGTTGTTTGATCACAGTCTCCCTGTTGATTCTGCCCATTGGCCAAAGTTAACAAAACATTCTGGAAGGTTAAGAGCAAGACAGGGTAAGAACATGCACCTGTTGATCACTTGAAGCATCTAGCAAGTATATCAAGCCTCAGATGGATAGCCCAACTCCCTAATTATCTGGGTTCTATATTGTACACAGATAATGCATGATCTTCCATATGCACATCAGTAAACTTTACAGCACTATATACAAATAGCTTAATACATAAATGGAGAATTAGCCAGTATTTACATACACTGGCTCAGCCTCATACTCTTTGGTGATTAGCATCTCTTGATAGAGTAGAATTCATACCGCACAACAATTTATATGGTCCTTTCTTGGCTCTTACTGTAGAAGCATAGAGTCCATGGTTAGTTTTTGAATGAGTAGCATCTTCCAGTGGACAAATTCAACTGTGAGAACAGTTAGGTAGATCAAAGTAAACAGGGTGAACAACACAGCCAGGTATGCTAGAAGACATACCCATTGGTGAATCTGTACTTTTGACCCCCAGTCCCAGAAACCATCCTGCTAATTAGTCACATTAATTTCCCTTTTTAAATTTGCACTGACTGCCAAATAACAGCAGTAAAACTTTTATGTGCATTTGCCGATTGTGTCTGGATCTGCTGTAATGTTCTGGTCGGAGTTCAATGCCAGCATCGTACTTCTCCCAATAAGCCTCTAAAGTTTGAGACCATCACTGACATTGACAAAAACTCGCTTCTCCCTTTAATGTCTGTGAGCTTTACCGGGCCAACCCTGGCTAGTATGTGTGGCCTCATATAAAAAAGCAGCATTTTGAATGTTAAATATGAAGATCCCGTATTGATATTATTGATCCCTTCCCCCATACGCTACCCCAGTCATATCTGTGTTCAGGCTCTGAATCTCTACAGTGAAATTTAGGACAATGTTTGTTTGAAAACCACACGAGGCACATCCTTCTTGCTTCTTTTGTCTGCTGACGTTTATTCAGAGTGGTGCCTGTATTGTTGGGCTGAAAGTATCTGATGGGTTCTTTAAGGTTTGATCAAAATAACTACACAAAGACACAAGCACTTCAATCTATAGCAAATTTACTAGCTTTATCTACTTAAAATCCAAATAAACTAATGAGATTAACTATTTTAAATAAATGCCAACCAATGAGTCTCACTGTCTTATCTTTACACCAGGGACTTTGTGACAGTGGAACTCAGAACTCTCTCGTAGTTTCCACAGCATCGGTCTGTAAGCCCATGTCTGATGGTGAAAGTCCATGGCCCAGGTCTCACAAATCTGGTCTGATGGGGAAGGCCCAATGAGTGAGACAAAGTCCCTGATATTAATACTATTCTGGTTAAGTGCTGTGTCACCATTTTGTAGCATCTTCAGGACATTTCCAGCCCTCAAAAACTGGTATACAAACAAATCCAGGTGGCCCCATGTAGACCGCACAATTGGGCAGTTCCCACAAACCCATAAGGTCAGACAGTATTCCCTCAGTCAAAACAGGTTGATTTTGCATTAGTACTACTTTTTGTGTACTTTTGCACTTTACTCATGTTGAATTAACCTTTAACTCTTAATGGTCTGGTTTAAAGATATTTTTAAGCCCAACACTACACTCTACCCTTTGATATCTTCCAATTAGATGATCAAGACTTTACATAGACATGTATAGGTTATGCAATTGTAACAAGCTGATTATACACGTAATAATGTTTAAGACTGCTTTACTGGGGAGAGGTTATGCATGGACCAGCTCTTCCTTCACATTTACCCATTTGGAAGATATTTCTTCAGTATTTCCTCCCTTCATCTTCAAATGTAAAATGTTCATCCTCTCCATGAAAATGTTATCCCTTAGGTCCCTTTTAAATATTTCTCCTCTCACCTTAAACCTATGCCTTCTAGTTTTTGGCTCCCCCATCCCAGGGAAAAGGTCTTGTCTATTTACCCTATCCATGCCCCTCATGATTTTATAAACCTCTTGAAGTTCATTTAAATTATGTTTTTCTGCTCTTCCAGGCCATACTAATCATTTTGTCAAATGGTTTACATATCTGAGGTATGTTCTTCAGTGAATTTCGGCCATGCACTTATACTTGTTAGTTACTTTAGATGTTACAACCGCCTCTGCATTCTTTCATCAGTATCACATGATCATGCCATACAGTCTTGACTTCCAGGCAATCTTTCCAAAGTTGTTGCAGGTTCCCTAAAAAACATTGTCCAAATGTTGCAGCTGGTGGCCAAATCATCCAATTCAGTTCCCTTGAAGGAAATCACTTTGGCACAGGCTCGCATAGTTCCAACAGAAAACTGTTCGTTATTGTACTAGACCTAAATGAATCATTCCCATCTCCATTTGATGCTGTGTCACTTTTTCCTGTTACTAGTCTTTTAATTTAAGTGTGGACCCATTAATTGTCATTATAACAGACACAGGAACTCTGGAAAACCCTTACTGTCCATAGGGGGAGAAGAAAAGCATGTTTTCACAATAGCTTTTATATTCTATTCCCCTTACAATAAATGACAACATATCAATTGCCTTTGTAATCACAAGTTCTGCCAACATATCACTGCATCTGTCACTTGTTTAATCTATCCTTATCTCTTTGTAGACTCTTTCTATCCTCTTCACATCTTACTTTCCAATTTTTGTGTTATTGGCAAATTTAGCAATCAGAAATTTGGTCCCATCATCCAAAACAGTGTAAATTCTGAATAATTGAGACTGCAGCACTCACCCATGTGGCATACCACTTGTGACATCTTGCCAACTTGAAAATGATCCATCTCGGCCTACTACAGAACAAAAGGGTTAATTTGCAAAATGAGCACCAATAGTCAATATTAACCATTTTTCATCAGGCCATTGAAACAGGTCCTCAGCTTAACATGCAGGTGCCAGTGAATAGATTGACCAGGCTAGTTACTGGACAAACTACTTTTACGAGAATTCGCTTCTGGAAATCTAGGCTGCTGCTGTCCCATGCAGGTGTTGGACCCGACAAGATGACATTGGGTAGTGGATCAAATACCAACATGCCAGCTTCTCCGTAATATGGTAGCTGGAAACAGGAAACAAAATTGGTAGCCCGACCTCCATTTATAATTAATAGACAATTGAATTAGTTAACAAGGCAATTGATCTGAATATTACACTGTCAATGCCACATTGCAGTTTTTGGGGAAGATGGTCAGGAGCAAGAAGATCAACTCTGGAAAAAAGGGAGGGAAAAGGTGTTACCACTTTTGGGGAATGGGGATGTCATGTGTTAATTGGAGGAATCTCTTTCCCTTTGTGAATCCTACCCACATCCCTGATCCCTGTTCTCCAAAACCCAACACCCCTGCAGTCCCTCCCTCCCTTAGTGTAACAAAACTCTCTCTGCTGAAAGAAATCCTGGACTTATGTGAGTCTGGGATCCACACCATCTTCAAGCAGCTGCAGTTTCTGTTGCATCAACAGCAGTGCCTGACCATTGGCCAGCAGTTCCCAGTTATGGAACCTTCCTCCACTGAGGGATGGATGTTCCAAATTGAGCTCATTAAGAGCCCTTACAGCATCATATAACTGCAAGTGGAGGTGTAGGGCATAAGCAGCCTTTTTAAAAATCAGGAAAGGTGGTCTGTTTATGACCACCTTTTGCTGGATAAGCAATAAGATCCAGATTCCTTCAGCTTTTCTTTTCACAAGCTACCCTGTAGTCTCTGTTGGTGTCACCGTCTGTAACTTGAATCCATGAACCCTAGTAACCAAGGTGGTCTCACATGGGGATAATGCCGTATTGTAATCTATTTCTCAGAGATGAAGGTCAAATGTTGAATTCACTCGCTAGGAAATTGTCTGAATCTATCCTTTAAGTAACGTAAAAGGAAGTGTTGTCCTGTACATTTAATAAAGAAAACACATTGTCTACCCATGTACTTGTTTAACAATTCCCCAGAACAATATTTAACTGAATTATGAAAGAGATGTTAGATGAAGCAAGGGAATATATTTATATTATGTTTGCTCTGTAAAAAATAAAATTATTGTTTAGTGTCTTCTGATTTGTGCATGTAACATATTTGAGGTTCTGTGTCGATGTTCATAACATTCCATCTATCATTCACCTTCCACAGGGAGTGCTGTCACCCATTAGACTGGTCAAGTTCAGTAGTTCACAGCTCCATCTGTTCTGGGCAATAATACGTAAGCGCCTCCAGTTCAACATCTAGAAGCAAAAGGAACTGTGATCCTTTCAGCAGCACCAGCACCAACTTATTAAGGCAGATGATAGATTAACACAGGCAGAACCTCCCTGCAGCTGCCAACTTTCTTGCAGACAGGTTATGTGTTGTGTTAAGCAGCTGGCTCCTGTAAGGAAGAACGATCACCAAGTACACCACCATGGTTGCAATTCAACTGAACGGTTACCAGGGGAGAAGCTAACAGTCTGAATGAGCAAGCAAACTTTCAGTCAGAGAGAAATTAACAGGTAGGTACCCTCATGCTAATCCTTGTTTGAAAATACAATCTGATATCATATTTTTGTGATTACATGTAATGCATCTGCTCCTATGTTTGGGGGAAAATATTCAACAGAAATTTCCATGAAATGTGTGTAAATATAGGTATATTTGTACCTACATGTATGTAGTTATGTGCATTTAAGTATGTATGTCTGCTGTGCATGTATAGGTGTATACATTAATGTGTATGCATGTACAATGTGTATATCTGTAGTGGCCATAATTAGAGTTACACCTGGAGTAGAGCAATGTACAGTGATAATTGTGTGCTATCAAACTGTACCACAAAGTAGGCAGTAGATTCTGTTTACTTGAAGATCCTCGGTGGGTTTATATACAGAACTTACTGGGAAGCCACCAGAGATCATCAGGAATCCTCACCATATGGTGGGAGGCCATTCAAACTCCAGCTATAGCTGGAAGATGCCTCCAATTGGCTACTTAGAACATAGAACATAGAACAGTGCAGCACAGTACAGGCGCTTCGACCCACAATGTTGTGCCAACCTATTATCTTACTATGATTAATCTATCTTGCATACCGAACATTTTACTATCCTCCATGTGCCTATCCAAGAGTCACTTAAAAGTCTCTAAATTATCTGATTCCACTACCACTGCCGGCAGCACATTCCACATGTCCACCACTCTCTGTGTAAAGAATCTACCTCTGACATCTCCCCTACACATTCCTCCAATCACCTTAAAATTATGCCCCCTCGTTATAGTAATTTCCGCCCTGGGAAAAAGTCTCTGACTATCCACTCTATCAATGCCTCTCATCATCTTGTACACCTCTATCAAGTCACCTCTCATCCTTCTTCGCTCCAATGAAAAAAGCCCTAGCGCCCTCAACCTTTCCTCATAAGACCTGCCCTCCAGTCCAGGCAGCATCCTGGTAAATCTCCTCTGCACCCTCTCTAAAGTTTCCATGTCCTTCTTATAATGAGGTGACCAGAACTGAACGCAATATTCCAAGTGTGGTCTAACCAGAGTTTTATAGAACTGCAGCATAACCTCACGGCTCTTAAACTCAATTCCCCTGTCAATGAAAGCCAACACACCATACACTTCTTTACAACCTTATCAACTTGGGTAGCATATTTGAGGGATCTATGGAAGTGGTCTTCAAGATCCCTCTGTTCCTCCACACTGCCAGGAATCCTGCCATTAACCCTGTATCCTGCATTCAAATTCAACCTTCCAAAAGATATCACTTCACACTTTTCCGGGTTAAATTCCATCTGCCACTTATTTGCCCAGCTCTGCATCCTGTCAATGTCCCGTTGCAACCTACAGCAGCCCTCTATGCTGTCCACAACTCCACCAACCTTTGTTTCATCGGCAAACTTACTAACCCACTCTTCCACTTATTCATCCAAGTCATTTATAAAGATCACAAAGGACAGAGTTCCCAGAACAGATCCCTGCAGAACACCACTGGTCACTGAGCTCCAGGCTGAATACTTTCCATCTACTATCACCCTCTGTCTTCTATTGGACAGCCAGTTTTGTATCCAGACAGCCAAATTTCCCTGAATCCCATGCCTCCTTACTTTCTGAATGAGCCTACCATGGGGAACCTTATCAAATGCCTTGCTAAAATCCATATATACCACACCCACTGCTCTAGCGTCATCGATGTGTTTTGTCACATCCTCAAAGAATTCAATAAGGCTTGTGAGGCATGTCCTGCCCCTCACAAAGCCATGCTGACTATTTCTAATTAAACTGTGCTTTCCCAAATAATCATAAATGCTATCTCTCAGAATCCTCTCCACTAATTTGCTCACCACAGAAGTAAAACTGACCAATCTGTAATTTCCAGGATTATCCCTGTTACCTTTCTTGATCAAGGGAATGACATTTGCCACCCTCCAATCTTCTAGTACCACTTTTATGGGTACAATTTGGGTCCAGATAGGCAGGCTATGTGTCAACATTCTGGCAGCTAGTATAATCGACCAGGAGGAGGGAGCCAATGGTCTAGAAGTCTCTCAAATTCCTGTATAATTTCATGGGTGGTCCATGTTTTCACCGATACCCTATGTAGCCCAAGAAGTCTTAGCATGTGTGTGGGGGCATGATCATATGTTTTGAGTGTGTATCTATTAGTTGCACTGCAACAACTCACCAAGGGTCCTTAGAGTGCACCTTCCAAACCCACAACCAATATGATGTAGAAGAACAAGTGCAGCAGATACATAGGAGCACTACATCCTGCAAATTCTCCTACAAGCCAATCTTGGAACTATATTACCTTTCCTTCAGTGTTGCTGAAGGGTCAAAATCCTGGAACTCCCTCTCTAATAGCCTTGTGGGTCTACCTACTTTACAGGGGCTGTAGCATTTCAAGAAAGCAGCTCACCAGATCCATGTCAAGGCCATTTAGGGATGAGCATAAATGTTGATCCATCCATGATGCCCACGTCCCATGAATGCATAAAGAAGAAAATATATTTTCATTTATTGCAGCCTTTTGGAGTTGTTGTTCTAAAACAAAAAAACATCAGTCCACCTATTTTAAAGAGGAAGACATACTTTTAAGACAATGACATCTATTGCACTGGGCCTTGGACCTCATTGCAATATATTGTGTATGCCTCAGTGCCTGTTTAACCTCCATTGGCAGTTCACTCAATTCAAGAGAATAGATTTTGAATTGCTTGCTTGATCTCACTGGAGCAAGCTTGGAGGTGAATGATAAAAGTAGATTCAGATGGCTGATTTACATATGTGAGGCACCCAATACGATTTTTAGGTGCCCATTAAGGAAGCGTGATAAATCCCCTGATTCAATCTGAGACTGCTCAGTTAGATCTTAAATTGAATTAATTTGAATGATCCCTATTGTCACATGCACTTGCATGAGTACAGTGAAAATTACACAAGTTGCCATTCTGGTGCCATCTTAGGTCCATAGATCCCTAGGTACGGCTTCTTCAGTTACAGTTCTTAGAAAAGTGGAGAAGTAGAAAGTTCAGCATTGCAGATTTTGGGAATAAATTATAAAATGGAGGAAAAGAAAGTTCAGAACAACTATTTTCCAACCTAGTCCTTGTTGGCACTTCGCCTCCAGCCTGTACCAGGCCTTGATTCCAGACTGCGCCAGGCTTCAACTCAGGGATGTGAGGCCAGCATATCACTCTGTAATTGTGTTAAAACCAGAAGACCATGCTGAGGCCATGCCAGGCCAAGAGACTGAAAAAGATGTAAGTAATTGTCACTTTATGGTTGCTTTCGGCCTGATAAACAGGCAGAGAAGTGCATAATTTCTCTCTAAAAGTATAAAATGAGGCCTGATTTAGAGGAAGACATGGGCTTCCTGATTGAGCCTGCATGCTATTTGTTTTGAGTTCAGAAATGGACCATAAGCAGCCTCTTGCCACCCTCTGAAGAAAGCATATTGGACACAAAACATTAACTCTGTTTCTCTCCTCAGATCTGCTGAGTTTCTCCAGCACTTTCTATTTTTTAATATCTTGCCTTTTTTAAACAGACAAACTTTTTTTTGTCAGTGCATGCATGCAAAGTTAAAGTAACACAGAACTTAAGAGTAGCCACCAAAATACCAAATAACATTTCTTAAATGAATGCTGCGTTATTAGACCTATAACAGATGTAAGTGCAATTTTATTTCTTAAGATATCATTGTATGTACCTATTGTTTCAAAAACATAGGCCCTCACCGTGAGGCAGATGATCTCCTAACCTGCTCAAATATTTATATCCTATTTACACTCTGTAATGTTATAGAACTTACTTTTAGTCAAAGCTTTCTTGTGGAGTGTGAAATGAAATGGGTGGCATGGTAGCTCAGTGGTTAGCACTGCTGCCTCACAGTGCAGAGTACTGGGGTTTGATTCCAGCCTTGGGCGACTCTGTCTGGGAAATTTGAACATTCTCTCTGTGTCTTATGGGATTTTTCCTCACAGTCTAAAGATGTGCAGGTTAGGTGCATTGGCCATATTAACTTGCCCATAGTGTCCAGGGATGTGAAGGCTAGGTGGGATAGCCATGGGAAATGCAGGGAAAGGGTAGAGGGGTGGGGCTAGATGGAATGTTCTTTGGAGAGTTGGTGTGGACTCAAAGGACCGAATGGCCTGCTTCCACACTGTAGGAATTCTATGAGTAAAAGCTATGGCTTAATTCAAGTAGGGCAGGCCTCGGTGGGGCCTCGGTAGGGCAGGTCTTCGAACTAGTGAAAAAAAAATGAAAATTAGCTAATGAGGTGTTGAGGCAGCATGTAAGGACTGCTATTCTTTGAGCACCATCACTGATATTGATAGGCTATTTCTGTGAATAAATGCTGAACAAAGGACATTCCCATAAAGCTCAACTTGGCTGGATAATGTTCATACATACAGTAACATATGATCTTGCAAGTTATGAAAGGTCCACATTTCTGTTGAGCGAAGTGAATTGAGGAATTCGTACTTGACAGTTTGATAATTGACTAGAAAACATCTAATATCGCACAAAAGAAAATTGAGGAGTTATTTCAAACTGATACTGGAATCTTGGGCTGCCACAGATGAGGGCATAGAGGCAAGCAGATGTAATCAAATGTGTAGGTGGAAAAATGCCAGTTTCCCTATGGTGCACTAGAAAGAGGGAATTAACGTTACAGCAAGTTGAAGGTGGATTGAGCTTCCCAAAGGCAAGAGGTAGCCACTAATTTCTAATGCATAAATATGTCATGTACACTCACTGAAACACCATTTTTCCAGATTAAATCATGCCTCTGTAATTAACTCTACAGAGAGTGAGAATTACATACCTCCCCATGATCCATTCAGGTTGGTGGCAGATGTTCAATTGATTTTGGCTCTTGAGCCTAAATGGGTCTGAAAAGGTTAAAACTGAGGAATGTCATAAGCACCATCCACTACGATGATTCATATGGACTTGTGGACGGAACAGTTTAGAAACAGTGAGACTTAACGTCCAATCTCCTCTCTGTAACAATGCTGATCACAGTCAATGTAATCTGTAACCCGTTGCTAACATGCAACCAATTATTTCTTGGTAGCTACAACAGCTTCTTCTAATTAGATCAGGAAATGGTTTTCCTCTCCCTCACCAGACCGAGCAGGCCATGCAGTTTCCTACAATTAAAGAGGATACTGACCACAGTCTTCATCATTGTCAGCAAGTCATACAACACAGTGACCTGACATGTCTGGACAACAGGAATCTTGCTTGTGAATTTGGACTGAGTAGGAACTTCCCTTCTTTCAAGGGGACCTTTGTTAGAGAGGAGGAATTAATTAAGATTGGCTGGTGGCAGTGTCAGGAGACTAGAACTTGGCTGACTGAGGGAGGCAGTGCTGGAGGAAAGCAGCGTGCTAACTAGGTTAGAGAAGTCCAGGAATGACTGTTAGAACAAGGGTTGTTGAGTTGCAGCAGACCTGAGGAGTGATGGTCACTTGTGCTTTTGGATAGATCAAGGGTTATAGAGGGAAGGTAATGATGAGATCCTCAGTCTGAAGTAATACAAACCAGCCTTAACAGTAATGGAGACTGATCCTGAGTGCTATGGAAGAGTTTGGCGGCAATGGAGGATAGCTCCAAGGCTAATAAGCATTGGATAATGAAAATAGTAGGTATCTTGAGGGTGAATGGAAGTAGGTCACAGGTGATGGAGTAAGGACAGTGGATACCCTAGGAAAAGTCAATAATGACTGAATGAGGGTGAGTGTGAGAGTTTCTAGCTGCAGAGTCAAAGTTAGAATTTCTATGTACATGGCTGTGAAAGAATGCAGGCAACTTTTTAGAGAGTCCAGGTCAAAGGTAGAGATTTTCATGGTGGAAGTCAGGGTGTTACAGATGGAAAATATAGGTTCCCCATTAGTCAAAAGTTCTCAGATCAGGATGGAGGGCCATAAAAAGTGCAGTGACCAGACTTGTGCTAGCCCTAGGGTAGCATGGTGGCTCAGTAATTATCAATGCTACCTCACATCACCAAGGACCCTGGTTTCATTCCAGCCTTGGGTGACTGTCTGTGTAGAGTTTGCGCATTTTCCCATGTTTGCGTGCGTTTCCCCATGGCTGCTCCATTTTCCTCCCACAGTCCAAATAAATACAGGTTATGTGGATTGGCCATACTAAAGTATCCAGAGTGTCCAAGGGATGTGCAGGCTAGCTGGATTAGCTATGATAAATATGGGGTTCCGGGGATAGAGTAGGGGGATGGGTCTGATTGGGATGCTCTTCAGAGGATAGCTAAAGACTCGGAGGGTCAAAAGGCCACTTTGAGCACTATAGGGATTTTGTGATTCTCTGTGTCTATGGTTCACAACAGGCAGACATGGTGGCTGAGTGCTCCCAATGCTTCTGCTAATTTTAGCACAATTGGAGAGTGAGGGGCCAGGAAGGAGTATGGGTATGGGCTCAACAATGGCCAGAACACAAATTAGGGCACCAGCAGAGAGTGTGGCAGGTCAGGATGATGACCCTATTCCCAACAAACTATCAGATTGCCCCACTCAGGAACTTCAGCTTGATTTTATTTTAAATATCTAACACCTATTATGGCATGGCATCGTCTGCTTTTTGCATATTTTAAAGCTGTGCTTGTGACCAACACCACAGCTAGGTGTCATTGCAACAACATGTACAGAATTAGAGAGAAATTTGGGTAAAAGACCGCTAGTAAAAGACTTTCCTAATTCTCAAAGGTTTAGGATAATGCTTGAGATTGCCTGAAAATTCTTTATTTATGGCAGATGCAATTATGTTGGACAAAGAAAGGGTTTAGAATGATAACTTATCCACTGATTATTTTGTTTTGTCTATGAGTTCAAATAAGGATACAAGACGCAATTTGTTATGACCAGTTCCCAGGCAAGTTTCCCTAGTTTATTACAATTCTGAATGGGATACTACAAAACTTTAAGCATCCTAGTGAGGAAGAAGGAACTGACTCACCTACTCTGTTGGTCTCCCCAATCCACTAGAACGATGCTTAGAAATGAGTCAATGCAGCCAGGCTTTTTCAAACAAAAAAGAACAAGTTTATAAATTAGCAAATATGGGAAGAAATAGCAGTACATCACACATACAAATAGATTAAAAATAAGAGGTGCGTCAAAAAAGATGATATCCGGAGCAGTTTCTAAGTTGTTCATGAAGAGCAGATAAGACGATATTGGAGTTTTATTGAATAAATAGTACCACTGTGTTGACACTAATAGCTGAACAGTCAATTTCAAAATCCTTGGCAAAAATTCTGTTATTCTGATTCCTTTCAACAGTAACTGAATTCCAGCATTCGGAACATGGGAGACTTTTTCTTTGTCTTATTTGCAGCGCGGGGCTGTTTAAAATGGCTGTTGTCAAAGTTGAGGCCCCAACACACTCAAGTCCATACATTCGGACGTCTAGCCAATAACACAGAGATTAGTCTTACAGTAGGTTTTTAACCATTGTTTTGTATGTTTCTAGCGGGTAAAACAGATATGGCAGGGTGAGATGGCTTGCTACTGAGAGTGAGATGGTCAGACCCCTTCCTTATCTCTTCTTGTTAAGTCTCTACCTGTTTGAACTTTCCCTGACAATTTACAGGTCCAACATTCCATGAGTTTCATTCAATACTTTGCTGGTCACAGAATTTACATCTGGAGTATTTGTTTCGCTGCAGCAGTCCTTTTATTAAAAAAAACCCTCATATTTTGGAATTAAAAGTTAAAAGATTTCTATAAGTACCCTGGGTTCTGCTCCATTGTCATAACTGGTGAATCCAAACTGCTATAAATACTTATATATATATTTGTACTTATCTGTTGACACTCTTAATTACCTAGAATTATCTTGCTATTATTTCTCTGTCTATATATTCTGTGTCTGTGCGCTTCTCTCCACTTCACCTAATGAAAGAGCAGTGCTATGAAAGCTTATGATTACAAATAAACTTGTTGGACTATAACCTGGTGTTGTGTGACTTCTGATTTTGTCCACCCCAGCCTAACACCAGCACTCCACACCTTCCGAATCATGTATTGGTGTATGAATATTAGTTTGAGAGAAGATCAGTTTTTGATTTCATGCCTCATTAATAGATTTTGACACTTACTTTAAGAGCTGACAGGAAATTTAGCTGACAACAAAATCCTTTGGATGCTTGAAATCTGACACAAAAAACAGAAAATATTGAAGAATCTCAGCATATCTGGCAGTATTTTTTAATAATTTGTTTGTGATATATGGGCAATGCTTGCTAGTCAGCCTGCTCATTGAGAAGATGGTGGTGAACTGCCTTCGTGAATGCTGCTGTCCTTGAGAGAGGGAAGATTAATGTTGTGAGGCCAACGTGATACCTCTTCAGAATGATTCTGATAATCTGCTTTGAAGTTTTGCAGAACACTTGATCGGAAACATTAACTCTATTTCTTTCTCTCTCTCCATCAATGCTGCCAGACCTGCTGAGCCTTCCGAACATGATTTGATTTTTATTCTGGACAACTTACCCACCAGGGTAATATGATATTGAATTGAGTGAAATGGTTTATGAGCAAATCAAAAGGGATTGAAAACAATTGGATAAACATATCTCAAATGTGATTGGACTTTGAGATAAAACTAAATGGATAGGAGTGAGTAAACAATATAACTGTGTTCTAAAATTCAATTATTAGTTGAAGCCAATTAGTGTCAATGTAAAACACAAGTATTAAAGAATCTTTAGTTTGTTTAAAGTAAGTACATAACTGATTGATTGTGAAATATGTCAGACTAATAACAGTGAAATACCTAAAAGGAATAGTGCTTTGGTTTCCACTACTGATTCTGAGAGGAGAGCAGATGGCTTAGTAGTGGTAATAAAGAAGTGCCACTGATTTATGCTTTGGAGTTGAGCAATTGATCAACTGCACGAGAGTCGTAACTTTACATCTCTCTTTTTATCCTGAATACCAAAGAAAGCAGAATGCAAATTAGTAAAACCAGCTGTCATCACCCGAATATTTTATAGAGTGCTTGTTTGGCCGTGTTGCAGAATCCCATTTAGCAGGCAGCCTTGCAAAACTGTCAAAATTCAGTTAGGTCATACAAAGGGGAGAGGGACTAATTCTTCATTGATCAGGCATAGAGTATCACAAAGTGAGTATTCATTCTAATTACTAAGTGAATGTACTTGGCCTTGCCCGAACTTGCAGTTCCTTAGCAGAAAATATTATCTGCAGGCTGCGCTAGATACCAAATCATGAAGTCTATTTTATGAAAACTATATTCCTAAATTCAGGAATAGAGATAATAGGAACTGCAGATGCTGGAGAATCCGAGATAACAAGGTGTGGAGCTGGATGAACACAGCAGGCCAAGCAGCATCATAGGAGCAGGAAACCTTGACGTTTCAGGCCTAGACCCTTCATCAGAAAATGATCTAGGCCCAAAACATCAAGCTTTCCTGCTCCTATGATGCTGCTTGGCCTGCTGTGTTCATCCAGCTTCACACCTGGTTATTCCTAAATTCAGGACATTAATTTACTCTCTATGTATTATATAACATTTGAACATTAAAGAATAGGAGTAGGCCATTTGTGTCTTCAAGCCTTCTCCACCATTCATTATGATCTTGGCTGATCATCAACTCAGTGTCGCATTCCCACTTTCTCCCCATACCCTTTGACCCTTTAGCCCTAAAAACTATTAAAGTATAAACTTTCTGTAGCAGAGAATTCCACAGACTCACCACTCCTTGGTTATGAAATTTTTCCTCAGGTCAATCCTAAATTGCCTACCCTGTATCCTCAGATTGTGACCCCTGGTTCTGGACTCCTTGATCATGGGAATATCCTTTCTGCCTTTATCATGTCTCGTCCTGTTAGAATTCGAAATGTTTCTGTCAGATTCCCCCTCATTCTTCCAAACTCTGGTCAATATCATCCTAATTGATCCAGTGTCTCATGTGCCAGTGATGCCATTCTCAGGAATCAGTCTGGCAAATTGTTTGTGCACTCCCTCCTGCCATAATCAGAGTATCTTTCTTTAGACAAGGAGAGCAAAACTGCACACAGTGCTCCAGGTGTGGACTCACCCACATCCTGTATAATTATAACAATGGACCCTGTTCCTGTACTCACAACCCCTGCTATGAAGGCCAACATACTGTTTGCCTTCTTCACCACCTGCTGCACCTGTCTACTTACTTTCAGCAACTGGTGTAAAAGAACACCCAGGTCTCATTGCAACTGCTCCTTTCCCAATCTATCACCAGTCAGATAATAACCTGCCTTCCTATTTTTGCTACAAAAGTGGATAACCTCCTATTTATCATTTTATACCTCATCTGCTACATATTTGCCATTCACTCAACTTGTTAAATCACAATGAAGCATTTCTTCATCCTCCTTACAGTTGACCCTCCCACCCAGCTTTGTGTTGTTTCTAAACTTGGTACAATTACATTTTGTTCACTCATCTAAATCATTAATATATGTTGTGAATAGCTGGGGTCCAAGCACTGATCCCTACAATTCCCCTTATTCAATGTCTACCACTCAGAAAAAGATCCACTTATTCCTCTGATCAGATAGTCATCTCTCCTACCAATGGTTGAACTGAAGTGTAATGTTTATAATTGGCTACAAGGTGATGAGAAATGTCTTGTTGATTCTATGGCTGACAACTTGATTGAGAAGCCGTTAGAAATAGACTGAGTACTCATATAATGAGGATAGCTCAACCTACCAGGAATGTTATTGAGCAGACCATTGGGATTCCTGAAGCAGAGATTTAGAAGCCTTCACCGATTATGAAGTTCCTCTGAGAAGGGAAGGTACTCTGAAGACCGAAAAGGTACCTTGGTTTTTGGTGACTTGTATTCTCCTGGCAATTGTTTGAGTGTAGCCGTTAACACGAACAACTATACCAGGGTATTTCATTCAGGTGCTGGAAATGGATGAAGAAAAGCAGAAAGGGACCAGATCAGTAAACACTGGAGATTTTCTGGTGCATGACCAATATTTAAAGGAGTCTTCATCTCCATTTAATTGAAAACGTTTTTGAAAGATATGCTCTACTGCCAGATTTTGGAACATTATGATTGGGCAACACACCTTCCATCATTTCAATTACATCAGGCAGTCCGTCAACTGCACGCATCATTTTTTAAGTTTAGCCCATGAAGATCACAATGAAACACACCCAGCAATTTCACCAATTATCATAATCACTGCTTAGATGTGTCAAAGGTAAGCAATGTAATTGTGACACAAAGTATTGTTCTCATGACTATTAAAGGATGCTTTCTGTCAGTGATCCAGGAGTAATCTATAACATGATCAATAGGCAGAGCAGACTTGATGGAGTGAATGGCCTAATTCATCTCCTGTATGTTATGAAGGGGGGAGATAATGTTGATAATAGTTATAATGGTAACAATTATATTAATGAAATTAATAATTACAAAGACTACTAAAAAAGTAATTGTGAATGCCTGGACCAGTATAGACCAAGTGAACAGAAACTTGGGGGAGATGTAGTATAATAAGATTCATGTCAATCATGATGATGTAACTGATCACATCACTGATATTAAGTAAGACAGAAGTCAACAGTCTAGAATGAGCAAGTGAAGAGACTCTCATAGACATGACATGAGAGCTGTATTTGAGGAGCTATTGTATACAGTAGTAAATAAAAGAACGTTACAGTATTCAAGGAATCGAAAAGCCGTGGGAGCCATTCATTCAGAGTTTTCTCCTTTTCCAGCACTTTTTATCACAAAGTCTTCTGAGGTCTTACCTTCCTTCAGAGTCTTCCGACTTTTTACTCGGCTGCATCTTCATAGTCTTGTGAGCTTCTATCCTGCCTTTAGGACAGCTATCTGCACATTCGAATGCCAGTTTGGACTACCTTCGGTACTTGAATCACAATCCTGAGGTTGCTTGCTAATTTTCCTTAAGTAACACTCTTCAATTCCTTATATCTTGTAACAGTCCTTTATTTAAATCTGTACACAATAAGTTGTCAAATACAAATTTCTGGGGTAATGTCTGTAGACCTTTATCTTCACATATTCATTCTAAACGAATATCTTCTCTCTCACTAATGTCAGAATCACGTGATCAGTTACAAAACATCATGTTCTACACAAATCTCATTATGATACAATTAATCTTTGTGGAATCGGTTATTTAAACCAACAAAGATGTGTTTGTATAAGTAAACTGTCCCACACTTTTGTTTGAAGTTACAATTTTCTGTGGTTCTGATACTTGTTGCTGATTTTCTCCACATCTGTATGAATGGTTGTCCTATTCTGTCAGGTCAATGTACAAGAATTAAATATATTCTTTCTTTATCCATATCTGCCCTTTCTATCATTTCTTGAAAGAATTTGGAGAAGTTGGTAAAATAGTGACCTTCCATTTTTAAATCGGTGGTAACCTTTCTTTCTATATATCCTCCAGAAGTGTTTCTATTACATTTTTGAGTAAAAATTCCATTGTTTTCCTGCCACTGGTGCTAAGTTCACTGGCCTATAGTGCCCTGTACTAGTTCGTCAATCCTTTTATAGCCGAAGATTGACATTAACTGTCAGCGAGTCTTCTGACACCCTTCCTCTTTTCGATTAATTTTTATATGTACATCTTAGTGCCTATGATATCTGTTCCTCATTCCAGTGCTTCACATTTATTTTTCAACTGTGAATTTATCCCAAAGCTTGAAAGTTGCAGTGATCTCTCAAGGACTGGTGAAGGAGTGGTAGAGAAGGCTTTTGTGAGCAGGGAGTGGGAGTCAGCCATTACTGCCTTGGAATGTGCGACTCCCATCTTTCAGCTTGTGAGCCCATTTGTGTTCCCAACTTTGGGAAGCCCTGTCCAAGTCAATTTGAATAGATATAGTGGGATGCTCAGAAATATGGAAAATATCAGAAAACAACATCAGATTGCACCCCAAAGGAAAATGCTTGATTCGTGCAATATCATTTGGCAAATATATGAAGCCTTAAATTTATTAATTAAAAGATTTCAGTTGCATCTTTCTGTTACAAGTTTTCTCAGAACACAGATGGTGAGAGTTTATAAACATAGTATAATGTATGAATGATTTCACATTTTATCATTGCCAAGTAGCCAGACAACACTCCTGATACAGGGTAATTGTCAATTTATTGAATATAACTGGAATACATAGGAGTCCATATTGCTATTTAGAAAATATTGACCATCTACACTGCATTGAAATACTCTAACAAGATTATGTATATATTAATATATTGTGTATTTTACATACTAAAGATGTCTATTGTTTAGATTACAAAAGAATATGTGAATCATGGAAACAAAGTAAAGTTAATTGAAGCATATTCATGCCTGGCTATAGTGCTGTGATGAAAGATTGAATGTATTGGGTTTGAAAATGAAAACTTCCCCAGCTTTCTTTCAAAATTGAAAGTGTTGTCGAGAATTTATGATGCATCCGAGTCACTCCGTGGTCTATCGGTGGCTGTCATTTGTTATGTGGGTGATGTCTGCTCAGTGTTGCTTATTTCTACTCTGGGTCTCCATGTGACTTAAACAGGCTGATTCTCGACCCACCTACACATAGAGACACTAGATAGGATGTCATACAGGGTAGCGGGATTCAGATTTGTTTCTTTTTCTTTCCTTTACAGCTGTTGTTCAGCCTTATTTGAAGTGAAGGGACTGAAAGTAAGATACAGCTTGATGGACAAGTCGTTGTCTCCTTTCTGAATACCTCATTCCATTATTGAAGCTGATGGGCTTGAAGGAGAACTTCAGAGTTTCATTTAAACATTTTCTTTATCCTCATTAGGCATGCCAACTCATGACACTATTGCTCACGATGAAAGTTGCTGCAACCATCCTCCTTAAGTGTACAAACGTACAGGAGCTGCTTGATTTATTGTAGGAGAGGAAAACCACTTTCTGTTCTGACTAGCAAAGCTTTTGTCATTTATTGCATGTTACTAACTCATCACAGATTACATTGATATCATAGATATTGTTAAATACATTGTAGTGCAGATGTTTTCCCTTGTGGGGCAATTTAGAATGAGAGGTCATAGATTTAGGATAAGGAGTGACAGATTTAAAACAGATGAGGTTCACTACCCCAGAATGACACTGAGACATTGAGCAAATTTAAGGAGGAGATAGATAGATTTTTAATTAGTAATGAGTTGAAAGATTTTGAAAAGCAGACAGAGAACTGGAGTTGAAGCTAAAATGAGATCAGCCTTGTTTGAACCAAATTGCAGAGCAGGCTTTAGGGGCTGAATTGCCTACTCCTGTTCCAGGAGAAGTTACCTTGTTAAAGTCTTCAGAGACTTTGAAGAGGACCAAATGTTATGTCTCACATTTTCAAGATCTTGAGATGTTCTGCCCACAAGTGCACATGACATCATTACAGTGGGCGTTGTTCATGGCACTCCTCACCATTAATCCTTTCAAACCCATATTTAATACTCAAATAAACCATTGGCCATTTCAAAGAAGAAGATCCAGCTATCTGGATGCAATGTCCAATGACAGGAAGTTGATTTTACCTAAATGTTTGTACATCTGGCTTCAAGAAGGACAGCAGCATTAGTTTGACAGTCCTCCCATTAAATCGCTGTTGGAATTTATCTAGCAGTACAGCAGTGTGATAAAAAGTAGCTGGTTTACACACTGGCATTTTTGTCACTTTGTCAGGGTCTTTGCTTATAAACACTTGCTGATGTAGTTTGTAGAAGGCTGAGCTGGCGTTTGATCTTATCAACGAGTGAAGAAATAAAATAGTCAAAAAAACACAGCTCAGTATCACCGGTCCAAATCACAAAACTAGTTGTGTTAGTTTCACAATCCTCTTGATTGTTTGGTGATGCTTGGACGTTGACTACACAACGATGATCAGTCTTTAGTTCACTGGTTGATTAATTAGACCCCGAGGTCTTTCTTTATCCTTTGGGATTTAGAATTATTTATTTCAGCATCTGAGTGTAGTTTTCCTCACCTTTCAACAGAGAGAAAGAGTTTGATGCAGCTAACTCCTGGAGTTTTCTGTGCTTCTATATTTGCATTTTCCTCACAGAGTCTATATTAAGTTGCAGCCAGACCAATCAGAGGGCTTTTGCTGTGCTGAGCTCTCCAGAACCCACAACTGATGGTGCCGATTTGTCTGTACTCATAAGTATCATTGTCTCATGTGAATTTTTTTTTTATTCTTTCACAGGATGAGAGCATCACTATCTAGGCCAGCATTTATTTCCAATCTCTAATTGCCCAAACAGCAGTTAAGAATAAACCACGTTTGTTTGAGGCTGGAGTCACATGTAGGCCAGACAAGAATAGAAGTCTCCTTCCCCAAAGGACATCAGAGAAACAGATGGCTTTTTTTGACAATCGTCAACGGATTCAAGCTCATCATTTAGTATTCAAATTGAATTATTGAATTCAAATTCCAACATTTGCCATGGCAGGATTTGAACCTCAGTCCAAGGAACATTACGTGGGTCTCTGGATTAAAGTCCATTCATAATAACACCAGGACTTTGCCTGCCTCAGTCAGCTTCATTTGTTTTTGAAAGTTACAACCAACTACTTGTACATTATCCCCTTTTAAAGCAGTATCCGTTTTTCTACAAAACTGAAAGATACAGTCTCTGACATTTGGTCACCCAAATCTTTGACTTGTGATTTACTGAATCAAATGGTTTGGTCGGGTCAGAAGGCTTTCTGGCACTCTCAGCATTTGTCTTGGATTTGTCTAGCAGCAAAGATCATATTGGAGCTTAACAAAGAGAACACAAGTGACCTCCAAGATGCAAGTAATATTTCACTTTTGAGACATTACCAAGACCTGCAGTTGATGCTTTGTTCCTTGTTCATGGCCACAGTGAATTTGACAGCCATATTGGTGAGCTATACTGAAAGATTTTCCTCATTAAGCACACAGATCTCTGCGACCATCTGGATAGATACACGCTTCTCCAGCGTTGGTTCTCAATCATCACACAGTAATCATTTCTTCATTTATTCTTTCATGAGATGTGGGTATCACTCACAGGTCCGACATCCTCATGCCTAGTTTGTCATGAACTGCGTTGCTTGCAAGGCCATTTCAGAGGGCAGGTAAGAGTCAACCAAACTGCTGTGTGGCTGGACTTACATGTGGGCCAGACCAGGTAAGAATGATAGATTTTCTTTCCTGAAGGACATGAGTAAACCATATGGGTTTTCACACTCTCAATGATAGTTTCACTGTACGATTCCTGAGACTAGTTGTCAATTCCAGATTTGTTAATTGAATTTAATTGTTCCCAGCTGCTGTAAGATTTGAGCTCATGCTCCCCAAGGGATTAGACAGGCTCTCAAGATTATTAGTCCAGTGATATTACGTTACAACATTGTCTCCTTATCTTAGATATTGGATCCTATGCTGAGAGTACATACTTTATTGTCTTCTTACTCCTTGTTTTTCTCTCCTGCCATCCTGATGCTTGGTGTTTTGCCTTTCTGTGGACACTGCTGACATTGTAACTGTATCCAAAATTTGAGAGTTGAGCACTCATTGTGTTCTGTGGCCTTCTTTGTGTTCTGGTAGCTTATCTTTGGAAACTTAGGTTCCTGTAGTGAGAGTAATGACACATACCCCCTACCACTCTCTGCACTGCCTCAGTGCTCACTGACCTCTCTCCTCATACTCCCTTGCTGACCCAATGGCATTTGCATGAAGACGTAGCAGGAACTGCAGATGCTGGAGAATCTGAGATAACAAGGTGCAGAGCTGGATGAACACAGCAGGCTAAGCAGCATCAGAGGAGCAGGAAGGCTGACGTTTCGGGCCTAGACACTTTTTCAGAAAAAAAGAAGGGTCTAGGTCCGAAACGTCAGCCTTCCTGCTCCTCAGATGCTGCTTGGCCTGCTGTGTTCATCCAGCTCTGCACCTTGTTATCCCGGCATTTGCATGAAAGTGTCTAAGTAATTACGTTCCCTTTCCTTAAGACCTCCTTTATTGTTGAGTTGGACAAAGCTCCTTATTTATCCTGTGCAATGTATACAGTCTGTGGCCTTCCACATGTGCCCCTCAACTCACTCTTAATGAGGGATTTCATGGGCGTCCTTGCCAGATTTGCAGGATCTTGGTGCTACCCTCTTCATGCCCTCGTCAAAGTCAAACTTGATTGAAAAAATTATAAAGATTTCAGTAAATAAAGTATTAGCATATAATTTCTGATCCTTGTGGGGCTGATACATGACTACCAGGAGTGAGTATTACTCCAGTCATGTAATTTCATCTATTTGAATGGATTGAACTGAAATGCTGTTGATTAATGCATTCATTGCATTAAGTACATGTGAAAATACTGAAGGGACCAATCAGTTCACATTTATCCCTCTCTCCATTTCTCGTTGAGTATTGGTTTTAGTTCCAGAATTGGTTGGGATTGGTCTAATGAAATAAACCCGTCTCAAATCAATAATTATTTATTTAGACAATCATCATTTAAGATTGAAGGAATTAAGATTTAAGTGTTGTGGATAATTCATAGATTCACAACTATGTTTTGGCTCAGTTCCTTCAGAGGAACTGAAGGACTAATGAAGGTAATGTGGGGAGTCCAAAATTTTAAAAAATGCTGGAACTGCTAACAAATGGATCTCCATCTGGAACAGAAAAACAGATTACTGTTTAAAACCATCCATTATCCATTCTGAGTTAGGTTCACATCTGAAATAATCAGGAAAGATGGCAAGAACTGCAGAATTTGGAGTCAGAGATAACATAGTGTGGAGCTGGAGGAAGACAGTAGGCCCAGCAGCATCAGGGGAACAGGAAAGTTGACGTTTTGGTTTGGGACCCCCTGCTCCTCTGATGCGGCCTGGCCTGCTATGTTCCTCCAGCTCCACACTGTGAAATAATCAGGATCTAGTTTCCAAACCCCTGACCTTCACCGCCAAGTTCTGATGTTCCGAGTGTTGTGGCAACAATGCCCTATCTCATCCATGAAGTTTAGCTAATAAAAGTAAAGTATTGCTGATGCTGGAGATTTGAAATAAAAACAGAAGAAAAACCCAAAATATTTGGCAGTTTCTGGGGACAGAAAACAGTATTAATGTATTGCACCTGGTATGACTCTTTTTCAAAACTGAAGAGAATTTGAAGACCATAATTTTTATGTTGACAAAGATAAAGGAGTAGCAAGTGCAACAAATGGTGAGGGTGTTCAGAGCAATAGATAAAAGGATTGCTAATCATAGTAGAGGACTGGGATGTGAGTTAATGCTAAGTGTAAATAGTAGAAAATATAACATTTGCTAAGAGCAAACCAATGCAAACCAGCTTAGTTAGGACATTGTAGAAGGTCTAGGGACAGCAATGTGAGCTTGAGAGCAGGATGGTGTATTGAAATAACAAGCAACTGGAAGATCACAGTCATTCTTACAGACGGAGAAAACATTCCACAATGCTGTCTGCATTTGGTTTCACTGAATTAAAGAGATCGCTTTGTGTGCAGTGATTGTAGTAGACTGGATTGAAAGAAGCATAAGAACTGCAGGTAAAATGTTCCTTCACCTGAAAAGGCCTTGGACAACGAATAAGGAGAAGACAAAAGAAAAGTTAAAATCACTCAGTGTGTGATTGAATATGAAGGTGAAGGGGGTGGTGTTCAGAGTAACAGGAGAGTGAAATAGGGTTTTTTTAAAAATCATTCATGGGGTTTGGCCATCACTAGCTAGGCCTGCATTTATTACCCAGCCCTTATTGCCCAGAGGACAGTTTAGAGTAAACCACATTGCTGTGGATTTAGTCACATGTAGGCTAGACCAGGTAAGGACAGCAGATTTCCTTCCATAAGGGACATCAGTGAACCAAATGGGTTTTTCTTGACAATTGGTAATGGTTTCATACTTAACATTAGACAGTTATTTCCAGATTATTACTGAATTCAAATTCCACCATCTGCCATGAAGAGATATGAACCCAGATCATTACCTGGGTCTCTGGTTTACTAGTCTAGCAATGATATGACTGGGCAATCATCTACTCTCTACTATTGAAGAGGGAACAACCCCTGTGAAATGCTGACATTGGTGGGGGAGGGGAAGATTTATTTGCTGGAGGTAAAGGAAATTATGGAAGATTATTCTTTGAATGTGGAGACTAGTAGGGTGGAAAGTGAGGGCAAGAGGAACCCTATTACCTACTGTTGTTAATACCTAGACTTCAGGGATTAAGCTATGAGGAGAGAATGTACAAAATAGATCTATTTTCTCAACTGTTTTAGAAGGTTAAGGGGTGATCTGATCAAAGTCTTCAAGGTGCTAACAGGAAAAGATGGGGTAAATAAAGATAAACTATTTCTATTGGTTGGAGATTCTAGAACTAGTCTGAGAATTGAGGCAAAATCACCCAGGATAAATGTTAGGAAGCAGTTCTATACACAAAGGGTGGTAGATGTTTGGAATTCTCTTCTCCAATGACAGTGGATTTTGGATCAGTTGTTGATTTTAAATCTGAGATAAATAATTTTTTTGTTAAGCAAAGGTATTAAGGGATATGGGCCAAAGACAGGTACATGGAGTTAGGCCATACATCAGTCATGATCTCATTGAATGGTGGAGCAGGCTCGAGTGGCTGAGTAGCTTACTCATGTTCCTATGTTCCTATGTATGGGAGGAAAGGGAATATCAGAAACCAAAGTGAAATGGGTTGGACATGACTAGGTGGCTAATTGTGTAGCTGTAATTGTGTAGTCTCCAGTAACGCATGAAAAGAACATAAGAAACAATTAGGAGATTTATTTAGCAGTTACAGGTAAATGGCTTGGTAAAAAATTTTGCCATAAGTGCGTTCATGGAAGTGAAGTTAAACTACATATAACACATTGTAGGGCAACGGCAAGTGTTGCTAAGAGCTGTGAAAGTGAAGACTATAGAGAATAGAAGAACTCCTCAAATAGGAATCACAAAATTCCTGGGGAATTTATAGTTTTTATCAGAAATTTATGCCTAATTTCAGCACAATAGCTGTACCATGAGCTGATTTGTTCTGTAAACAGATAATAAAAGGTCAAAAGAGTGACAATCAGCTTTCGAGAAACTGAAAGAAATACTAATGAATGAACTGGTATAGATTGTATTTTCTGATTTTCTGATGAAGGGTTTAGGCCCGAAACGTCAAGTTTTCCTGCTCCTGTGATGCTGCTTGACCCGCTGTGTTCATCCAGCCCCATGCTTGTTATCTCTGGTATAGATTGTATGTTGTTTTTACTAAGGCATTTGAAATAGCAATTAATGATAGTGAATTGGAGTTAGTGTGGTTTTATTGTAGAACAATGAATTGTGAATCAGAAGCCAATGGGGTGAATGTTTTAGGGTCATGGGTTCAAATTCCACCATGGCACATGGTGAAATTTTAATTCCATGAAAAAGAATCTGAAATGAAAAATTCTGAAGGGTCTAGGCCAGAAGCGTCAGCTTTCCTGCTCCTCTGATGCTGCTTGGCCTGCTGTGTTCATTCAGCTCTACACCTTGTTATCTGAGATGAAAAAAAATAGCTTAGTGTCAACCATGTAACCATTGTTGGTTGTCATAAAAACCCACCATGGCACACTGATTTCTTTCCCAAAAGAACGTTAACCATTCTTACCTGGTCTGGCCTAGATGTGACTCCAGGCCTACAGCAACATGGTTGATTCTTAACTGCCCTGATATTTTGTTTGGAGAAATTGGAAGAAATGAGTAGAAACAGCTTATTAACCCCTGTGGTCCAGATTGCTGCTATTGAACTATGTTTTCCTGATTATTTCTTCTCTCAATATTCATATTGTGCCTGTGTTTGCAAAGGGAGGAGTTTAAGAAAGAGTAGAGTTGAAATGATAGAGTTATAGGGACTTTGGATAGTTTGATTAAGTTTTCATTTTTGTGATGACTCAGGGAATAGTGTTGTTTGATTTCCAATTCATTCTCCCAGTGAATCATGACATTTGATTCACAGCCAGGTAGAAGAGCAGGTCATTTAATAGCTAGGGATAATTGTCTGACTCAGGCAGATATGATATAAATGAAATGGAGAATGAGACTAAAAGATATGAACTTTACTATTCCATAAGAAAGAGAAGGAAAGAAATTGTATTTAGAGATCAACTATCGGGAACAAAGGGTGTGCCAAAATATAGTCATTCAATAATGTAGAGAAACATGTCAGTGATTTGAACTTAGCAGAATTCCACAAATAGCAACTGCATAATGAACGCATTGGCCCAGGGCTTCTAAATAGAAAGAGACTGAAAGAAAGACGCAATCACCAGACAAGTTTGTATTTATGATAGGCAACTATCTTGTGTCTGGAACTCTCCAAAAAAGTTTCCAACTATGAGTTAGTGTGTTCCTACTTACTTAGTAATTTGTTAGGAACAGTTGGGGGATTAAGATCATTCAAACTTTTAGCTTTCTATAAATCACTCTCACTGATGGCCCTTCTGACTGCTCATTGATTCTGCAATCCACCATAGCACCAACCTCAACACAATTATCACCTCAGTCTAACCCAATTAGAATCAAGATGAACCAACCCCATCCTCCCTAGTCCTGCTCCCATGACCTTACACTGGCTGCAGCTTTTGCATCCCTTCAGACTCAACTATGTTCCCCAGACTCAATGCAACCCATCTTAACTTGCCCAGTCTGATGGAAGATGCTGTCAACAGTTTTACTTTTAAAGCCTGGGTTCAAGAATACACTACAGAGCTGAACACAAGTGGTGTGGTGACATGACGTCCCCTAACATAAAGATAACACTTGACATTTTTGTATCTTGTGTAAGTAAATATTGAGTCATTAACGACATAGACACGATTTTAAAAAGTTTAATTCATCATGAAGAGTTTGAAGTGCCATTGGAAGTGATTAGAGATGCACGAGTTAATATAATGGGACATGAGGAAAAGGAAGCAGGTGAGGGAATGTGAGGCATGAAAGAAAGAAAACCTAATATTGAATGAAACAACAGGGGCCAAGTCTTAGAAAACTGAGGTGGATTTTTTAACAAGCTTGCCTTAAACCTCAGCAAACACCTCTGAGCTGTTTCCAGCTTGGCAGGCCAGAATCCAGCATATGTCTACACAGTTCTATCCGCTAGAATGGAAACCAAATTTTTTTAATGCATTTGTTCCTGAGGCAGGTCACATGCTAATATAAAATCCATTTAATAATACCATTCCTACAGTGTTATTAGGTCTAAATCCTGGAAATTCATTCCTTAATAATGCTCCAAGATATGCAATAATTCAAGATGGTAGTTCACAACCAGCTCCTCAAGGAGAGTTAAGAATGGGCAATAAGTGCTCACCTTGCCAGCCATGATTAAGATCATCGAAATAATTTTAAAGAGCTTATTGGATCATTCTTGAATTGCTTAAAGAATTCTGAGCGATGCTCACTGTAACGTGAATACATGAATACATACATTTGCAAACATAACACTGATATGTAAGATTAACACAAATAATCACATCAGCATTGGCACTCATTAAGACCCTCTTGATGGAAGATTCTGTGTATGTGAGTCCTCTCCATTACCATTGAGAATATGGAAGTGGCGGGTATCACCCACAATTCTCCCTTGTGATTGAAACTTAAGATGGTTGGACTCCTGAAATTCTTGCAGACTTCAGGAATCTGCACTCCATTTACACATGGGTTTTGTTAGACTACTGCCCCTTTTTCCACTATTTGAAGGAGCTGCACCTCAGGTTTGCTTTGGTTTGGTTTCAGCTTCATGCTTTTGATGTTTGGCCCATAGTGTGGGGTATAGGAGTAGGTTGTGGTAGGAAGATTGGTGAACTTTTCTGTCTGCTCTGAACAAAGTAGCTTTGATAGCTCCAGGTAGTGAGCCATGGAGAGGGTGTTGATAAGTGGTGAGTAACATTCAAGCCACACAAGTACCAGGCAAGAAGTATCTCTCTCAAGAACGAGGTTAACCATCTCCCCTTGACATTGAATGGTAATACCATTGCCAAATTCTCCCGTTATTATCAACCTTGGGTTTTATTTTATTCACTCTTGGGCGTAGCTGGCTGAGCAACATTTATTACTTGTCCCTAGTTGCTTTCAAGAAGGTGGTGATGAACCACTGCAGTCCATGTGCGGTAGGTAGACGCACAAAGTTCTGAGGGAGGGAATTCCAGGATTCTGGCCCAGTGGTAGTCAAGGAATGGTGATATATTTCAAAGTCAGGATGGTGAGTAGCTTGGAGGGAAACTTGCAAGTAGTGGGTAGTGTTCTCATGTAGCTGCTGCCCTTGTCCTTCTGGACAGAAATAATCATGGATTTGGAAGATGCAGTGTAAAGATCTTTGGTGAATTTCTGAAGTGAATCCTATAGCTAGTGCACACTGCTGGAGCTGAGATGACTGAACACCAACAACCACAACCATCGTCATATGTGCATTCCCATTGATTCCAGTTTTGCCAAATTTAGCCTCAATAGCAGAGGCTGTCAATCTCACCTCACCTTTGGAATTCAGCTCTTTGTATTTGTTAGCACCAAACTGTTATGATGAGAGGAACTGAATGGCCCTGCAGAGCTCAAACTGGGCATCAATGAGCTGTTTATGTTGAGCATAAACTGCTTGATAGCACTCTTAATTACATCTTCCATTTTTTTACTGAAATGGAGAGTAGACTAATGGGGTGGCAATTGGCTGGATTGGATTTGTTTTGCATTTAGTGTACAGGACAATTTTCCACATTGTCAGCTAGGTACCAGTGTTGTAGCTGTACTGGAAGCTCGGCTAGGGTAGCAGCAAGTTCTGGAGTTTTCAGTACTATTGCTGGAATGTTGTCAGGAACTTTGCAGTATGCAATCCTTCAAATGTTTCTTGACATCATGCGCTGTAAATTGAATTAGCTGAGGACTGATATCTCTCATGCTGGGAATGACTGAGGTGGCTGAGATAGATAATCCACTTGGCACTTCTGCCTGAAAGTTGCTGCAAATGCTTCAGCTTTATCTTTTGCATTGATAGGCTGGGCTCTTCCATCATTGAGGATGGGATGTTTGTGATGCCTGTTCTTCCAATAAGTTGTTTAATTGCCCACCATCATTCATGACTGAATGTGACATGACTGCAGAGTTTATTATTGATCTGTTCGTTATGGGATCACTTAGCTCTGTCTATTACTTGCTGCTTCTGCTGTTTGGCATTCACGTAGTTCTGTTTGGTAACTTCTCAGGATTGCCACCTCATTTTTAGACATGTCTGATGCTGCTTCGGCATGCCCTCCTGCACTCTGCATTGAACCAGATTTAATCCCCTGGATTGATGGCAATGGTTTAGTGTGGTATGCCAGGCTCTGATGTTGCAGAATACGTTGGAGTATGGTTCTGGTGCTATTCGTGGCCCACATGGATACCTAGTCTTGAATTGTTAGGTCTATTTGAAGCCTGTCACAATTTGATAGTACCCACACAACACAATGGAGGTTATTCGCATTGTTAAGGTGGGACTTTGTCGGTGGAGGGACTATCTGGTGGCCACTCTTACTGATACTGTTATGCATTTGTAGCCGGAAGAATGGTAAGGATGTAGTCAAGTATGCTTTCCCTCTTATTGGTTCCCTCATTGTCTACGAAGTTACTAGAAACTCAACTGAACCAGCAACACAAATGCCACAGAAACAAGATCGGTTCTAAAGATGGGTGTCCTGCAGTAAAGAGCTCATTTGATTCACTAAAGCTTCTCCACCATTTTCATCACAAGTGAAGTTACAGAGTACACTTCAGTTATCTGAGTGAGACCAGATTCAAGAAACACTCAAGAAACAAGTGATCAAATATATCCAGTCAAGCAGTAGCCCCTCCACCAATTTGAACTTGCCCCTTCCACTACTTGTGCACTTTGGTTGCATTGTGTATCATTTACAGGATGCCACTACAGCTGTTTCTTGGACTGCACTTAAATCTGCAAACTACGCTACATAGGAAAAGCATCAGGAGGTGCACAGGAAGGTTATCAACTCCAAGTACCCCTTCAAGTCACAGAACATCTGCACTTGGACATTACTTCATTGTGATTGAGTCAAAATCATGGAATTAACAACAACGTGACAGCATTTGCCATGTGGAGTGCAATGGTATACATTGAAGACAGCTCTTCACCTTCTCAAGAACAATCATAAATGGACAATAAATGCTGGTCTTGCCAGTGATGCACATATCCCAAGAAAGTGACCATGAAGAAAAAAAATCCTGTTGCAAATTAATTTTTATTATTTCATTATCAGAACTGGTGAGTTTCATTGTCACTGGTTGTGTAATGAGTCAGCCATCTTGTAAGATTCTTTCGCAAGTATTTCCAGAGAGGCATTAGCTTCTCTGCAAAACCCGCTTTTTTTTTGATGTACACCACAATTTTAGATGAAGCATTCACCAATACGCCAACAGAGGGAATGAACTCTTTAAAATTATTGCCATTTTGCAGACTGGTCACCAGTATTTATGTAGTGAGAGACCTATCAACAGTAAAATTATAGTGCACTATAAATCTGGGAGCAAAATCAAAATCAGATCAATTCACTTCTTGCTGTGTGTAGTGCAAACTCTTGAAAGGCCATAAAGTGGTCATTCTTGGTCCTGGAAAGTGACCAATCTACTTCTGATTTCTACAACTGATAAAGTATCTCAAATGTTTGAACAAGTTAAGGATAGCTGTTTCACATCGCTCCTAAACAGGACACTATTGTCAACTCAAAAATATATTTTGCCTATCACTTAAATGAGTAACGTGGTATATGAATTCCCATACTGGTGACATGCCAGATATGTAGGCTATTTGCTCTGAAGACTGGCAGATCATATTAAACAGTGTATTACTTTGGCTGTATTTAGGACTGTCAGTTAGACCTACAGTTACGTGTATTGGAAGCTAACAGACAGGGCTCTGCTCTTTGCAGACAGAAAGAACGTGCGTACACCTGTTTCAACTCAACAAAATAGGTGCCACCATTCATTGGTTCATTTTTCAGGCTACTGTCCTGACCATTTAGAGTCAACCTCCCTGGTTTAAAATTTAAGCAAAGCTTGCCAGTTAGCTGTTAATCAGTAGTAATGGCTGCATTATGCATCTAACAATTAGAATTTCCTGGCCAACCTTTCAGCATTCTCCTCTTACGCTATCTATGTATTATCTGCCCTTTGAATTGGAACCACAAAGCAACAAAGATATTGATGGGAGTTGTGTACAGGCTTCTTAGCAGTAATCAGGATGTGAGGAAGAAAATAAATTAGGAGAAAAGAAGACATGTACGAAAGGCACTATTGGAATAATCATGGGGGACCGCAACATGCAGTTGGACTGGGAAAATTACGTTGGTAGCAGATCTCATGAAAAGGAACTTGTGAAATGTCTACAAGATGGTTTTTTGAAGCAGCTTGTGGCAGATCCAACTGTAGAAGAGGCAATTCTGGATTTGTTGATGGTGAATGAGGCATACTTAATGAGGTAAAGCTTAAGGTGATGTAACCTCAAGGGGACAGTGACCATAAAATGGGAGAATTCATCCTGCAGTTTGAGAGGGAGAAGCTGTAATTGGATGTAACAGTATTACAATTGAGTAAATATAGCTACAAAGAAATAAGGGAGGAACTGGTCAGAGTTGATTGGAAGAATGGCCTAGCAGAGAAGATGGTGGAGCAGCAAATGCTAGGAATATCTGGGGGTAATTTAGGAATCACAGCTTGAATTCATCCCAAGGATGAAAAAACATACTAAAGGGAGAATGAGTCAACTATGTTGACAAGCGAAGTTTGGTAGTGCATGTGAAAATAGGACTGAGTCAGCACAGCTTAATCAAGGAGAGGTCATGCCTGACAAATCTATTAGAATTCTGTGAGGATTTAGTGAGCAAGTTAGACAAAGGATAGCCAGTAGACATGATCTATTTGGATTTCCAGATGCCACATAGAAGACTGCTAAATAAGATAAGAGACTTTGGTATTAGGGTCGAGGTACAGGCATAGATAGAGAATTGGCTGACTGTCAGAAGGCTGGGAGTGGGGATCAAGGGGTCTTTTAATAGATGGCAGCCAGTGACTTGTGAAGTTCTGCAGGAGTCAATTTGGGGACTATAACAATCTACTTTGTACATTAAGGATCTGACAAAGGAACTAAGGGCATTTTTGTTCAGTTTTCCAATTACACAAAGATAGATGGAGCTACAGGTAATGTTGAGGAAGCTTTGAAGCTGGAAGGACTTGGACATGCTGGGCAAGTGGGCAAAGAAGAGGCAGATGGAATACAATTTGGCAATGTATGAGGTTTTGCACATTAGTAGAAAGAATACGGCATAGACTATTTTATAAATGGGGGACAGCTTCAGAACTCTGCAGCAAAAAGGGACTTGGGAGTCCTGATTCAGCATTCTCTTATAGTTACCATTTGCGTTCATTAGCATTTCGGAAAGCAAATGCAATGTTAGCATTCATTTCAAGAGGGTTAGAATACAAGAGCAGAGATGCACTGTTGAGGCTGTATAACGCTCTGATCAGGCAGAGGATGGGGTCCAGAGGACATTTACAAGAATGATCCCAATATGCAGGGCTTGTTGTATGAGAAACAGTTTAGGACTCTGGATTGGTACTCAATAGAGTTTAGAAGGATGAGGCGGGGGGTTGGGCGGTGTGGAGGTGTGCGGGATCTTGCTTAAACTTGCAGTAAACTGAGAAGCCTGGATAGAATTGATGTGAAGAAAATTCTTTCCCTTGTTGGAAAGGCTAGGACCCGAGGGCACAGCCTCAGAGTGAAGGGATGACACTTTAGAACTGAGATGAGGAGGAATTGCTTCAGTCTGGGGTGATGAATATATGAATTATTGCCACAGAAGGTCTGTGGAGGCCAAGTCATTGAGTGTCTTTAAGACAGATTGATAGATTCTTGATTAGTGAGGAGATCAAATGTTATGGGGAGAAGGCAGGAGAATGGAATTGAGAAACATATGAGCCATGAATGAATGGTGGAGCAGACTCAGCCTAATTCTATCCTCGATTTTATGGTCATATGATCACTGCATCATAGCATGTAACCTGATTATATATGTGCTGGAAGAATGCTGCTCTGTTGCAACAAAATAACTTAATGCTATCCCAGACAATTGTATACCAGAAGACGATAATGTTTATACATAATAGTTGTTTATAATAAATGTCTGTTAGATTCTTTCTACTACAATATCTACATCCAGTGTCCTATGTTATAAGGGATAACATAGCATTGTTGCATTAGGCAAAACATCCTGTTGGAGTCTAATTCAACTATGTTGCAGAATCATATTTTTTCCCTACACACAAAGTATTAAATTTGATCACTCAGTATTAACTTTACCATTATAGCATAAGTTGGAGGCGGGGGTGGTCGGTTTAGTTCAGTTGGCTGGACAAATTGTTTGTGGTGCAGAATGACACCAACAATGTGGGTTCAATTCCTGCACTGGCTGAGGTTACCATAAGGGATTCTCCATCTAAACCTCTTCCCTTTCCTGAGGCATGATGACCCTCAAGATACACCACTACCAGTCATGTCTGCTTAATTAAAGTGTAGTCCTATGATCTGGTAAGGTTTTGACGGCTTTACGCTTTTAGAGTATGAGTACAATCTTACTGCTTTCAGGCTCTTGTCACAAAATATCAATTTCACCAAGCTGAAACCTCAGAGAGACAACAGGAACTTTAATTTTAAGAGGGTATTTCATCCTGAAAGTTTCACAAATTGTGCCTTCACAAATCAGAAAAAAATAATTTTTGGTGAATTAGTCAAGATTGAATAACCAGGGAAGAGGAACAAACTGAGTTTAAACACACTTAAACTTTCTCTCTTAATGACAACAACTGTAATTTAACAGCACATTATCAAGTATTTCAGACTGCTTGACAGAAAGACTATAAGGAAAGTCTGAGATTGAGTAATGTCAGACAATATAAGGAAAAAAAATCAAATGTTTGGTAAAGGAATAGTTTGTGGGGATGTAAGAGAGTTGGGGATAGTTGGAGACAGGATTGCTGGAAACGCAGTTACACTTGATAGTGCAATGGAAATTGGGATGTTTAAAGGTCAAATTCAAAGGTTGATGCATGCATTTTTGACGGCTATATGGTTAGAGGATATGGCAAAAAAAAGAGGGTTGAGGTCATGTGGTCTTTTTATGTTCTCTTCACAACTTTCTTGCCTCCTTATCTTAGTGTCAGCATCAAACCATACCTTCCAGCAACTGTAGGAGATTTCATAACAAAGATGAGAATTTTAGAGCTGAGGTGTTGCTTCTTCGGGATCCAATGCAGGTTAGTAAGGATAGGGATAGGGGTGATTGGGAGTTGGAGCATGTTAGAGATGGGAATGTAGAGTTTTGGATGATTTATTATTTACAAAGGATTAGCTATGTGGGGTTGGCTGGGATTGAATAGTATACATCAACTTTTGGGAGAGCTGAGGCTTGGGTTGTGTGAATTTATGTTATAAAAGTGGGACCCTTGCCTGTCCAACCTTTCCTCATTAGATAATCCACTCATTCCAAGTATTAGTGAAGAGAAACGTCTCTGAGAAGCTGCCAATAAATTTAATCCTCTTTAACTCTTTAAAAAAAGTGACTAATATTCTACACAGTATGCCAGATGTGAGCTCACTGTTGCACTGAATAACTGGATAACAACCCCCTACTATTATATTCAATTCCCGTTACAATAAATGATAACATTGTATTAACTGTTCAAAATTCTTGTTAACCTGTGTTATAAAGATGTATACAGTAAGTGTGAATTGGAAGGCAGGTTGCTAGAATTTGTTTATAAGAATAAGGGGGAATAGCACATGGCTCCTTTAAGAGGTAAAGTGTTTCTCTAAGCTTCAAGATTTATATAGAAAACGTGTAAAAACAGCTGAAGGGGGTATAACCAGTTCTGAAATTGAAACATGTATCTGTTGGAAACATTAGGCTTCTTTTGCTGTTTTGGCAATTAATTTAAACCAAGCACTTAACATTGAAAGCCAATTGAATTTAAACCCACTTCTAATAAAGGGTCTAGGCCCGAAATGTCAAGTTTTCCTGCTCCTATGATGCTGCTTGACCTGCTGTGTTCATCCAGCCCCACGCTTGTTATCTCGGGTTCTCCAGCATCTGCAGTACCTTTTATCTCTGAATTTAAATCTGATGGTTTTGACAACCTCAGACCAATACTACTGTAAGGAAATTGATATGTCATCCAAGGGTATATGAGGAGAAATCGCTAAGCTCTCTAAGAAAGCACCATCCATCCATAAAAGGTACCATGGCAGTTCTGGCTAAAAGTCCTCACAGATGACTTCCATAGAGAAAACATCCCTGACAGCCGCATCAGCAGAAGAAAGGCTTTTATGTCTTGAGAACAGCAAAAGAAAGGCATGTAGACTTTGAGAGACCAAGTTTTAATTAATTTTATTACATTATTACTTGGGTTTATATAAGTGAGACTTGTGTTTACTGGAACAGAATTTAGATCAGTTAGGGAATAGTCAGGAGTTAAGGGGGAAATTCGAGATAACAAGGTGTGGAGCTGGATGAACACAGCAGGCCTCCACACCTTGTCATCTCGGATTCTCCAGCATCTGCAGTACCTATTATCTCTTAAGGGGGAAATTGTTTGGTTTGTTAGTGATTTTGTTAATTTATTCACTGTTAGGGTTAAATCAATATATGGTTACTTGTTACTTATGAAGTGAATATCAGGGATTCTCTTTCATTTAACCTGCCCTTCTCCATAACAATTTAACAGATTTGGTAAGATGAGGAGAGCTTCTCTGCGTGTTTTGGGTTTAATTATTAGAGGGGGATGTTTATTCCCGCCGTAACAGGTTGGGGGCTTGTGTTTTGATTTTAACTATCAGAGGGGTTCAACCTTCCCTTCCCAACACCTGCATACAAACCTTTGTGATTCATGCACTAGCGTATTCAGATCTCTCTGTTATGTCAGGGATTTGAAATCTGTCACATTTTGGATCATATGCTTCTCTTTTATTCCTATTGAAAAGGGCAATTGTACATTCTCTCACATTATATTCCATTTGCCAGATATATTTACCCATTCACTTAACCTATTTATATTCCTTTGTAGTGTCCTTATGTTCTCTTCGTAATTCGTTTGCCTGCCTGTCTTCTTATCACCAGCAAACCATATCTTCAGTAAAAAGGGCAAGGGAAGCCAGGTGTGCATGCAAACCAAATGATGGTGGCATTATATGCATTATTTAATTTATTTTGTCGAAATTTATGGTAACTAAGATCATTCATGCAGCTTCATTATAGCTTAAACATAATTCAAAAAAATGTATTTTGGGAGAGGTATTTTGGAGAAATACAGAATGTGTGATACTAATTAGGCGCTTATCATGTAACTTTTAATGTTTTGGAATTATATGTAAGAATGTTTGGTTATATGCAACTTATTTCTCCACCCATCACTCACTTAGTTGAACAATAATTCCTTTCATTTACCTTTGAAGGTTGGAACTCAATATTTTTAAGTAAAATGAGCTTAATTTGCATCTGAAGATCATAACATGCAGTGATACTGTGCTGGACAGGATGATCCTCTTCACTGCATTATGAAGAGATATGAATGCTTCTGCCTCAGTTCATGTAATTCTCTACTGGTACAAAGGCTTCTATGGACTATCTTACATGATTGATGACAATTGCTCCATTGTGACTTGAATATGAACAAAGTTCTGCTGTTAAAAGATGAATTCAAATTATTCCTGGACCACAAGTTTAATCCCTCTTACTCAATGTGGTACTTTTATATTCTACAGTGGATATTCCCTTTGCCTTAAACAATAGAATTAATTTGAATCTATACAGTGTCCTCATCCTAAGAAACTTCAGAGGAGTGTAATGAAACAAATTAATGCCAGTGCGATTTTGGTCATACAAAATTGCTGACAGGAGCAATATTTTTACAAGTATTGAAGTACTGATTGATTAAAAAGGGGCAGTATATCAATTTAGCAACCAGTCACCAGCTTTTATATTGAAAATGTATACCAAGTGACCTGAAGCAGCACTAAATCCAATCTAATTCAGATACCAAGAGAAAAATCACTTGCTGTAAAGGATTGGCACGGTAGCTCAGTGGTTAGCACTGCTGCCTCACAGTGCCAGGGCCAAAAGATTAGTCTGAAGAAAAGAGATATTGTGAGGGGAAGCTAGCTAGAAATGTGAGAATGGATGACAAACATTTCTACACGTATTTAAAAGAGGAAAGGAGTAAATACAGCAAGTGCTGGTCCTCTAGAGAGTGAGAACTGGAAGTAGATATAAGGAGGCTGCAGATGCATCTAGTCAAGTTGAAAAAGTGGACAAAAAATTGGCGAATGGAGTATGATGTGGAAAAATGTAAAATTGCTCACTTTGCAGGAGGAATTAAAAAAAGGGTTAAAAAGGGAACAATCGCAGAATTCTGAGGTATTGAGAGCTACAGGTGTTCTAGTGCCTGGGTCACAAAGTGTTAGTATACAAGTACAGTACGTAATCTGGAAGGCTAATGGGATGCTATCCTTTATTACAAGAGGAACTCATTTTAAAGTAAAGGTGTTATGTACAGTACGTAGAAGGCTAAAGGAATGTTATTGTTTATTATGAGAAAAATTGAACATAGAAATAATGATGCTATGTTACCCTTATGCAGAGCCAGTTCAGAGAAGCTTTACTAGCTATTCCTAGATATTTACTAGATAGTACCTCATATTCTGCCTCGGGAGCCTACAGCCCAATGACCTAAATGTGGATTTTACGAGTTTCAAAATCTCCCCACCTCTGGCCTCATCCCATGACAGTCCCTCCCTCTTATCCAGCCATCTTTACCTGACACAACCTGTCCATCTTTTCTCCCATCTATCCACCCCTCCCACCTCACTGACCAATCCCCACCACTCCCTACCTGCACTCACCTATCACCATCTCATCTACCTTCCCCAGCTGCACCCCTCCTCTCTCTATTTATTTCTGAGCTCCTTTCCCCTTCCCCATTTCTGAAGAAGGATCCAGACCTGAAACATTAACTTTACTGCTCTTCTGATGCTGCCTGGTTTGCTGTGTTCCTCCAGCTCCACACTGTGTTATCTTTACTAGATTAATACCTGGAATGAGTCATACTAGGGCAAGTTGGGGAGGTTGGGCTTATTGCCACTGCTTAGAAGAGTGAGAGGTGACTTGATTGAAACATAAATGATTCTAAGGGGGCTTGATGTGATGAATTGGGAGGGGTTTCTTCCTCTTGTCGAAGAATCCAGATCTAGGGGTTACTGTATTAAAATCTCCCTCTGTGAGTATTAGCTTTTTAACTATCTCCCATGATATTCCTTATCTTCCCTCTGATCCCACTGTAATCCAAATCATCTTGTCCAGCCTTAGTCTTACATTGACATATATGTTCCTGGGAGAGTTTGATGTAGGTTGTGAGGTGGGAGAGAGGCAGATCTACCAAGGGGTGGCACGGTGGCTCAGTGGTTAGCACCGCTGCCTCACAGCACCAGCGACCTCGGTTTGATTCCACCTTTTGGCAACTGTCTGTGTGGAGTTTGCACATTCTCCCCGTGTCAGCATGTGTTTCCCCCGGGTGCTCCGGTTTCCTCCCATAGTCCAAAGATGTGCAGGTTAGGTGAATTGGCCATGCTAAATTGCCCATAGTTTTCAGGGATGTGTAGATTAGGTGTGTTATAGGGGGATAGGTCTGCATGGGATGTGCTGAGGCTTGGTGTGGACTTGTTGGGCTGAAGGGCCTGTTTCCCGACTGTAGGGACTCTAAGTCACGTTATACAAAGCACTCCTTCCCCAGTGCGCCTAATTACCCATGCTTCCTTACCTGGCTTTCCCCTAGCACTGTGTTTCTCCCCTCTGCATTGGAGTTTACTCGTTACATACCCTAGAATCCTTCCAGTGCCCTGTCAGCCATGTCCTTTAAATTTCATTCCCTCATTTTTGTCTCTACCGCAACCATCTTTAACTGAATCATTTCTGATCAGCTGCAGGGTCAGAATTGCTGGTGTTAGCCAGTCTGACTGCCTCACTTGAGCAGACTTCTGGACTGGTCAGGCTTCATCCCTTACATTAAATGGTTAACAACATGCAAGACCACAAATGACTGAAACTACTTCTGAGCTGAGGCTTCATACCTAATACAAGAAGTATTTGCAGAAAGGCACGGCTTAGTTTTGAAGGAGCCAAGCAACTAAAAAGATTTCTGCTCACTGTAGCTTGGAGGAACAAGTCTACCTCACCAGGTACACACCACATATATATGGTAATCTTTGTGAAAAGAGGTTTCCCATTTTTAATGAACATAATTAACCAATGAATGTAATTCCAGCAGACTATTCACAGCGTACTAATTAAAGCAAAACAGGTTCCTAACCATTAATGTCTAGAAAGCCAACCTGTCTGCAAGGTTTCAAAACTTAATACCAAAATTTTGACCGCTTTCCAGAAAGTGAATTAACACTTCTGGGATTCTGTTGCAAACTCATTGTATTTCATCCTGCTATTCAACTCCACAAATCTTCCCACTGTCTATATAACAAGCATGGGGCTGGATGAACACAGCAGGCCAAGCAGCATCACAGGAGCAGGAAAACTTGACGTTTCGGGCCTAAACCCTTCATCAGAAATGGGGGAGGGGAAGAGGGTTCTGAAATAAATAGGGAGAGAGGGGG